>PTEX01000011.1:3730351-3854671 GCA_003342815.1 Eudromia elegans | reverse complement strand
GGAGCTATTCCAGCGGTGGTGAATCCTTCCTTTGCTGTCCTCAGGAGCTATTCCAGCGGTGGTGAATCCTTCCTTTGCTGTCCTCAGCGCTACCCAGGCAGCACCCAGCGGGAGCAGAGCCGCCCTCCGCGGACCCTCCGTGTGCACCGGCACCCGCGCTGCACGGTTCAGCCTCGTGGCCATAAGGACCAGCTCATGCTCGTTCAGCAGATGCAAATGTCGACATCACGTTCCTCCTGTGTCAAGAAGCTGTCAAAGCAATGTATAACTTTGCCTTAGTTCATATTCATTTACCATCTATTCACT
Organism: Eudromia elegans; assembly: GCA_003342815.1. Taxonomy (NCBI): domain Eukaryota; kingdom Metazoa; phylum Chordata; class Aves; order Tinamiformes; family Tinamidae; genus Eudromia; species Eudromia elegans. The sequence goes on along the minus strand of PTEX01000011.1, from coordinate 3,854,365 downwards.
TCCTTCAAAAATGAAATGCCTGAAGTCATTATAATGTATATTTTGCACCAGAAGCAATGAAGTACCTGCTGACGCTGTTAGAAGCCTGCAGACCGCTCAGCTCATGAGTAATGAGTTATCGGCTAACTACGGGTGATATTTTGTCCCCGTGTTCTGCTCACAGAGATCCACAAATACAGCTACAAGGAAAATACATGCGCAGGATGGTCAAGCTAGTACTTGTTCCTGTCTTGAGGATTTATTGGAGAAGTGAATAGCCATGCTTGTTGTGGTAATTAACCCCATGTAAATCACAAACCCTGCCTTTATAGGGTTTTGTTTGTGCTGCTGTCATTAGGGGCCATTCAGTGTTTCCAATCCGGAGGGAGGCCTGAGGTGAAACCACAGCAAGGGAAGGGGGCAGATGCTCCGGACGGGGAGACGGGGCCCCGAGCAGGAACAGCCCGGCAGCCAAGCCAGCCCCTCATGGCTCCGGCTCCTCCGAGCTCCGGCACGACAGCCGCAATAAAAACCCTAGCAAATCCTAGGCTCTCCGGGCACTCTCAGCTCACCACCGAACTTCTTTATCTAACCCCCCAGGCCTGTTGGTGCGAGGCCCCTTCCCCTGCCGAGCGGCGCAGCCCCCAGCGCTCGGCCGGCCCTCGGCGGCGTGCGGGACCAGCCCGGCTGCTGCGCGGCGGCCCAGCGCGGAGCTGCGGGTTTGTGCGACGCTGCGGAGCGGCTCCGCAGCCTCGGCACGGGCCCCGCCAGGCTCTGCGCCAATCAGCGGCACTCTTGTAATTGACTGTCAGCAGGCACCGGATCAAACTCAGCACTCCCAGGACAGCTTTGTCGTGGCAGTGCTCACCCAGACCTCGTGTCTCGCGAACGCTCCCTCATCTCCTCCTCAGCGTGCAAGCAAGGTGCTTCTCGGGCTCCGCCCAGCCGTGTCTTCTTCCACCATTTCATGCCATCAGCTATGGAAGCCTATGTCTGATGGGCGATGCCTTCTGTCCTGCGGCAAACAAAGCCCTCCGCCTAACTAGCAGCAGCGTGGTGCCTTCTAAGGAAGTCTGAATTGGCCCTACAGTGCTGACTGAGTGGATGCCTCAGCAACTTCTAGAGCTCTTGCTGACATCTGCTCTATAGAGCATGCAAATGATTACAGTTAAGTAACAGCCACATGGACCAAGACACTTTCCGAGCATGCACTTGTGATCACTTTGCTAAGGAATGGCTGATCACTCAAAGATGCCTTTTGCTTCAGACACTTCTCACCAGAGGAAGCCTGATCAGCTAATACCCGGGGCTGGTTGCTCTCTGCAGCCACCCAGCCGGGCGCCTGCTAGAGAATCCAAAATAAAGCTCCCCACAGATGACCAGTGTGTGAGACAACTGCACACTTCTCACACTGCTAGCTCATCTCTTGGGGCACCACTGGAGAGCAAACGATCGCCCAACAAAGACAGCACGACACGGCCAAACTGAAAACACATTTAGCAATTTGCATACCTTGCATGCCATAGAACACCCCCAAATCCTGGTGGAAATGTGCAGAATGTGCCAGACATCTTGAACCCAGGAACTCCCCTCCCCATAATCCCTCGGGACCCAAAAGTTTCTGATTGTACTCCAGCTTCCCCATAAAAGCTTCATTGTTACTGCAGCCCAGCCTTTACCAGGAGTCATGGCATTGGGCCACAGCCTCCAGGGACACTCTCAAGCTGCACAAAACAAGTTTTTCCAAACAGTTTAAGTATTTCCCAGCCCAGACTCTCACATTCTAGTTGTTTGTGCAGGGACAGTAACCCACCGAGCCCTGCCTAAAATACTGGTTGTTTAAACTCCACAGGGACATTTTTACTAACATTCCTCACTGCTGTAACCTCTTGACCATTTAAAACTACTATTAACGGGCAGACTCCATAGGCCTAATGTCATGGAGTCATCGCTGCTGCAAAAACGGGCAGCAATCAGACAATAGATGCAGAATCGTTGCTTCCATTGGACCACTATTTCAGACAGTTGTTTCTTAGTTTAACTGTGCTTTGTGGCACTCCATGAGATACACACAGGGCAAACTGAACAGCCCTTAGTTGCGATAAAGGTTCATATGAAAAACCAGAAACCCGTCAATGAAAGCTCCGGGGCCCAACCGGACTTGGTGTGGCGGGCATTGCAAGAGATGTGGCTCCTGGAAGCCCAGGCTACAGGCAAGGGCAGGCGAAGGTGCAAGGGCAGCGCCCAGGCCCCTTGCTGGGTGCCCCTGGGCACCCCAGAAGCACAGGAAGGTTTTCACGTTTCCGTGTTCGGGCTCGTGTGCAGAGTTCGCTCCCTTTGCTAAGCAGGAACACCCTGATGGAAACTGCCTGTTGCACCTAAACGTCTCCTCTGGGAGCGAGGGGCTGCAGCGCCTGTGCCAAGGGCGCCCACAGAGCGGGCGCAGGGACCTGCTGGCAGCGGGCAGGAGCGGGAGGCGGGTCACCAGGCCAGGCTGCTGCTGCCATTCCGGTGTCTGCAGGGGTGCCCTTCTGCTGCCGTGGGCAAGGGGGCACCACAGCCACCACTTCATGGCGGACGGCTCATCCCTGCCCAACCCAGCACCCAGAGCTGGAGCCCTCCCCTGCCAGCAGGTTTTGCCAGCATTGTACACACGTCTTACAGGAACACCTGCGTGCCAGGACCCCCCTGGTCACAGCCAAGGGCTGACAGCCCAAAACATGCTGCTGTGGGGGCCGCGGGGCAGCAGCAGCGCCCCAGAGCCGGGCGGCTCTCCGGTGGCAGCACAGGGTGGCCCGCGACAGCACGGCCCCCCAGCCCCGCTGCACCACACTGTCCCTCTCCATGGCCCCCCGGCCCTGCTGCACCACACGGTCCCTCCCCGCGGCCCCCCAGCCCCGCTGCACCACACGGCCCCTCCCTGAACCTCGCAGAACTAACGGGTGCCCCTGTTCAAACAAGCGCTGATGGGTGACGCACCGACGGGCTGGCTCCAGCACGTGGATGCTGCCCACGAGGGAGTTCTCACCCGCCTGCGAGGCTCCGGTCCCTGCCCGCATGCACGGCTCGGCCTCACTCCGAAAACAACACCCATTCGAGGCACCACTCGGCATTACCGGAGCACGTCCGCTCAGGGAGCGGCCCTTCAGGAGGCAGCTTTTAAAGGGTCTGCTCTAAGGACGAGAGAACAAACAATGGGAGCTGAAGAGGCGATTTTGGAGTGCCCAGCACCGGGCCAACCTCTGCGAGGGCGTCAAGGCAAGTCCTTAACAAGTCCCCTTGGGCAGGCGAGTGCCAAGTGGGCAAAATCTTTTTACAGAAGTCTACATACACCCTGTTACACGAGGAAATAAAAGGCTCTAAAATGCACTCAGAATTTCAGGCAAAGGGAGGCTGTGTTTAAGGGTCCCCAGTCACCAAATCTTTACTCCTATGGACTTTGGGAATTTGGGACAGGGATCTAGACACTCTAGACAAGGCATCTGCCCTCCCAGCACCCTGCCTGGCTTTGCACTTTGTGAGAGTGGCCAAGTTCTCTCAGTTGGGCAGTATTGGGGGGGGTGGGGGTGGGAGGAAGGATAAAATGCAGCAGCATCTAATACCTTGCTAAGGCCCTTTGCCTCAGCTTGGTCCAATTTGCTAACACAGGCACCATAATTACAGGGCTTACGTTTATCTGGGGAACTCCTCGTACCTGTAACAGGAGAGAATAATGCACGTGGCATGCATAAGGGAAGACCAGCCACGGGCTGTGCGGGCGGCTCCAGGAGCGCGGGCAGGCTGCTGCAGGCACGCGAGACTCGAGGTCCTGCTCGTCCAGCCGGCGCGCTCCCTTCAGCCTGACCTAGGCCTGCTGGCCGGGGGACAAGGAGACCCAGGTGAACTCCCTCGAGGTCACACGATGTCACTGCATCCCGGAGACGCGGCCCTCCTCCTCGTGCTCACCCAGCTAGCGGCACCTTGGCGAGACGCAAGGTGACGAGGGCCCTGCTCCATAAGGGACACCAGAGAGGGCTCCTCAGGGCTGGCGGCTCCAGGCTCAGCCGCGGGCTCGCAGGGCTGCGCGGCCTCCCTGCTCCGCAGCGGCACCGCTACGTCCGCCACGCTCCCGTGCCGACTGCGCCCAGCGTCACGGCCGCTCCTCCGCCCCGCACACCCGGCGGCGGCCGCGTCCCGCAGCTCCCGGTGCTCGGGCTGCGCTCGTCACAGCTCATGGGCCGCCGACAGGCAGCGCCCAGCCCTGCAGAAGGGCAGTCTCCGCTGGCCATGTCCTCCATGGGAGCCGAGGCCTCTCCCTGCTTTGTGCTCTTTGCTGGGGCTCTGCTCTGAAACGCTCCTTGCTCCAGACCCAACAACCCTCGTGGCTTTCAAGTACTGCGTCCAGCTGTTTCAGATGCTCGAGAGCACAACCAGCCAACCCAGAACAGCTGATACAACTAACTGGCTGTAAAAGTAAGTTCATGGCAGTTTTTTTGGCATAGAGATATGTCTCACGTTAATGTAAATGTATTACCACAATTCCACTAAACCTACTTCCAAAACCTATTTATACCAAATGTAACAGCACCGTGGAGCTGCACCACACAATTACGGTCTATGAAGGTAAGTGAGATCCTGTGCAAAGCCCTGAGGGCTCCATGCCCAGGAGGCTCATTTTTGACACCCTGCAACGTCTTCATAATACAGCGAATTCCTGGCATTAAAGTGGGGCTGTTGCGTGGGGGACAACGTGGTGATTACAGCTCTGCGGTGATGTTGCTGGGGAAGGGGAGCATGGCAGTGCTACCAAGAAGGTTGGTGTCTCTCTCTTGATGCTTTTATGGAGTTTCTGACAACTGTTTAAGATACTTAATTTATAAACATCCCAAGTGATTTTTACTCCCCAGAGGATTGAAACGCTCGAGCTCTCGCACTGAACCGCGGGCTCGGCTGAGGAGCAAGCCGAGGGGCTGCCCGGGACACAACGTCCCACACGCGGCTGCACGCGAGTGCCAGTGCAGGCCCTGGCGACGTGGCCGCTCTGCAGGTGCTCCGTGAATGGCCGCGGCACCGGCGGGCCCCTGCCGCCGAGGTGCACATGAGCACCACTGCACCCACGAAACCCACCCCGGCCTCTCCTCCGAACTCCTTTGATCTCCTCCACAACCTCTGGCAGGTCTTCAGTGCATTCAGTTCTTTATATTAAAGCAATCAATCCCACATGCAAACAATTAGGCATAGACATATTTTAGTGACCATAATATTGTACAGACATTCTACCAAGTTTTCAACAAGAGAGGGTGGCTCCAACATGTCACTTTCTAGTGGGGAGCATGCTGACTGCAGTTCAGAAACATCCCAAGGAGAAAAACAGAGTCCAGAACCGCACTCCGAGTCCGAATGTCCCACTTGCAGACTACAGTCTGGCTTTGTGCACATGTAACAGGGACCCAAAAGCTCTCCTCCTCCGCGCAGCACGCAGGGAAAGAATCTCACTGGACCTGTGTGACCAGGTTTGCCATGCAATAAGCTGATCAGCTGCGCTGCCACTGCCCGTGACACGCACCACATGTACTTTACTTACCAGAGGCAAAGAGGCAACGGCACCCATGGAGCCTGGCAGCTGCCTCCATTTTGCACGGGCTCCTACGGAGGACGGGAGCACAGCAGTTGGGCCAGAACAAACACGTAGCTTGTGTTTGAAACATGTTCCAGCTCTCGCTGCTCCTCTCCCTGACTGCTGCACTGCTGCCTCAGTCAGGCCTGGACCAACACTTATCGCATCAGCTACAGCTCCTGTACGGGAGGTATTCAGTTAGAGCCACATCTCCCTTCTGTTTGTGGTACTGACCTGCATTAGAGACCCAGGCAAAGATAACTGTGGTCCTGTCTTCAGCTTTGCCAAGAGTACACAGTAGGCTTGGCCCGATGGCAGCAGCGCTTTACAGGAGTAACCTGCGCAATTTCTGCACCGCAGTGCAGGCTCTTGGGAGCACGCCTGGTACTCGGCCTATGTCCTGGTTACCAGTGCATGGGTTGTGGCCTTCCCTAAACAGTTAAAAAAAAAAGGTAGCAAGGGAGGCTTGGGGCAGCAAGACAGGGGGTGATCCAGCTGGGCCCACAGGAACGCAGGGGCAGCCCATTCTCCCTGAGCAGGACAGAGGAAAAAGCAGTGGCTGCAGCCCCCACGTCGAGGCACCACCTCCTCGTGCTGCACGCGCTCCCCTGGCACGGCACCAGCTAGAGCACTGCGGTGGCTCACCAGGGGACACAGCACCAGATGGAAACGCAGCTAAGAGTTCACACTCAGGCATGCACAAGAAACAAAACTCACCTCTAGGTGACTCTGGAACGGGACAAGTCTTCTAAACTGCAGCAGAGGCAGGGAAAGCTCCTAAGCGGTGTCTCTTCCGAGGTCTGGGATACAGACTGGTGACATTACTGTTTGCCAAATGGTCCTAAATCCACCATGGACTTTGTCCCAGGTGCTTTTCTTTCAATGGAAGGAGCCTGCTTCAATGGCCATCGGTAGCACATTTGCTGCCCTGTGGGACAGAGGACACCTTGTGTGTCAGGGCCTGGTGCCCACACAAGCAGCTTCCGATCCCACCCTGCGGGCTCCTCCTGGATGGTGCTCCTGGAAGGGTCTCCCTTCATCCTCTTCACACCTTGTCAAGGACAGAGAGGCCTCTGTGGGGACCTTCACACGGAGGGACAGGGCACAGGCACGAGTCCCCCCAGCCCGGCTCGTGTGCTGCACTCACAGCAGCTGTAGGGCAAAGGGCTGGAGAACGTGGCAACAGGATCTCTAATGAACTTCAGACGGAAAATTATTTAATGGAGTAAATTCATCTTGTCACAACCAGAATGGTTTGTGGAGCTATTATCTTCACCAGCTTTTTCTTTTTTGGTGGAAGTGCCAATAATTTTTGGAATAAAACATCTGGATTTTTGACTTTATATCCTATATGCATTTTAAAATCTTATAATGATCTAAATAGCCAAAACTATTTATTTTTGTGGAATTTTCCTTTGTGGAGAATTTCAACATTTTGAGGTTTTGTTCCGAATGGGAATGAAAACAAATTTCAAAATCTCAAAATTGTCTGTGAAACACAATTTCCATTCTCCAGCCAGCTCAAGTTTCAGGCCAGAACATGTATAATAGCTCCCCTGCAGGGAATCCCTTTAGGAAAAAGGTCTCTGAATGAATTTACTGATGCAAACATATAGTTTTAGCATTTTTTCCAGGCAGACATCTGCCCACTGACAGCTTCTTCAAGTCAGTACACAAGAGGCCTCAACAGTTTCCTGAAAGGCTTATTTCTGACGGGCAGGGCTAACTTGGGGCAATGGTGGTCGTTTCCTGGTATTGATATTAGTTAGTTGGTTACAGTTGCCACTTATTTAAAAAAAGCCACAGAACTGATATCACAACTATCTTCTTGTCTAAACTTATTTGGACTGTTTTCAATAGCTTCAACTTCAGACTACAAGCTGGGTAGGTGATGCGATCAGATTGAAACAATAGAATAGAATTTATACACGAGAAAATTTAGATGGATTGAAATATTTGTAGCCTTAGCAAATACTTCTGCCTCAAAAAACCCCACCACACATTATAAACAAGAAGACTTGAACTCACAAGTGCAGAGGATAATCTTCTGTTGGGAAAATTAATTATTAGGGACGCTGATGGAGACCTATCTTAAGCGCTGTCGTCAAGGGAGTTGCTTTGGATTTACAGGGACATAAATGACATCAGCAGCCAGCCTGTCCACAACAGTGTTTCGGCTCACACAGGTATGCAGAAGCTTAACACTTATGTGAATTAGCACGAATGGGGCGCAGGCTAATCACACACCCTGGCGGAAAGCCGGGCCCGGCACGGCTGCGCCTGCTGCCCGCTCCTTGCTTTGCTCCAGCGCGGGAGAACGGCGAGCGCGGAGCGAGCGGCGAGCGCACCCGGGCGCCCCGCGCCCCCAGCGCGAAGGCCGCGTGTCAAGGGGAAAGCTGAACTGAGCACACACTCCGCGCTCCACGCTTGTTTATAGCTCCCGACTCGGCTGGGTCAGTTAGGCGGCAGTTTCACTAAACAAACAAGTAGAAAGCAGGTCAATGTCCAAATACTGGAGCTCGGCTTATTTAAACCACCCTCATAGCTGTTGGAGGAGTGAAGCTGTACGGGAAACAAATTGCCTCTGCAGAAAATAAACGTGCACGGAGCAGGGTGGCCGGAACTCCTGCCCGGGTGCGAGTGCCCACTGCAGGGGCTGCCCTCGCCTTCCACGGCGACGCCTCGGAGCAAGCGCCTCCGCCGCCCCGCAGAGCACCCTGCCTGGTACTTCTGTTGCCCAAGCTGCCACATAAATCTTTCATTCTCCATCTTGATCTGCTATATCGTAAGGTGTGCATTAAATCACCACAGCAGGAATCATCCTCGGAAGGACTACAGAGGGGAAAACAAACCAAAATTGCATGCTAAATCTATCAAGGAATGACACTGAGGCGCCCAACCGGTTGAATCACTACCATGTCTGTCCCTTTCCCATGCCACTGTAGAGCAAGGGATTTTCTGAAATTGTTCCTGTAAATACAACCCACCTCCTTCACTAAACTGTCCATGTACTACATAATCCTTAGTGTAGTTTAATTTGAAGCTCTGTGAGGGAGAGAAGTTTCTTTATCCTCTTTTTTTATACAGGTAATTGAGACATGACGTTAGGAAGACTGACCAGCTACCTAACTCTAGGCAATTCATCAACAGCCCTGTCTCTAACTGAGACTTCTCCGAACTTTCCTCCCGAAACGCTGAACGCTTGCCTGGATCTGGAGGCAAACATTTCCATCGCCTGCTCTTTCAAACTCCCATGTATCTCCCCACAGAACACACAAACATACAGATGGGCAACAGCCACCCAATACATAAACACATCCCTGTCTACCCATTCAGAATGTTTTTTTATTACTCTGTATGATGTAACTGCTCTCTTCTGATTTTGTATCCCATCTTTCCTTTTATGATAGAAGGAATGAACAAGCAGAACAAATGCCCAGCTGGTTAGAAACCTAATTTTAACATCAAGCAGTTCCTACACAAATATGTTCTCTTCTTGCCTCATATTGCCCCAAAAGGCGGCTTGGCCTGCTTCCTGTTTCGAGGTTCACTCTACAGAGGCAGAGACGAGGTGCTCGGCTGCACCGCCTCTCTACAGCCCTTCTGCTCCTGGGAGTGAAGGGGAAAACCACTGCGGGAAGAGGAGGAGGAATCAGCTCCGTGCCAAAAGCAGCGTGTACTAGTTCTCCTGCGCTTTTCAGTAATTCATTTTTTTATATCAGAAAATTCATTAACTGGAATCTTTGGCACTTTCCATGGAATAAAATTTCACTACAACCATTTCAGGATCATTCTTAATTATCACTCACTTACTAAGAGTCCTCTTTTTCCAGCATGGAACTGCTCTGAGCCATTGGGAAGTCCCCGCTTTGGCCGCTCTCCCGCAGATTTGCTCTCTGCTGGCATTTCCCAAGGGGACTGGCAAGAGACACATGCTGCCTTTGACAACAGCAAAGGTAAGCCAGGGCCATCTGCCTTTGTACACACAACACTGAAAAACAAAAATAAAACAAGGCAAAATTAGAGCAAGCTTATCGTGGAGATTTACTTTAAGGGAGGTGGGCAGAGAACGGGTCGCAGGAAGACGGCAATACAGGAATCCCTGGATTCCTGGACAAAAGCTGCCTCAGCGAGTCTGCGGTCAACCCTTGAAAGGAGCAATTGCCCTCCCGTCATCGTTGTCGCTGTGGCCGCCGGCGGTGCTCCACGCGCGGGCTCGCGAGGCTCCTCCGCGGGCAGCCCGGCACCCGACGGGGCGCGACGAACGAGCCGGCGCCGCAAGGAGGACGCTGCCCATTCCCGTGACACCACCTTCAACCCTCGTCCCAGCTCGGTGCGTGAGCACGTCAGAAACAGAGGGAATGGCTTAAAGTCAGCGCACAACTAAAATGCTACCGGAGAGGAAGATATTGTTTGGCTAACACTAGCATGGAGGAGGCAACGGTCCAGCTCAGAAGGAAAGACCTGTTTGGGAAGGGGCAGAAATATTTGTCTAGAGGCCAAGGGAGAAAATGAGGGAAAATATCCTTGAGAATGAATATCAAGACAATCTTGTATCACTAAGATCTAGTAGGCAGGAAAATATTTTCTTCAAGGGAAATGTGGGGCTTCAAAGTCTAGCAAAGATTTTTCTAACAGTTAAAAAATATTTGCGTAGACAAAATAGCATTATATTCTCATGCAGAACGTAGAAATGAAATCACAATAGCACTTTTACAGCAATAAGTGTTACACAGGACTTGTAAGATGCATCAAAACCCATGTCCCAGAGTTAGGCAGCCAGAGTCCCTGACCCACCACCCTGCAGCGAGAGACAGTGGGAGGAATGAAGTGGGTCGGTTCGCAAACAGTAAGCTAGTAGAAACCCCCCCTCCAAATCTGGGGCAGAATTCAGAGAGGGAATCAGTCACCTGCTGCTGTGGAGCTCCTTTCCAGACCGTGGAGATGGCCAAGGAAAGCCTGCTGTGCTTTCCTGCACTCCCCTAGGCCCACAATCTCCATTATACACATTAACATTTCTCCATTAGTAGCACTAGCAGAAGCATAAGGAACAGTTGTGGTGTTCCAGTAGCACTCAGAGTCCCACACTGCATGCCCTGGCCCACTGCGCTCCACAAGCCCATAGTAACAGATGGAAGAGCTTAAAACCTTGATCTTATTTGTTTGTAAAACTTTGATTTGATTTAAAATTTGCTGTGTTCCAGCAAAGATTTATTTGCAGGCTTTTCCTTTCCACTGTGAGGAACGTGACTACTCACAATGTGGAGGGCAAAGCACACGCAGGACCAAAATCAGAAACAAGCGAGAGAGGAGATGGAGAACATTAACATCCATGAAGATTTTATTTTCCTTTGCCTCTTTGTAACGCGAGGCCTCATTTGCTGCCAAGCTCCCTCTTCCCTTAGAGCTCACGGGGGAAGACCGGAGCAGGCTGAGATGGCCTCAAAGCTTCAGTGATTTAAAAACGGCAGCGCAGTTTGGCCTCCCGTTGCTTGGCGCCTGGTTTGGGGGCCTTGCAGTGCATTTGGATCACGCTTCCAGACTTTTCCCTGCAACTGGAGGAATTAGCAATTTATTGTTAAGAACAGAGGAGGGAGCGAGTTGTGTGATGGCACTTCCAGGAGCTGCGTCAGGAAGGGAAGCCCACCCCAGCTTGCAAGAAACCATGAGAATTGAAAACACCACACTTGGGAAGCTCATCCAAGCTTGCTGCTGTGCATATGGAAAACCAGGGTGCTGTCAGGACTAGTTAGCTAATGTTATAAAGCACTCAGAAGAAAAACGTTGGTTATTATTTAGGAGGAAACCAGAGTGTAAAGTGTTTTACATATAAATCTGCCCTTTAGAAGGGCAGCATTAAAAATGCAAGACCGAGCTCTGGATTACCGCGGAGCAATAAAGAGGTTTTAAACACAGCATAACTCACTCCGCATGAGGGTGACTCAGCAGCGCCTGCCCCAGCCCACGGCAGGGCCTCTGGAAGGCATTAGGAGCGGCGCGGCCCCGGCGATGCCCTCGCGAGCCCCCGCGGCTCCGGCGCCGCCCGTGGCTCCTGGCCGGCCGGGCGATGCCGCATGCCCGGGTGCCGCGCCACGCGTCGCCAAGGTGCCTGCACCCATTGCACACTGACCGCGGGGCACGCGCGCGGCCCCGTGTCCACAGCACCTCTGGTGGCACCTGGGGCTGTGCCAGCCCGCCCGGCTCAGCCGGGGCTGCCCGGCCAAGGGCACACACGTCCCGGTGAGCAGGACAAGGGCATGCTGAGCCCAGGAACCCCCTGCCAACACCCACCACCCACTCGCTGCAAGGGTGCAGGGAACGCAGCGCTGCAGACAGAACCGAGCCCTGAAAACAACCTCAGGCCAGTGACTTTCGACTGCCTTCCCTGAACGCCCTGCAAACGAGACGAGGACCCCTCCACAGCAAGCGTAACGCAGCCCAAGGAGGCCCAGCCCTCCCTGGGCACCTTTTGCTCACTCTTCAAAGTCCCTCCCCACACATCCTCCGCTAAGGATCTCTGACTCAGTTTCCCGGAGCAGCTCCGCAGGCAGCAGCGCTCTGCTCGCTTTAGTGGCCAGGCAGCCCTCTGCACACGCTGGAAGGTCCATGTGCTGGCACTGCCACCCGGGAGCCGGACCCGCCTCGCACGCCACGGCAGTGCCGGGAAGCCCTCGCGCCGCCATGGGAGGACTCGGAGCAAACCAGCCGCCACCAACTGCAGCTCGTGTGTACGGTCGGGGTTCTAAATTGCAAACAGGAGGCCACTTGGCTTTGCAGGGCGAGCATTGTCTGGCAGCGGATGGGCTCCTCTCATCTCCCCGAGCCTTGGATTGCTGCTGCGAGATTGTGTCACAACGAGTCATTAATTATTTCATCAAAAGCTTATTTTTCTCATTTCCTCATCATTATTTCCACCTAGTTTCTTATAAATTGAATCCAGCTCTTGGCAAGGCTCGTCTCTCCCCGAAACAGGATCTGGGCTCTGCAGAGGAATATACTGACCTTAGACAAATTGTGCTGCTGATCTATGCACTTAGTGCACATGGGTACACACACAGAGAGGGAGAAACTATTGTACATGTCTCCAACCATTGCTCTTGCCCTCCATGTCCTCTCTCTCACTGTAGAAAACTGCTCTTCTTCCTACCCGTCAACAGAGAGCAAAGGTTGCTGCTCCCACCACGTAACTGGGGAAAAACGGAAAAACAGAAAGAAGGGAGATGAATGCAGTTGCCTGGAGATTCCAGGAAATCCACCAGATTGGAGATTCCAGGAGATCCAGGAGATTCCAGGAGCTGCCCAGAGCATCACAGCATTCTTGGAAAAGCGGCGAGCCCTCCTGGCAGCGTCAGCCCGATGGACGAAGTGGGACAGCTCGGGACAGCTCCCAGGAGAGCCAGGGGCAGCGAACCAGGCGGCTGGGGCAGTGGTGAGAGTGGCCAGCAGGAAAGCAGGGAAGGGACCAGGGCAGCTCTCCTGCCACCCGTGGGCGCCGCGCTGGCCAGAAGGGGCAGCCAGGCCCGCCGCCCCCCTTGCCCTCGGGGCAGGGGAGCAGCCGCAGGGCCCCCAGCCCGGGGGCTGCACGCGCTGGGGACGAGGGCTCTGCGGGCGGCCCCGCTGTGCAGGAGCTGCTGCCGTGCTGCCGGGGAGCAGCGCCCGGGGAGGTGCCAGCCAGCAGCGACCCCCACCACAGGCAGCTTGGTGGCCTGCCCAGGTGCTGGGGAAAAGCCAGAGTTCTCCCTGGTGTGCCCTCAGCCCGCAGGGTGCAGAGCACCTTCCCCCTGAGCCTGACTCGGCAACGGGGCGTCGATAAGCGCAGCCGGTCCTGCTGCTCATGCTGAAGAGCACAAGACCGACCACAAGGGCCCCGACTCTTTCACAACCCGGGAGCACAGGAGCGGCCACGCTGGGCCAGGCCAAAGGTCCAGCCAGCTCCTGTCTCCAACAGCGGTCAAAAGCAAAATGCCTGGGGGAAAGTACAAGCACAGGGCAAGCACACAGAGCATCTCCCCAGAGTGCTCTCCCAGCCCCCAAACAGCTCCAGACTAGGCATTCCTGAAGTCAAGCATGTTTTTCAGGCAGTCAGCCCTGCCAGTCTCCCTGCACTGTGTCCTTCAGCAGCCTTGTGCTTCCCAAGTCCCCGTGCTCTCTTCAAGACCTTTTGGGTGGCCTCATTGAACATTTGCCCTCCAGCTACTCCTCACGCTCTCCCACCCGAGGTACACCTCTTATACACCTCAAAGGGATTGTCCCAACCTTACTTTGACATGCTCCTCTCTTCTGGTCCCTCAAGCTCCACTTCACCTTCTAGAAGATGTCTAATGCACAAGTTACCTACTGGGACTGCCTGTCACTAGAGTGGATTCACTCTGTCGTGTGACCAACTGCTTGAAAAGGTTTTCTTTGCTACCAGAAGGCAAAATTTCCTGTGTCTCATCACCCTTACCAGTTCTTTCTGGCCCGTCACATAATTGTTCTCTTTCCACACCAGGTACCTCTCTTGGTCTCCAATCTCTCCATCATCAGAATTCCCTCCAGAATTTTGGCTCACTTGCAGCAGAACTTTTCACAAGAAGGGATGAACCAACTTTCTGGGGATATCATCCCATGTAACCTAGGTTAGGCCATGGAGTATGTAATACTCAAATTATAGGGATTAAATATGGAAAAGACATAACTCTAGGTCTTTCCAGACACCCCACACAATCTTTTTTTGATTCTAGAGAAAGATCCATTACGCTGTCTACAAGCCCTTACTGGCAAAGACCAGACACCAAGTACAGGGGCTCAGTTTTAGTAATTCAGAATTGGCAGTGAGGAGTCAAGTCCTTGACTCTCCACCACTTAACACATTCTCAAGAGCAGTGTTTGTCGTTGCATTTGGACAGCTGCAAGGACACGCTGCACAAGAGATTACAGCTGGCCCTTTGACAGACACCCTACTGGAAGGCAGGGCCCATAATTCATCCTGGACTTCCCCTGAGCTGACTCACCTCTCCAAGAAGGCTGTTCCCAGGAGTGCAGTGGGTTCACAGAACAGCTCTTGCACCCATGGCCATGAGTCAAGCCTCTGCTCTCCCTGCTTTCTGTTGGGCTGTCATCCACACGAACATGCCGAGACCACTGATGCTCTCCAGGGAACAAGAGCAACAGAGCTTTCTTACTAGGGCTATCAGCTTCAAAACACCATTTCTCTGCTTCCCCAGAAGATGAACCAACCTGCTGAAAGCAATGAAGACTCATTCCTGTCATCTCCCACTCCTGGTGGAATGAGAAGAGATCAAGGAAAGCCATAGGATTGTTCTCACTTTCTGTTTACCAGTAGTTGAAGTCAAAGACTTTGATTGCCAAGGATTTGAATGCCAGGGATTCCAGGCAGATTTTGGTTCTCTCTCTCCATGCTCCACTGCCCATGGCTACTGAATGGAAAGATCACTGGAAATGGTACAGAAATGGTGGGGCTCCGGTCAGCACCTCCCCACAAGCCCTGTTCTGAGGTCTACTGGCTCCCAGGGAGCATATTTTAATGCTCGTCATTTTTAATGCCTGACACAACCAGTGGGTGAGCATCACTCCAAGTAAAGTGCTTGTGAGCTCCTGAGTGTTGCTGCTCTACCAGAAGACTTCTTGATTTGAAAAAAACAAATAGTTAGGCAAGTTTGGTCCTGCTGCATGCGCAAAAAAAAAGAGAGAGAAAGAGAGAGGATGCAGAGAAGAGTTCAGCTTAACCCCTGGATCCTCATGACAGATGACAGTGACTTGGCACCAACAGCCACCATGGCACTGTCGGAGTGTCAAATCTCCTCCAAGTCACGCTCACCTCTGCAAATGCCTCTAGAAGAGCCCAGATATCTTCTAACCCCGTGGTGCACGTGGCTTCAGAAGCCATCCTGAGCAGATGAGAGCTGCAAACCAGTCCAAAGCTGGCATGAGCTCCTCCGCAGAAGGAGCACACGAAGCACAGAGGGAAGCTATTATCAAAGCAACACGACTTATTCTTGGCTTTGCCAGTTGTCACCCATTTGTGTCTCTTACGAAGTCACTACCCTGCAAATGACCGCAGGCACACACACACACACACGACATTATCAGAGCAGACAGAGATGTTGTCATGCTTGACTGGAATTAGAAATCGCACCAGGAAGAGGAAAGAATATTTTTAAATACAGTGTTGCTACATCCCCATGTCTCTACAGAGCAGGACAACATTTTCAGAATTCTTATTTAATGCCACTGCCAGTGTAGAAACAAAAGGAGATGGTTTCGTGGTTAAGGTTTGCCTGTGCATAAAGCTGGGAGACAAAAAATATTTAAAGACTCAGCTAATAGATCTGTAAATTAACCATTAATTGGATTTTTTTTCAATTCAAGGGAAAAATATTATTACTCTCTTCCCTTCAATCATACTTTTTTTTTTCTACCTATTCCTTCACATCATGAAAATCTTCTACATGTATTTAAATGCAATATTTTTAATATTTTCTATGTGGGGATTGCGAGTTCTTAGGGGCAGGGACCACACTTTTTTCTGCAGCATCTAACACAGCAAGGTTGTGTCTGGGCTAATAACCAAGACATCTGTTCCCATATAAATATTAATGCTCCCCCTCAGCAGGCACCCTCGGATCGTTGCCAGGGCTGTAATTCACAACACATCTCTCACCGAGAGCTTTTCCCGCACCGCACTCCAAAGCCCTACCAAGCTTTGGGCAGACGACAAAACAGTCTGGCAAACTGGCAGTGACAGCAAAGCCTGACACTTGTGCAGTACAAATCAAGATTTACACAGCACTTTCTGGAAAAGCTGCACATTATGGAAACTCTGCACATCCGCATAACTGCACTCTCCACGATGCCATGCACTCTGCACAGCCCACAGCGCCGGACCGTGGGTGCTGATCACCGAGGTAGAGCGCGCTCCGCTGCAAACACATTAGTGCTAATCACGGCGTCCTCTCACTTATGGCACAGCAATGACACCAGAGGAGGTCACGGGTGCCCTGTCCTCTCCCGCAGAGGCGGCACCATGTCCCACGTGCAGCAGACCTGGGGCTCAACATGGCACCAGCCGTCTTCTCACAATGGCAGTGTCACTGCACACAGCACCGGGGCTCCTTTTGAAGACGCTGACTGCTTTAATGGCAACCAGCACCTTCAAAAGCTTTATGGTGAAACGCCCGTGCCCCTGCAGCCACTTGTTCCAATGAGCTGTCCTCAGAGAGGGCTCATGTCAGCAGCCCCTCTCAGAAGTCTCCTTGGTCAGTCTTTCCTCCAGCGACTCACCCATGTGTGGTTCCCCAGCTGGGCTTTGGATGCTCCTGAGCTCCAGCTCAGAGCTCTGTTAGCATCAGTAAACCCACTGACAGCGTGGGGGCTCAGCCCCACTTCAGCCCTGAAGCTCAACCGCAGCCACGACCCAAGCTGCATGACCCTACAGGCATCCTCCTTGCTGCACCCATGGGTGCTGCTCCACGAGCATCCCACGGCGCCCTCGGCACCAGTGCCTCCCCTCCGCGCCCGCGCAGGGCTGCTCGTGGGGGAGAGCAGCAGCGTCCCTCTCCATCCATCCATCCCACGTGGCTGGCTCGGGGACTCCGACAGCACGACGCTGCCCCAGGGCTGGGAGCGCATGGAACGTCGGAGCTTCTCTAGGAAGAGTACGCAGAAATCAGACAGCCAAAGGGGCCCCGCTGTGCTAGGGTAGTTTCCGAGATAACCTCTTTGAAAGCAAGAGGGGAATATAAATCGAGACCGAATGACACAATTAGGAGGGGCTGGGAAACTACCCAGTTGACACTCAATAATAGCAGAAAGCCTTTAGTCATGCATCAAGAGAAGAACTGGACAGGTTTTTGGAAGCAAACTGAGGCAGAAAGCCACTAGCCAAGGTTAAATGAGCTGGAAAAGGTGGTGATTTATATGCCCTGGGCTGATAAGGGCAGGTCTTGCTGGGCTTTCAGGGCACACCTTTCCCATTCGTTAGTGTTCCTACATCGCTTGCGTGTTCTGCTCACACCGATGACATTAAATGTAATGGCTTTGGAAGTGTGAAGTCACAACTGCCTGAAACCCAACCAGTGGCATAAACTCAGCCAGCCTTCCCTGAAGCCACTGGAGAAAGGCTGGACTTAAACCAGTTCGGCAAAAAGTAGTACTCAGACTTTGATAACACAATGCAGCATTGCTTAGCTTAAGCAAAGGTAGCAGATTTGAGCTCTTGCGGATATATTGCTCATATCAGAGAAGGGGTATTCTTCCTTTTCCCATCACCACATATTTTCTGATGCAGCGTTCAGTGGCAAACAAATTATACATGGCCTGACAAGCAGGCCGAGGCTATAGAGCTCCCCTTGGTTCAGGATCTCGGAACAGCCAGGGCCGCTCACACGCAGCGTCTCAGTGAGGTTACTAAACACAGCAATCCGAAGGGGACACCGGCTCTCCCCCAGCTCACCTCTAAACGTGTCTGCCCAAGCACGTGTACCGTAGTCAGCACCACCTAGTACCCAGAAACTGAAATCCCCAAACGCGGGGAGGGAGGAGACAGGGGGTGTCTTCCCTCTCAATTCACTAATGAGAACAAGAGGTTACGTCAGGCTTTCTCAGAAGCTAATCTACGGCTTCCAGGCCAACGTGGTTTGCTGCCAGCGACAACCTGATTTCTGCATCAGCAGGTCAGAGGGCTCAGGAAGGGCAGGGGGAGTGTGCGCGGCAGCCCAATGAGCTGTGCTCCGCGTCCACGTCTCCTTCCCCGTGGGCTGCTGCCCTCCGCCCAGGCCCTCAGGGCAAGGGGGGCGAGCCCTCCAAGAGCCCAGCCCAGCCCTGCCCGAAGGCAGCTGCAGGCTGGTGGCTTCCTGGGTGACAGGGTGGCTCCACAAGTCAGGAGACAAAACAACCATGTGACACACCGGCTGTTTACCGAAGGGGAGACAGACGAGATAGCGGCTACGACACCCATGCTAATAATACCGCATCGATTCCCCTGCTGGCACAGTGGCTTGGGAAGGGGCCTCCGAGCATCTCCGATCACTCCAGCAATGCATGGACTCTGCGAGAGGTCTAAGGATGCAGGGCACCTTGGGAAAGGCTGGATGCCCCCGTGCTGGAGCGCTGGGCTCTGCTTTGGGCAATGACGGGGGCTCGCGGTGTGGCCAGGCCTGGATGGAGCCCCTCCCGGAAGGCAGGCTGCTTCCCAAAAGCAGCCGAGTTCTGCTCCCATGCAGGAGATGTTGCCAAAAGACAGTGCGAAACAAGAGGCGACTCTTGACACAACATGCAGTGGAGGATGCACGATGTGCCTCCTCATCCAGAGAGCGACACAATAGGAGGCAGGAGAGTACCGCGGATGATCCAGGGAGCCATCACACCTGCACAGGGTGCCCCTCCCAAACCTCAGAGAGCCTGGCCTGGTTTCTTCTGACTGGGTTTTGGATCAAGCCCTGAAGGCAGGAAGGTTTTAGCAGAAGATGGTTGAGAGCAGAGCTTCTTGACCAACCCCCAAGCCAAGCTGATAAAGGACCTTTTACGACACAGTCTCCACTTTATAGATGAAGCAAGAAATAAGAGGAGATACCAGATCAGAGAAGATAAACCATCTGCTGTCCTGCATAACCCCTGATACCGATCACACCAAGCTCCAACTGGCTTTAGCTCAGAGCACACAGAGACTTCACAGCCAAGGCCTAGGGTGAAACATCTAGGGAACATCACAATTTGAGCACAGATCTGGATGTGACCATGATTCCTGAACAATGGAAACAACTCCTCTCACAATTAGCCACCAAGATAACAGCAGCAATAACTAAATAACATAAATTACAACAAGACACTGTTAACAAGCCAGGTTACAATTCGGAATGTGATTAGAGAAGAAAGTGAGAACTTGCAGTGTCTTGAGAAAGCAGAGAGAGAGTCCAGCGCAGGGCTACGAGGATGACCAGGGGCCTGGAACATCTGCCCTGGGAGCAAAGGCTGGGAGAGCTGGGCCTGTTCAGCCTGGAGGAGAAAAGGCTCAGAGGGGACCTGAGCAGTGTCTCTAAGTACCTCAAGGGAGGGAGTGAGGAGGTTGGGGCCAGCCTCTCTTCACTGGTGGCCACTGAAAGGACTAGAGGAAACGGCCACAAGCTAAAGCATCAAAAGTTCCACAGGAAGTTAAGGAAAAAAGTTCTTACCAGTGAGGGTGATGGTGCCTGGAACAGGCTGCCCAGAGAGGTGGTGGAATCTCCTTCTCTGGAGATCTTCAAACCCGCCTGGATGCCACCCTGTGCCACATGCTCCAGCTGACCCTGCATGTGCAGGGGGTTTGAACTAGATGATCTCTAGAGGTCCCTTCCAACCTTAACCATTCTGTGAGTCTATGAAAGCAGTAATTAACAGTGGAGAAAGGCTCAAATGTAGAGCCAGAGGCAAACACTGCTACCATCATCCCAAATCTAGACACTGAGGCTACACATCAGTAAATGTAAAGAATAATGACATTAACAGAAGAGCATGATGGTATCATAAAGACAGTTCCAGGAACAGCTCATAATTAATACTGCACACCAACAGAAAGCCACAGGTACTGGTTAAACCCTGCTGCTGATGCCAGGGATGCTGCTTCGCCCCGGCGGCGCTCTCCATCCCTGGCACTCTGCTGAGGGCTCAGAGCAGCCCTGCTTCAGCTTAGGAGCGGGTTACAGGCTCAGGGCTGCCGGGCCCGTCTCTGCTCCCCGGGCTGCCTCCCAGCCCTGCTGCAGAACAGCCGCCAGTCGCAGCCCGGCCTGCAACGGGCTCAGGGGCAGCCACATGCTGAGCAGGGGACGTGCTGGGAGCGCTCGCGGGGCAGCGGCGCTGCCAACGACTGTGCTGCTCAGGACGAGTATCTCCAAACAAAATGTTCTTGTGCTGAAACTGCAGATGAGAGGCAAGCAGCGGAAAGGCACTAGAGGCCAAGCACTGGAAGCTTACCATCTGCGCCTCTTCCACGACCCAGGCTTCACAACGTCCCTCAGTACGCTCTAGAAAGGAGGGCAGTTTTGGGGATGATCCTTTGGGGTGCAGTAGCCTTCCCCAGCATCCCAGGCATCCCATGGGGTGCAGCAGGCTGAGCCGCCCGGCTCGGCAGTCTTCCTGGAGTACATTCTCAGAACAGCTAAGAGAAATGGAGATCTGCCCTTCGATGCTACAACCAGCCTTTTCTCCCTGCTAACATCCCTCTGAATCTCACCCAGGGTCTCTACCAGTCACATCCACATGCCTGGGAAAGCATATATCCCATTCGAACTCGACCATCTCTGACCTCCTCCTTAGCCGTACCTCTGCCCCTCTCAGCGAAGATACTCCCCCATTTCCAGGTGCCTCCTGATCACCCAGAGCTATCCCACGCCAATCCCCACGTTTCTTTGCACTGCCGACGTGCTGCTCCCGCTCCACGAGGCGGAGCCGAGCAGCTTCCAGGCAGCCTGTTTTGGCTGACGGCTGCAGCAACCCCCGACCGGCCCCGCTCACCTCTCCCGGCAGGGGCCGGCGCTCCAGCTCCTCGAGGCCCGGGGGCACTCCCGGCGGGTCAGGTGTGTGACACCTGACAGGAAAAAAATCACCATTTCATGACTTGTACTTTTCCTTGGAAGAATCACCTATATACACCAAGGCACACTTTCCTCTCTATCTTAAAATAAAACCAACAAGAAAAAGACACAAAGCTGCTCCTGGCCAGGACTTTCTTCAAAACATCTGCTCAGCAGCTCAGCTGGGCTCTATGCCCTGCGAAACCGTACTTTAATGAAGACGGAAAGGAAGAGGAAGCAAAATCACCTGTGGCTTTGCTTCTGAAGAACTGGCGGCTGCATTAGGCTGGGCCCAGCTTCCAGCACAGGTGTTTAAGCTAAAGAAAACGAGCTTCTGTTCTGATCTGTAGCCTAGAGACCCAGGGGAAGGAACACAAGCTCTGACAGCAAGGAGTTTATTATAAGCAAGTCAAACGAGTTCACACAGTAAAAAACTCTACCTAAAACTCTACACTTTATACTCATACACTACACCATATATACACCATATAGCCATCATTGCTCCTGATCATCATTACTCAGGTACAGCTGAGTCAAACGGTAGCTGATGGGAACTTGAAAATGTCAAGAATTAGCTCATTTAATATATTTACTGCCAAACATTTCAGAAATGACATTGTGTTTTACAAAATGTAGTGCTAAATCGTCTTCTACAAGCTAAGAACAGATGTCCCTGTTTGTAGAGAGCACTCGGGGTCTGCTCGGCTCCCAGCTGCTGCTCTCCGCCTGCTGTGGTCGGGCACCGTAAACGAGGGGGGCCATTTTGAAACCAAAGGAGAGGAAAGGCAAGAAGAGGAAGTCCAGCGGCTTGAAGATGCTATCACGGATCCACAGCTGCCCGGGAAACAGGAAGCAGGGTGCGAGGCGGCACACAGAGCCCCGGGCCACCAGGCAGGCGGGAATTAGGATGCTCTGGAAACGGTGGAGGTTCTTCCTGCAGAGCCACCGCGCAGGGCTGCCCAGCCGGGGCTGCGGAGCACGTGGGCAGAGCGCAGGCTCTCCCTTGCAGGCCAGGCATGGGTTTTCCAGCCCTTGGTTTAGAACGGGAGCCAGCACCATGCAGAAAGGGGACCTACAAAGGGAAACTGCAGATGAGATTTAGTTCCCATGAACATCACCCAGAGCTTTGCACTGACCCCAGTGGAAGGGAGTTCAGGTTCCTGACTGGTTTCGCTGCCAGTTTAATTATAGCAGATGAAACACAGAAGAAGAGTTGGTTTCTCACGCAGAGCTTGGGTAACATAGTGTTACCATCACCTCCAGAGCCCATGTGCAAGGGAAATCCAGCGCTATGAGGAAGGCCGTGTCAGGCCAGCCGTGGGGCCGCGCTGCAGTCCCCGAGCACCAGCCCCGAGGGTGCCGGTGTGGGACACGCTGCTGCACCGGGTGCAGCGGCTGCGGGGACGCTCTGGCCCTCCCAGCACGCGCCTGAGGCGGGGAGCGGAGCTTAGAGCACGTACCCCACGGGGTGCATCTTCTCTAGCAGCTCCCCGGTGCTCACAAGGGCCAGCGCCAAGCAGCCGAGCTCGGAGCCTGGCAGCAGCAGGGTGTTCACGGTGCGGGCAGCAGGGAAAGGAGGGCACCGCGTCCTGCCCCGCAGCCACTGCGGTGCAGGCAGCTCCAGGGAGCGCGGCCACGGCTCAGGGCACGCTCGGCAGGGCCGGCCGACTTCCCTGTGTGTGTTTGGTGCGCGCACTGAGGCACACGGGACCTGCGCTACACGAGCACGCGTGGCCTGCCTCGGGCCGCAGCGGTGCGGAGCGCCTCTCGAGCGCGGACGCGCCCGCTGCCGGGGGCTGCCATCAAGGAGAGCAGAGCCCCGGCGCTGCCGCCGAGGGCTGCGCAGCGACACCGCGGGGGCACGGCCGGCCTGGGCGCCAACGCCACCATCCCCACCAGCGCGGCCAGGACCATAATCCCTTCATTACTGGCACTGGGAGAGTTTCAGGGAAACCTGCCCGGCAAACAAGCTCACCCTCTAAACCCAAGAATTAACACAGGCCTGAGAGAAGCCAAAAATATTAAAGTGGGAGAACGGACAATGGGGAAAATCAACAAGAGAACAAAGTAGCCAAAGGGAGATAGGTGAGAACAAAACGGAGGATGTGCATTTCAGAGGCGACTTTCTCAAGTGCTCTGCTTGCTGTGCTGGCCTTCCTGTTGGGGGCACAGGCTCCACTTCGTGGCAGCCCCTCGGTGCCCGGCCCGCTCTTGGCCGGCCTCGCGCAGGGAGCCGGGCCGGCGGGCGCGCGCCGCGGCCGCATGCGGTTCCTTTGTCCCGGGGCGTATCAACCCGGGCAAAAACACAGACGTAGTTTTATCTTTCCTTTAGTTCTAAGGCTACAGGGAAGACCGCATCAGAGTGCATATGCATTTAACTGATCAGCTGACAATTTTAACACACTAATTGGAAAACCTGTGCAACAACACATTGGAATCTAAGACAGCGTTAGGAAAATGCAAGTTCTCTGACACAAAATTAGGTATATAGCACCACCGTCAAAGTACAAACCACCGCTTCAGATTCCCCACTTTCAATGAGCTGGCTATGATGCTCAGAGGCTTAATTTCCCAGAAGGGACGTACCTGGTAGGAGAGAATTGAACACAAACCAGGTGGGAGCAGTATGAAGTACAGGGCATCCTTTGTGGCTTCCACTCTGAGGGCCGAGTTGCGTGCAATATTTAGCTGCAAACTGCCTTGCTCTGTGATTGTAAAAATGCAAACAAACATTTGAAGACCTGTTCTCATCTTCACTCTCCCAAGTACCAGGCCAAGTTTATCAGCCCTACTGACTTTAGGAGCGATAGCCCCAGGATAAATTTGGCTCGCTGACCTTTGCGTCTCTTTAACTTTGGAGTAAATGCTATTAATTGTGAAGCCAACGGACTGAGCCAATGGACGGGCAGGCACGTGCTGCACGAGCTTCCCCACTAGAGTTCTGCTGATACAACACGATCCTGACCTGCGAAACCGCTGCTGCTTTCTTAAAGAGAAACCTCCCTATGTGACACCAGATGCGACTGTTGGAGGACAAGGAGCACATCTCCCCTAGGAACTGCACTCAACATACTTCACGGGCGACACGAAGCAGCCCTGCATCCTGCCGGGGCTCCAGAAGAAGGCAGAACCTAATGAAAGCTGCAGGAGAAGAAGTCCCCCATCACTCCCAGAAGCAGCCTGATCTTCAGGTTCACCCTCCAAACCCAGGCAAATCGCCCAAAACCAGAGCAAGTGGCTAACTGGCTAGTGCTTTTCTGGAACGTTCCAGGACGTTGGTGACAGAGTCTCAAAGATGAGATAAGGTGAAATTTTTTAACTGAAGTTAATTAAAAGTGGGCCAATCACAAGAAACACTTGCACCTCAGAGTCCAGAGAGACGCCAAGGAAATCGCTGAAGTGAAGGCTGCCGCTTTCCAGGCCCGTGCTGTGCGCCAGGGCTTCGACTTGCCCTGAAGCTCAGTCATGAACTGATTCTATAGAATGGATGGACTAGAGAATTGCATATATGTGCTTTGCTTAATTGTCCTTAGCATGTGGGGTTGAACATGCAATAACAATGAATCCATTATAATTAAATCTAGGCATTATTAATTGATTCCATTTACAGATGCTGTAGTCTTCCATGGGAGTCTTTAATGAACTTGCTCCAGGAGTCTTGGGGGCTGTCTGAAGTCAGGCAAGACACATATTTACCTGTGGGAGGTAGTTTGCAGCATTGCTTGCAACGAGCCAGTGTTCCAAGGGAAGATTAGGTGATTAATTTTGTGTATAAATGAAGGCTCAAATGCACGTTGTAATCATTAGGTTTGTTTGGCTTCTTAATGTCAAAAATTAAGGACATAACTTGTTTACTGCCTAACTATAGATCGGTTTGTGTGGAGACGTTTATAATGAAATTCAGCAGCAAGGGAGCAATATAAAACCCGAGGAACTGGAACCCATCTCAGGAATAGAAGTTCAGTATTGTCCTAATAATTGTGCTGGCAGCTGTATTTGCATGAAACCATGCTTTTTCTGCAGTACTCAATTAAGGTTATTCAGCTGCCTTGATGTGTTTAGAAACAAAACCACTGGCATCCAAATAAGGCTAATAACAAAAATGCAATATGATGGTTCCCATTTCCAGCAGAGGGAACAGATGTTCCTTATGTTGCCATGCCTGCCCAGCGCAGGGGGGAGCTGAGAAAGTTTGCCGTTCACAGCGACAGTGCCGCTCCGCTCGTGCGGCACAGAGCGCGCGCACCGTGAGCACGCCGCTCGCCACACTCTGTCTGGGCGCAGGGGGAAGGACGGCGACAACTAAAACTGACCTTTCATGTTGAAAACGAAACACAAACCAACTAAAGAGTCCTTAGCCTCCCCTCCCGTAGTGCACAGAGCCAGCGGATGGCGAGGGCGCCCTGCGGTGGCACTGCAGGTCCCTCTCCCGCCGGACCTGGGCTCTGTGCGGCAGCCGTTCCAGAGCCACCGGGGCACGGCCGCGCCGCCCGGCCGCGCTCGGCTCCCGCCCAGGGCAGCGCGGGCGAGCGCAGGCCCTGCAGCTGCGGACGCAACGCGGCCGAGGAGGAGAGGCCGCGGTGTCCACCGGGCACCTCGGCCACGAGACACCCCCTCCATCTCCGCCGACCCCGCGGCGGTGGCTGCTGCTCCGCGCCAGCTCGCCGCCCACCCGAGCAGCTCGACACAAGGTGGCAGCGCGCTCAGCAGCAGCGCTGGCCAGGGCTCCCAGGGATGGTCCCCTCGCCATCCTGGTGCTGGCCGCCCCGCCACCCCGGGGCTGCCCCCTTGTCGCCCCAGTGCTGCCCCCTCGGCACCTGGGCAGCGCCGGGGCCTCTCCTGCACTGCAGTGGCACCCGGGTGCCCGCGTGCCCCGAAGGGCGGCGTCCCCAGGGGAGCAGACACCACGACCTCAGCACGGGAGAAGGGGAAGCCCTGGCGGGGATGGGGCTGCTGCCTGCGCACACGGGCCAGGCCGGGGCTCGGCTCGGCGGCTCTGTGCGGGACGGGGAAGCACACTCGGCTTTCCAAGACCTCAGTGCCCTGGAGAGCCCTCCTGGCGGCACACATTTGCCAAACGTCCCTCACAAAGAGAAGCACAAACGAAGCTCCAGCAGGAGCTCGCACCCTGCCCGCGAGGGCCTTATTGACTTCCCCATCTCCGTCCGCACGGGGTTAGCAGTTGAGACGTCCCCGCGGGGGCAGCCGGGAGCCGGGCTGGGAAGACAGCGAATATCCACCCAAGGGCAGATCTCCGCGGGGGCAGGCGAGCCAGGGCCACCAGCAGCGACGCAGACACACACAAACCAGAGGCACCAAAGCGGATGCCAGGCAGCCCCAGGACTGCCTTCGTGGCCTGTCGGGACGGCCACACGTGGCCGGCACCGCTGCCCCAACGAGGGGCCGCGCACCTCCGGGCGCCCACAGCCCCTCCTGCCTCGCAGGTCAGGCCCCGGGATGCGTGCGCAGCCTTTCCCCCGACCTCCCTCTGCGCATCTGCCCCCGCTCACCGTGCCAAAGTAAACACATAAACAGGCTAACAAGCAGAAATGCCTTTACCGGACATTATTCTGGGCTGATTGGTTGTGAAACTTTACTCAAAACCCCAAAACCACAAAAACGGCCACTTTTCCAAGCCCTGTGTTTTTCATAGCTCTCATAGCATTCTGAATAGTTTGCATAATTTCAAACATAGAGTAAATATACATTTAAACTGGATGGATTATTGACACAGAGGAAAAGAAAAAAAGAAAAGCACTCAACTCTTTGTTCTGCTTCTTTTTCCCATGAAGTGAAATAGGAGTTAACAACATTGAACTGTGCCCTATGCCTTGGATTTTTACATTTGCAGATGTAAATGCTGCCAGGAGCCTGTAAATGCAATGGTTTAAAACTCATTTATTAGGTATATTTTAAATTTAAAAAGATGAGAAATCACCACTAAAGCCTCTGCGTTCCTCACTTTCGACAGGCCAGCTCAGCGATCCCAGGCCCTTGCCCAGCTTCTTCGCTGGCTTCTGCAGCACACTCGTTCGCCAATACGAGCACGCCACCACACTGCCTTCCTAGCGGAGCTCACTAACGCCCTTCGGGCTGTAATTACTCCTGCTTTCTAAACAGAGCTATAGGAAAAAGTGACTTGACCGACACCATGAAGAGATGAGTGGCAACCAGAAGGGGTCTAGACCACCAGCTCTCTTCTCCCGGGTGCTTGTGCGGGGTGTTTATTTGGCAGGGGTGCACAGCCAAGGTGCCACACCTGGACGGTGCACCGCGAGGCTTCAAGCAGGAGCCGCCGGCGTCCCCCACGCCCAGGGCAGCTCTTTGGAGCGTGCCCAGGCTGCTCGCACAGCCCGTGCCCAGGGGCACATGCAGCCACCACGGTGTGCAGTTGACAAGAGGAACAGTGCGGCTCCTGGCACCCTCCCGGCCAGCTGCACACACACAGCAGTCTGTTTCTGCACTCGGAAACGCTGCTGGGCTTCGCACGGTTGTGCTGGAGGACTCCATACACCTAACACACTGCTGAACAACCAGCACAGGCCACTTGAGGACAGGAGGACAGATGTCTGGGAAGGAAAACCAGGCTGTTATATTTGGAGATCCTACTCTAATGAGTAATCTTATACAGTTATTCAAATATAAAAGTCTGAAGTGTCATATGTGATTACATCTCTGTAACAAATTATGTTAATATTGTTACTTCAAGAACACAAATTAATTAGAAGGTTACAAAATGTAGGCATGGAAATTCATGTTGTGTAGAACCTGTATAGACAGTTTCCCTTTTCATGCAATAGCTGGATTAATTCCTTGAGTGGCAAGAAAACGCGAGCCTGTGTCAGGGGAGGTACCGGAGGGCAGCAAGTGTTCTGCTGCCGGCACGGAGCAGCGCGCAGGACCTGGCGCGTGCGCGAGCACCTTGTGAGCAGATGTTCCGAAGGAAACACTAACACTTCATATACTTCCTACACTAATTATTACTTTGAGATTATTAACATTCAAGAATTTTGCTAGAAACAAAAAAATCAGTTTATTTTTCAGCACTCCTCTCTTCCTGAACATTTTTGCTCTCCTTTGGCAGTGGAAAAGGCTTGGTTTTGCCAGCTGCACATTTATTTCTGGTCCCTTTCATTGATGTTCTACTTACCAAAACAGTTCTCTTACAAGATGGGAAGTCAATGGGACTTGGGCATTTGCTCAAAATTAAGAATTTGCTTTAGTGGTGTCCAGATAAGGAATGTCTGAGTGCTTGCCTGCAACGTGGTCCTTGTGAGAGTTTTGCTTCTAGTGAAGGAAAAAAAGAAAAAAGCTTTTTGGAAAGAATTTTGTCAGTGTAAAGACACCTTCCTGGGGCCCGGAGAGCAGGTGCAGTAGGAGATGCTCCTCAGACACAGCCTGAACCAGGGAGCCCTTCCATGGGGAACAGCCCAAGACCCCACGCAGACCTATTTAAAATAAAAGTACAATTCCTCACATGTAAACTGTAATACACAGGGGTAAATGAAAAAACAAGCTGTTTGTGATTAATCTGAGCATTAATTAAACTCCGTATTAATAAACATCTATACAGTGGAGAAGAAAAAAGAATGACAGATATTCTTTTTTGTTTTGAAATTAATGCTAGGTCCCTCTCTGATTTTATTGGGAAATTTTAGCAGCTCAACAGCTCTGGAAAACATCACATGCCCTAGAAGAGTTCTGTGTTGCATTAGTAAGTGTCATGGTGCTTTAAGCAAATCAATTGCTCCAAAACCACCCCTGATTGAGAGTCTGGTAGCCCAGAATTCACCAAATATGTAGAAAGCCCAGAACAGCATTGTTCCCAAATATGCTTCAGTCCTTAGCACTGGAGATGAGATTATTTATTTCGGCGTCTTTACAGCAGATTTACTGACATTAGTCTCCATTTAAGCTGCACAGGTTTGGGACCCAAGATTGAGTTTGTGTCCAAGGCTAGGACACAAACTTGAATCCTCATTAATTTACCTCTTTCCTGATAGAAGCCTTCAGCATTTAATGAGGCTTTTGCACTAAGTGCAATGAAAACATGGGTGGGCTGGAGTGGACCTTTCTCGTGTTAAAGGCACGCAAGCAGAATGGGTTGGTCTAGAAGTAAAACGCTGGCTGCCTCCACTGGACACCTCCTTCACCACCTCGGAAACACGCGCCTTGGGAAAACAGAGCACCAAACCCCTTGAGATAAGGCCTGACACCGCTCTCTGCCTGTGCTGGTCTCAGCAGCTGCCAGGGGAATCCACCCTGCTCGCTGCCCCACGCGGCGATCACGTCACTCCATAGAGCACCACGGTGACACACGCGTGCTCTCCCGGCCCCAGAGCGCCTTGCGAATGCAAGCGCCGCACGCAGTGCTCATCTAAGCCTGCTGAGATAGGCTATAACAGAAACAAGCGCGAGAGCCTTCGAATACCGACGGGCTGTGCGCTCAGTCACGGAGCGCCTCGGAGCCCCCCTGCGCTCTGGGGCCAGCCTTGCCCCTGCCCACCGCCCGGCTTCGCCGCAGGGAGGCCAAGGCACGCTGTCTCTCGCCCTGGCCCGCGTTCTCCTGCATTTCATAGCAACCCTGCTTCGGAATCCTGTCCCCTGCCGTTTTTCACCCCACATGCAAAAATAGGAAGGACCAGGGCATGGATGTGCTGCTGTTACTGGGTGGCTGTGACAGAGCTTCCTACCATGGCATGGCTCAACAGCAGAGAGCACGCGTTGCAACAGCGAGGGGCTGCGGCTTTCAGCCCATGCACTGCGGCAATTCCGCGGCCGCGCCGAGCCGCCCCGGCGTTGCGCGGTGAGGAAACCCCTCAGAGGCCCTGCGGCACGTTTCATAACATCTTCTGGTCTTACATGCGGGGCTCCTCTCGCTCACCCACATCTCTCCCTGCACCAGCTCCCCTCAGGAGCCATGCTGGGGTGGGTACCTGAAAACGGGCCCTTCATTAACACTGTCTGTTCATCAAGTGCATGTGAACGGACAGGAGGTGGATGCTCAATTTCCTGTCAAAGCCCATGTGAGAAATACCCGCCCGCCTCCCAGGTTTCTTGACAGGGACCATGCGGCCAGAGCTCACGGCCCAGCTCAGCCCGTGTCCAGGGCGGCCTCCTTTGGGAAGCTAGGGGCTGAGCTCGGCCACAGTTCTTGGCGCGCCCCGCAGCCTGGCACGGCCGCAGCCTGCGCCGCCAGGGACCAAGGCAAAACTGGAAATATCACTTTTGTTTCTCCCCAAATCAAGCCAGAGGCAAAATGTGTTTCTGTGCCAGATACTTTCAGCTCTCTGTGGATTAGCTTCCCAGACAGGGGTAACCAGATGCTTTAATCGTGTTTCTAAACTGACATTAAAGGTGCGGCCTCTGGTTTTCAGCTTTCTAACCTGCCAAGTATCTTCGCGTTCGGCAGCTGCCCACTGGTGACCACTGGGAGCCGCAAGGGAAAAGCCTGCCCAGTGCGTGTCACGTTCAAACCGGGTTCTCTTCTTGGTCACCTGTAGGCCTGGCCAGCACAGCTTGGCAGGCCACGCGGGGCCAGGGCTGGGCCACACTGCGGGTCCTGTGCTGTGGAGCTGGGCAAAACAGCCCTAGAGACAAAGTGATTCTGAGCGCCAAAAGGGCACAGAGGCAGCCCCATAACACCAAGAGCCTCCATCTCCAAAAGCAAAGGGCCTCTGCTCTCCGAAACGCGTTTTGCTACAAAGGAGCAGGGAAATTCAGCGTCCTGCAATGAAACAAAGGTTGAGCTGTAGATGCTTCCTTTCTGCACTACCCCAAAACAATAAAATGTAGGAAATACTCAAAAGCCATTGAGGCATATGCATTATTTATACAGCACCATCGGGAGTTCCCTGCAAAGCTGGGGACAAGACAGGAGACCAAGGAGACAAACGGGAATACAGGAGCCGTGCTCCAGGTGATGCTGCCGGAGCAGGGCCTTGCTCCGGGGAGCTCCAGAGCCCCCTCTCACCCTCACCCGTTCTGCGCGTCGGCATTCAGTGTTGTTTTTGTTACGGTAGCCTCAAATGGCCCAAACATACAAGGGCACCACAGGGTTCAGCCGTGATTGAAAGCAGATGAGGAGCCAGACCCTGCCTCCAGCAACAAATCGCAGCAAGCTGATGGGGCAACGCAACAAGGCTTTCGTGTGGTCGCCTTCGCTCCTCTCCAGTCCCTTGCCTCCAAGGGGATACAGGGGACAGCAAAAAGCTCTGCTGTTACTTGGCAGTATTCGTATTAAGAAGCCCTGTTTTCAAGAAAGCAGAGCCCAAAAGGCAGCGCCTTCCTCCCCCGGTGCGATGCAGGTCTGCACAGCCTTGCTCACACTCACTGGTGCCCTGCACTAGGAACGGGCTCTGCGCCGTCCATGGGATTGCTACTCCTGTGTCTAAAAGGAGATATGAAAGCTTCTGGTTCTAATTCCCATTTCACCACAACTAACCCAGATACCACTGCTTGTGGCACATTTTAAACTTCACACTGGTCATTTTGGGTTGAGACTTTTTGCCACAGTGCCATTGATGAGTGTAAAATGTTTCTCCCACGCACATAAGAGGCTGCAGGAATCTCGCTCCCAGCACACACCGCACAGAGGGAAGGCTCTGCCCAAGCCGAGCTCCAAAAGCTTCAGCACTGCAAGGACACAGCCCAGCAAAGGAGGAGCCTGCTCAAACGGAGCATCGTGACGGAAGGTGCTGTGCAACCCCAACTCTTGCTGTTTCTCCAGAGATAAGCCAAGCACAGCCAAACTGCGAGCCACCTGAGACATCGGCACTAATTCTTCTGCAAATGCCCCATGCCATTTTTACCCAGCACACAGCGAGTGCCCTGCCCAGCCCAGGGCGTCAGGAAAGCCCGCGGGGCTGCTGGCTCCAGCCGCCTCCAGAGCCAGCCCCGCTCGTCTCTCCAGCGCTGCCACCGCTCCAGGAGGCCCCCGGCCACACTCCGAGCAGAGCCAGCCCTCCCGAGCCGGTTCATTCTCATGAGACTGGATCAAAGGAGACCCGACTGAATGTTGACTAGCACAGCTTATCATATCTGTCTGTTAACTTATCATTATCTGTCGGGACAGAGGCAGAGCCTGTCCTCAGCAATGCTTTCTTTTTTAAATTCTACTGTTAGTAACATAAATACAGAAGTGACAAATACATTCATAATTGCACAGCTAGTTTGTGGTATTGGCATAGCAGAAAATGTTTCAAGCCTATAATGCTGTCAGTAAGAATTACTTTAGGTAACAACTTGGGATCGGTTGCTTCCTTTTAAAATTGAAAATTGCTGAAACTAACCAATTACCCGAGCTTTCTGGGAACAATACACATGTATAGCACTTGTGCCCTGTACTGTTTGGGAGTATTTAACTAAGAGCAACGACAGAATATGCATAACTGGCTAATATTATTTCAGAAAGAGCTTTTTAATCTAAATCTGATTAAAAGACCATTTTTTGTTTCCCATGTATAGAGAATACGGCAGATGTGGGTCTGAACGCTCTCATGTTTGCTAGTAGATGCAGGACACATGGCAGTATGGTATTAATAAAGGTTTGCGCCAAGATTTTCAAAAATAGGAGCCTAATTTTAAGATTCCACCAGCCATATTTAGCATTAGAAATGAACAACCTTTTTTTCTGCAGAGCTCCAGCAGCTCCTATTGAAATCAGCGGGTGTCAGAGCTTTTGGAAGTTAAACGAGTAATTCAAGAATCCCAGGGGCGAGTTAAGAGCCAAACGTTCATCTCCTCGCGCTTGGAAGCGCCGGGATGAGATTCTGTGTGCAGCGCGATTCCCATTCTCTTCACCAGCGCCAGGATTTTGCTCTGCTCGGGAGCTGTGGTGGAGACTGGCAAGTTAATGGCACTGGCACAGCCAGAAGTGACTTAGGCAGGTGCTTCCAGGACCTCCCAAGCACGAGGCCATCCCAGCGACTCTGGGAATTCTACAGAATAACTTCTCCTATCTTAGAGGTTTTGGTGTGGTTCCAGCAGGCCGGTTACTATGCATTTGTTGCTCTGTTTTCCTGCGTTCCCATACCCACCAAAGCAGATAACACACGTTGTCAGCGTGTGCAGCACTGGCACAACGGGCACACGCAGCGGACTGCAGGGCCGTCTGCAGGCTGGTTCGCTCCGAGGGCTGGGCTGTATCGCAGCACCTTCACGCTCGGGGAGTCGTTCATGTTATCCCAGCGCAAACGCATTTTCACTTGTTGCTATCACCAAGTGCTCCGACAACCCCCTGGAAAGCACTCCTGCAGCTCCTGCAGGCACGAGAGGGGCTGGGGAGGGTCCCTGCCCTGCGCGGAGCGCCCCGGGGCCCGTGGGCAGAGCAGGGGCTCCTCAGGCACTGCTCACAGCTGGAATGTGTGGTCGTTGGGACCCGCTCTGCGCTCACAGCTGGAACACGTGGCCGTGGGGACCTGCTCTGCGCTCACAGCCGGAATGTGTGATCGTCAGGACCCACTCTGCGCTCACAGCTGCAATGCGTGGTCGTCGGGACCCGCTCTGTGCGCGCTCCATGCTCGGGCTGCCCAGGGCGCTGGCAGAGGTGCTGCCGCCCGTGTTGCCCGCGGTGCTCGGCCAACTGCGGCCGCCATGAATCATGCCGGGGGGAGCCGCATTCTTCAACAGAGATAACACTGCAGCTCCCACTCTTAATAAACAAGGCTGGGCTTGAGCTTCCTCTGGGTAAAACCACACCGGGCCTCTTTCAGTTTCAGGAGGTGAGAACCAAAATGATCCTCTGCCTCCAAACAACAGCTTGCTTTTATCAACTTCCAGGATTTTCCTAATGCCAATGTTGTGGTTCTCATTTTTCCACAAAAACATTGCTAATAATGGAGCCATCTTTTGAAACCTTCCAGGATTTATAGCAACTGGCAGCATGCTCCATGCACAACTGCTTTTTGGAACAATCATAATCATATTAGTTGCCAGTCTCCCCCACCAGGACAAATCTAAAGGAAATCAATCTGCTGGCACCTCCTGATTAATTTGGGTGATTCAAACCTTTACGTTTAGCGTATACATTAGGAATGTAAAATCCTAAAGCTTCCACTGAAGCCTTAAATAGTTAATTGGTAGCAGTGAACAAGGACCATTCCCTAGAATGAGTTCCAACTTTGTCCAATCAGCATTATAGCAAGATATTGAAGCAACTTTGTCAACAAGTTCAAGCAAAGACTTCATGGAATGACCTGGATGGGTAACAAACACCCAAACGTCACCAGCTGAGAGGGTAATTTTACACAGCTTTTAGCAAGAAATAGGCTGTATTCCTTGAACTTCTTCCCTGGGTACAGTGGTGATAGCATGAGGTTTCCAGTCATAAATTATCCGCACTTTGGGACTGGTCAAGGTTTTGAGTTATCTGGCTAAGTTTACAAAGTATTCCTGCTTAGTGCTAGCTGGATTTATTTCTCTTAGCAAAAATTCAACTGGTCTGGCTGAATATCAAATGCTGAATAACTATTTGTATTCTTGAAATACTAATCTTTGGGGGAAAAAAAAGGTAATCAAAAATCCTGTTTACCCAGTAACGTTAGATTACTAATGATACTGTCAGCAACTGCTAATAGTGACAAACTGTCATTCTGGCAGAGTAGCTATACTTGGCCAAACCCAGATCTGATGTAAGCACCACAGCCACTTGCCTGTTTCCCAAACGTGGCACCCTGAGCGTAAACAGAAATGCAGGACTCAAGCGCAGCACCATGGCGGCCAGAGGAGCAGCACTGGAGGCGTTTGTGCGCAGCAGCGAGCCCTGCCCGAGGCTCGTGCCCCGCGGGGCCGGGCCGCTCACGCGCCGCGCGGGCGCTTCGCCCCCCGTGCGCGGCCAGCCTGGGAGCCCGGTCTCAGCAAGGCGGCTCTGGTAGGGGCACATCCCTCGGGAGAGGTACAGGCGAGTCAAGACGCGGGTTAACCTCTCCCAGACCTTCACGTGCACTGCGCCGGCACGGCTACGCTCCTCCTGCTCTGCCGAGATTTCACAGAACGCTGTCCTGTGGTCACTGCCCCTGATGCCTGCCCGCTTTGCAACCCCTTCCCAGCCGTGCAATTACACAGACTCCGTAACGTCTGTTCCGTGTTAGGTGTGAACGGGGCCTCGCAGGCGTGTGGGTGGGAGCCCCGCTGCGGCCGCTCTGCGGGACCGTTGCTCTGCCTGCTCTGCCCGCTGCGGCGGCGTGGGGCCTTCCGGCCTCAGGGTGGCACGGGGCTCGCTTCAATCTATCAACACTGCTCGCTAAGGGGCAGGCGATACAGGAGTGCCCCCTCCTTCCACTGCAGTGTTTCACAGGCAGGCAACACCCCCTCCTCAGCCCACGTGGACGCCCGGTGTGAACGGAGCCGCGGGGATGGTGCAGTCAGCAGAACCGGCAGCGCTCTACAAGGCTGCTGCTCGGCGTCGAGCACGAGCAAGCCGCCTGACTTGGATGGGTCTGCTATTTTCTGAGCGGAGCTTCGCTCACTTTCCTACCTAAATTAAAGCGGAGGAGAGACATTACTGCTCCCCATAAGTAGTCTGCAAAGATACTACAAGAACTGTTGGGACTAACGGATAAGTAAAGATATCCAGGTACAAAATATCCACTAATATTATCTGGGCTAAAAACTGATGAAAAGTTTCTGATCGTGAGAAGGTGAGAGCTAGAACAAGATTCTAGCAAGAAAAGCGGGAAGAAGGCGTGCCTCGGAGGCGGGCAGGAGCAGATGGTGCAGGTGCCTGCAGAAGCTGTGAAGCAGAGGCGATGATTTGCTCTGCACTGGGTCCTACAGGAGACGGGAATCGAGGCCCTTCCCAGACACGGCTCGGAAGGGTAGCACTGGCTCTCTGGCTCCGTGATCGCACCAGCAGCTCCGAATCCCACATCTGGGTCTACAGGGCAACAACAGAATTTGATCCAAGCACTTAGACAAGTTCTGTGAGGTCCAGAGACTAGGAAGGTTTATTCAGGTGTCTGTGTCTGGAAACACAGGCCCCTAGAGCTGTACGAGTGGAAGGAAGGCCCCACCCTGGGCATCCCGCACTGCTCACGCTGGTGCTACTACACTCTGCCTCCTATCACGGCGGTTCAGCGGTCAACTCACAGCTCTTAGCAGGGCCACGCTACCAGGAGTACTCTTGACCATTACTCAAGCCAACTTCAAAACTCTTTTATCAAACTTTTTTAAAACCATCCTTTTATAAAGCTTTCTTTTTTTTTCCAGAAAAACTATATATTCTACAAAGACAGAAATTGCTCCATGACATTTTAACTGAACTGCAGCTTTCACTCCAAAACTGTGAGCAGGCAATTTCTGAAAAGCAAGTGTCCAATGACAGGAGACACCCCAGGTGGCTCTTCCACGATGCTCAAAGAATCACAAGCCCATCTTTTCCTTGGTCGTGTTTTATCAGACAAGTTAACATTAGAACCTGGATTTTGGTCACTTGAAAACTTTATAGCTTCCTCAGCCGGAAACACCCTGTTTCTTGCATAAATAATACGGACCAAATCAATGCTGAAGGACACGTCAGCAACCACTGTCAAGATTTAGGTTTTACAAAGTGTCACGCTTCAGGAACTAGTAGTTAAAAACACAGTTTATATTTCAAGACAAAATACAGAGCAGGAATTAATCTCTATCCATATCCTGATCCACTTAAGTGTGTGATGACAGGTACTACATAAACAGCAGCACGTGTGATGACATGGGCAGGGTTTCCATCCGCGACCAGGCTGAGGGGGGAGTCAGGGCTGGGGTGGGCAGGGAGCTGCTCCCGGCACCAGCGCCCGCTGCCCTCGGTGCCTCTCCGCGAGCAGAGGGGCCGTGCAGCCGGGGCACTGCGGGTGGCCGCCCTGCGCTACCCTTAATCCCGGCTCATTCCAAGGAGCTCTGCTGCTGGGGTTGCACTGAGGCAGCAGCTAAGTCCCACGTGTGAACAAACACGGGTTCCTCTCGTGGCAGGTATTCTTCCCCGTTACACGTCCCGTACTAATTATAGAATTATCTGAAGGGCTTTCTAAGTGATAATGACTGTAAAACACACTTCAGTGTTGCAACTACATTTCCTCTTTCTATCTTGTGAGGCTAAAGATTAACTGATTTCATCCTAACATGCCAGTTTTTTGATAACTTCATAGTGTTTCCTAATCTCTGACTAACTTCCAACTGATGAGTTAACTAATGTAAAACAGGTAACAAACACTTCTTGACGAGTTGCTTCTCAGCAAAGGCGGGGAGAGAGAAAGGCAGGGGAGGGCGCACAGAGGTAACCCATCGTTATGGGGATCCTGCAGATACCGAGCTAGTACCTGGACTGGTTTTCATTACAGGAAGCCTTTACACCATTCTACATGCTTTGTGGCATAGCTCAAGCCTTTAAACATCTGTGCTAACATTTTTGGAAGTAAATGATTCATTTCATTTTGAAATGTTATTACTAAGTAAAAACTTTTTTACAGTAAATATTTAAGAATTTAAAGGCTCCAAATCTAAATGTAACCCAAAATGCTCTTTAATGATTTAACACGTTCACTTTTGGTTGTCTCACATTTGCGACATGTTTTTCAGCATTTCGATATCCTCAGAATAATGCCAGATTATCGGCACCCGGAGCCACGGCTGCACACGGGTCAAGCGTGGGACGCTCTGCACATTTATACGGTTACCGAACACAGGTGTCCCGGCTCTCTCAGCGTCACGGAGCGGGCGGTTTCCTCCCGCGTCTCCTGCAGCCGCGTCCCCGCGTGCGCCCGCGCGGCCACACCGGCGGCTCGGCTCCCGCAGCGGCTCCCCCGTGCGAGGCCGCGCTGTGCTGGGCAGCGCCGCGCGCCTGCTGCTTCCCGAAGGCTCAGGCCGCTGCCCACGGAGACAGTCACTCTGGGAATGTGCGTTTTGGCCTGCTCCTTTCGGTGGATTTTGTCCCAATTCCAGGGGAATTAGACAGCCCCGCTGTGCCTGCATTGATTACCCCATTGTTCTGCAGAGCGGCAGCGAGTCTGGTGCCTCGGGGAAGCGTTTGGGATGCTGTGCGGGTGCTGCCAGGCCTTCGGAGCACGGGAAGTAAAGCCGACCTGCCCCGGAGCCCAGTGCAGCGCAGCTGCTGCGCGGGCTCTCATCTCTGTGCGCGCACTGTCCGGCCTCTCCTTCGCCACGCACGGCGCGGGGCAGGGACGCAGCGCCAGCACGAGGCGAGGGGAACGCCTGAGGCGCACCTGCGCTTGTGGAAGGAGTCGGGCAACCACGGCTGCTGTGCGGGGGGCTTGCAAAGTGAAAGGGAGGGCAAGGAACAAGGGGGTTCGGGCGCTACACAAGGGAGCAAAATGTATTCTCAGCAGGCCAACATTGCTGAGCATTGCCCTGCACTGCAGCAGCATTGGTAAAGCTGGGTGTCACCCTGCCCATGACAAAACAGGACCCAACAGCAAGAGCCTGTTGTGCCTGTGCTCTTGCAGTATTGACTGAAGGAGCTTGGACAAACACAACTGCCTTCCGTGACAGATCACAGCATGCCCCGATATGACTTATACCTGCTGTGTAAGATCACACACCGTGTCAGAGCACGACCAGAATGCAGGCATCCTGCCTCTGCCTCCTGTCCTCCTCCTCCTCTCCTTCCTCCAAGCAAGGAAAGGCTGAGGCTTTCTTTGGGGTTTTTCTTTCATGTTATCCAGGATTCCAGCTGGCAAATGACTTTCCCAACACTTCCATGCCTGCGAGGGTGCCAGGTACCAGGGGGCCTGGTTACTGCTCTGCGTTAGGCCAAGGGGAAGAGCTCTCCCCGCTTCATGTAACATGCGGGCAGGGAGACCTTTGGACAGAGGCTGCAGCCCAGGCCACAACGCCTGCCCCACAAAGGGACACCCCGCTCCGTACCACACCAGCTGCCCAGTGCTGACATGCATAGAGATAGGCCAGCAAGTCCACTCAAACAGCAGGCTGCATTTTCCAGGCTTGGAAAATATTGCCTAGCCCAAGAGAAGCCATAGCACATACAGAACACAGGGTGCAATCAAAGACTGCAACAATCCAGACACACTTGGGACTTGACACAGGGTTGCACAGGCAATCTTAACTATAGCATTTCCTATCTGCTTGGTGTTTGACTTCGTAGCCTAAATAATTTTTTCTTGGCCTAAGTGTTAGGTATGTTGTAGCACTATATGCACTGTTCATTTGCCACAGACTTGCTGTAAGCAACTTGCAAATATTTGTACACCAAACGAGCTCCCCCGAGTCGCCTGCATGAGGAACGTGCGGCCTCCCCGGCCTGCGAGCGCTCCTGCTGTTGGCCAATGCCCCAACCTTTGCCCTCAAATGACACAACTTCTGCCAGGGCCCGGCTGGCAGCTCTGTCCCTCTGCGTTTGCAGGGCGGCCTCGGGTCCCTCAGTCTGTCCTCCTGTGCTCGCTGTGTTCTCACAGGGCTGCCTACCATCCAGGCTCTAAGCACTCCCCAGGATAACTGAAATACACAGAAATTAAGATACTAGAAGAAATTTGCCCATGCAAAAGTCTCAAGCTCAGCAATGATTTTGCCTGGGTCAGGAGTGCAGGATTGGGCCATATATGTTGATTATTAACAGGGTCTTAATTTCTAGATTGCTCTAAACAGCCACGTTGATTTTCTAAACCCCAAGATTTAGCTATTTTTGCACAATCAAACACTTAATGACCTCCTACAAGCAAAGATTTTATCAGCTGTCTACCCTTGATGTTTGCAAAGTCTTAAGGATACATTCCAGCCTGCAGAATGTGTAAAATTGCTTTCTGTCACCTTAAAATAGACAGTGGTTCTGCCAGACAGATGTGAAAAACAGATTATCAGTTGGACATTGCGGGGTTATTGCCAATGCCTCATTGTTTTTAATTGATTAATCAGATAAGGAGGGCTAGGGGTGGTTTTATAGCAAATGGTAATTTTCTTCCTCTCTCCTATGGGCATGCTATAGGAAGCAATAGACCACAGAAAATGGCTCCCCCCTTTGATTTTACTGCAGATCTGGCCACAGGAAATGTTGCACATTTGGATCAAGCAGGATAAACAGCACGGGCTTCCTCTTTTGTGAAATCATCTTTAAGCAGCACCCCTCCCCAGGAAAATAGGTTTTCCACTTTACATAATGTTGCAGCAGCAGTGGCTTGTTCCTAAGTTTTTTTCTGGGTAGGTTATGAACTTTACGGCTCTGACCACAGATCAGTTATTTATCATAACAGGAAAGATGAGACTGAAGATATTTCCTAACCTTCTTCGTTGTAGATCAGAGAGAAGCAAGCCAACAAATATTAACGCTTCATATTCAACTGACACAGAAATCACACAGAAATATTTGCTCCTCTCTTCTGATCCTATTTGTCTGAAATCAGCTGTAGCTTTCAAGAACCTGGGAGCAAACCAGCACACGAGGTTTCCCGCAGCTCTCTTCTCCAGTACAGTATGATCAGTCTTTCTAAAGCAGGCACTCAGGTACAAAAAGATTACTTCTGTTTGGAGAAAATTGAAGACGTTGCCAGAGAAAACTCTCGTTTCCAAAAAGGGTTTCTCCATGTGACATCTACGGATGTTCCTATGTCTCCTGGTGGTACGTTACATACACAAAAAATTCTTAGAAAAACTGCTGCAGACCAAACAACTCGTCCTTGTTCATTTAATGCCCCTCAGCACCAGAGAGCCTGAAAACACTGAACTCTAGTGGCAGATTTTTACGCATATCTTTATGGTGCATGAGAAAACTAATAACTGTAGGAAGGTGCGTTCCTACTCGACGCTGCCATATGACACGATGCACATAGCAGGGATTGCTCAAGCTCCAGCCTCACAAACCTAAAGAGCAAGAGTATTTCATGCAGGACGAGATTGCAGCACGCAACCACAGGGCAGCCGCGTGCCGGTGCGTGCTGTGCTCAGGGGGCCAGTCTCGTCCTTCAAAGAGGATCCTACTCAGTCTTGTAAGGGAACTCCACCACTGCCCTTTTCAAATCGGGACCCTCTGTTCAGGCAGCAGTGGCGTGTACAACCACCACAGCGCTGGTGGAAGGCACACAAAGCCATTGTCTGAGAAGAACAAGCTCTTCAAATCCCCCAGGGCTGGGGAACCCGAAGCAGCCGAGGCCGCCAACGCCTCCAGCGCTGCACAGAGCCTAGAAAATACCAGAGATGGGCTTGGGGTCTGGCCCTGCCTCAAACAATGTTGACGACTCTTCCAATCGCGTTTCAGAGCCGGGCTCTTATGGAAACTTTCCCTGCCCTCATCAGCGCAATTGTCCCATGGCGCTAACGAGTCACAGCTGACATGTCCAGGCTCAGCTGCTCCTCCAGACACTTGCCTCCTCATAAGCATTTTGGGCAAGTCTAAATCCTTATTTTCAGAGCTTGAATGAATAGCACAAAGGGAGTTTTTGACTATTAATTAAGAAATGTGTGAAAATAGCAATGACTGTTATAGTCCTGGTACTTTTACCACTGCCATCTTTCTACCTATTGTCCTCATATATTTGAGAGGCACCCAGATATTGCAGTGATTACTGATGTGGACAAAAACGGCTATGAAGCCAGAGGAGGACAATAGAAGTCCAGCACATTCCCAGTCGCCGCCTGTTCTGTGGAGCACCTGCCGTGTGCTCTGCTGGGATAAAGCGCCGTGCCCTGAGGAACGCTCCGTGCTCTCCCGGCGACAGCTTGCTGCTGCCTACTGCAGGGCTGGGCAAGAAGCCGGGTGAGGAGCTCAGAGGGCAAGGGGCGCTTCCTCCTGCGGTCCGGAGCATTCACAGGGACACGATCATCTAAATCACTTCTGCAAACAAGACGCACTCCCAAGGATTACGTGCACAAAAGACTCAGGTACCGCAGTGCTGACTTCTAGGCGCAGAGCCTGCAGCCCTGGGCGCAGCTCCTTGCGTGGGGCCTCCCAGTGTCACTTCCACACGTCCATCCCTCATGTCCTGGTGAGCGAGGGGTAAGGGAGAGCCCAGGGCCACCTGGGGAGGAAGGCTGGTGGCTCAGGGTGCTCTGCAGAGCCCAGGGCAGGACAGGACGAGCCACGAGGAGGCCGCGGGGCAGCCCCGTCCCTCCTCCCTGCGGGAGCCTCCCTGGGACGGGGAGCGCGTGGGCAGGGCAGAACAGCAGCTCCGCAGGGCCCGGGGGCTGCCATCGCCACCAGCCCGGGCGAGGCCGCCCGAACCTCCCAAGAGCCCCGCGACGGGCGCGGCAGCGATGCGGCGGTGCCATGGGCACGACGAGCACCGCCGCAGCACGGCGCCAAGGCGGGAAGGGGCAGGGCGCGCACGCGAGGGGCAGCTCTGCCCAGCGCGCGCACGTGCAGCTCGACTAGCTCGCTAATGAACCACCCATTCTGCCTCCTAATGAGGGTGAAAATTCCCTTTCAGCATTTTTACAACTATTAGCCTTCCGGGGGTTCTTGCTGCAAATCACTGACAAGCTCCTGTCACAAGCACAGAGAGCTCAGCGCTCAACGGCAGAGTTGGACTGACAGTTTTACTGCACTCCTGAGCCAAAGCATTGACTACAGTTAAGGCCAGATGACTCTCCCGCTGTACATCGCTATATGCTTTGCAGTCCAGCTGTAAACAATAGCGAAAGCCTCTACAGGAAATTAGATTTGCAGATTTCAGCTTTTAGAGACTGGGCAAATTTGACTATTTAGCACTGATCTTTCACTGATGCATTTTACATTACACATTCCCAGGGACCCTTCCACAGCAAGACACCTCACGATGTTAAATTCAAAGTGTCTTTGTCACCATAATTTTAACTTTACTCACTTTGAAATTTACTTCTGCAAATCACCAAACATTCGGTTACGATTTTCATGGGCTGCAGTGCCAACCCCCACCCATTCACCAGCACAGTCACAGTGACACAACAGGCACAAACAACAGGCATTTGTTCCCAGTAAAAATACATGTTGGGACCATTTTTATCAGTAACACACACCCACCAGAGGAAGCTGTCCCTATACTTCAGTCTAAATAATTCCTTCTTTCTCAGCCTTTTGGAACATGTTTTCCATTTCAGTTCATGTCACCCTATTGGAACCGTGCTGAGCTGTGGGGTGCAGGCGGGTGGACTCCCCCAGGGCATGCAGGCCGTCCAGCTTTGTTACTTCATGCAAATGCCTTTTATTTCTCTAGTCACTGGCTTAGATGGACAAGTAAAATGAAAACACAATATATGTAAGGCATGAAAGTAAGAGGCAGACATGCTTTCTATAATCTATTTGCATGCAATCAAAACTCTAAGTGATGGCAAGCATATAGCAGTAATAAAATTTGTCCCTTATGATACTTTTATACAGTACCATCTACGCAAAAACTTGTACCAGGTAGTTAAGCCAGTGAAAACCTGGGTTTAGAAGAGGAATTTTGTGCCTTTGCTAAGATTTATTTCCAACCGATCTAGGCTAACCCCAGGAGGGCTCCAATTCTGAAAATGCAGTTGAGATTCACGTCAAGGTGAGAACCAACACGCAGACTCGACCAAGGAATAAAGGGAGCAAAAGCCACCGAACAAAGGGTCGAACAACAACCCACTGCACATCAGGACAGCCGTCGAGAGCAGCTCATGTAACGGAATATTCCACCTTGACTAGCAAATTGCAGCACTGATGTAGCCCACATAAAGCTTAATGAGCACTTTCTGACCACAAGACAACAAACCAGTTCACGCACTACTGCTCAACTGCTGCCTTACCCCAAGCGACTTACAGTACCTCTGCTCCTCACATAACCATGCCCTAAGTCTTCGAGAAGCAGTTCCAGGGGTATAAATATTTCTGGTGAAGAAAAGGAAAACAGCTTGACTGAAAATGGATAGGTCAGGGACCCTCCAAGAC
The DNA here is from genome assembly GCA_003342815.1 of Eudromia elegans. Lineage (NCBI taxonomy): Eukaryota > Metazoa > Chordata > Aves > Tinamiformes > Tinamidae > Eudromia > Eudromia elegans. The sequence continues at coordinate 3,810,408 of PTEX01000011.1, read as the reverse complement.
TTGTGGCGTTTGCAAGCAACCTGGAGACACTGCTGCTGACTTACATCCGATCTAGGGAAAAGGAAAACAAGGGCCCTGAGGATGATACAGAGAAGAGTGGAAAACCCAGCAAGTTCTGAAGCTCTCTCCCATGCTAACTGCCCTCGGCTCGCGGGCCCTGCTGCCCACGGCTGTTACACGCACGTCTGTGGAGAGACGAGCTCCTGGAAGGACGCGGCAGGGGAGTTTCCTCCTCCTCAGGCAGCGCGTGGCGACTCCGCTGTGGCGATCCCCGAGCCCGGCCCGTGGGCTGGTGCCCCTCGCCCGAGGTCACACGAGCACAGCAGTATTTTTAGTGCAGCAGGCATAAGGAATATGGGCATCAAACCAGCAATGAGGGGCTGATGGAAGGAGTTAGTTTTTCAAATAAAGCTATTAATTGCTGTTTCTAAAGCTGAGAGAGAAAACTGTGGGGGTTTTTTTGTTTGTTTGTTTGTTTAAGAATGGTAGGGAAAAAAAATTACTGCCCTTCTCTTGGTGTTCCTGGGAATACTTCACTTGCTCTACATAACTAATGTGTAACCCAAGGTGTGGACTGAAGGAAAAGCTATTCCCACTCCATCAGTGAAATTGCATCACTGGCCTGAAAACAAACCACAATTCCTTCCCAGGAAACACACACTGGGATTTCTTAATGCTCTCCCAAACTCGGATTACGATGAAGTTAAGGGTTAAACTGGCAAGAACATCATTTCTCGTCCCGGAGAGCACAGCAGAGCTGTAAAGCGGGGATTTGCAAGAGAGCTTCAGCTGTGGTGGAACATGTGGAACTGTGCATATTCACTGTCCCTGCGAGGCCTGGAAACACCCAAAGAGCAGCAGTCAGTGCAGCCAGAGCAGGAGACATTCACACCTTGCGCTGCCCCAAATCTCCAGCCCCAGCCAGAGCAGCCCACGGAAGAGCCACGCGGGCCGGCCGGCTGCAGCAAAGCGACGTGTGCTCCGAGCAGGCAGCGTTCCCAGCGCCGCAGCCACGGGCGCCCAAGGCTGCTTGGGGTTCCTGCCGTATCCCAGCACCTGTCTGTGGCTTGCCATGGGTATGTACAGCCCGCCACATGCCCCTGTGCTCATTCCCGTCCTCTCCTGGTGATTAACGCTCAGAGTCCAAGCCAGTCTGCATGGAGATCCTCACTCCATCCTCCATGTACCCTTGCAAGTGAAGACCTTTTATAAACTTCCCATTAGTCGCTGCTAAGCTGCCTTCTTAAGGCCCACTTGTTCCACATCTGCTTTACTGCCTGTGCCTCACCGTGACACAGCATCCGACGCACAACCTGAATAAAGGATCATTCCGGTCACGCTTTAGCAGAGAGCACGAGCTTTAGACGGCAGTGTCTTGTCTAGTTACCTAAGTCAACTGCAACATTCCTGGAGGAGGTGTGTGCTGAAATGGGGTCGGGTCAGCGTGTTACACAGCTCTTCCTGAAGAAGCTCGGCAGCCACAGCAGCCCTGAGCTCAGCTCCATCACGTCTGTCTGCAAGGCAGGCAATGCAGGTTTGTATTTGCAGTTCCCCCATGCGTGGGGGCTCACAGGAGGGCACATCAAGCCTTGTTGGGAAACATGGCAGCCAATGCTGCCTGGAAGCAAAGCTCTGGAGAGGGAGCCCACCATGATCTAAGCTAAGGGACCCTGCAGGTGCTGAGCAGGAGGGGTCCCTTGCCAGGACTCTACCGTTAGCTGTCCTCAGCGTGTATCAGCTCACACATATGTGGAAGGAAAACGGTACAGCTGAGTCTCTAAAGTGTGTTTCAGAAGAGACTTAAAGAGACTTTAGGGGTGTGCACGCCACTTGAACAAAAGTCACGTTACGGATCAAAAACCACAGAAGCTCCAACAACGACCCTTCCTGCTGGTCGCTGCAGCGTGCCGGCAGCCGGCGGGACGAAGACAGGAATGGTGGAGATTGATAACAAAACGCTTCCATGACAGAACTGTACTCCTCAGGATTCAGAGCGGGCTAGGCCAAGGCCAGGGGCTAACAAGAAGCAGAAGAATTGAGACAAGAATTTGGAGAACTAACTTGGCATATCTAATACTCATCAAGCAAGCACTGCTTACCATGGAAGGCCTCAAGCACTACGGCGCAATCTACTTAGAACAGGTTAGCAAAGGGGTCCCAGATTTGACTATATAACACAGCAACATTGCAAGCCAAAATAAAGCAAGAGGCAATCAGAAGAGAAGCTACATCCAGAGAGGATAACAGGAAAGATTAGACACGGGGCCTCGCCGAGAGCTATCGCTGCGAGACGAGCAGCCCTGTCAGTGACGCTTCAGCAAACCACTTCTGGCTCCCAGAGCCCTTGAGTCAGCAAGAATTATTGGAAAAGATGCAAAACTGGATGTCTGGTGTAGAAGCAGCTCTGGAACCAGCCTCACGGCTAGTGAAAGGGGGCACTGATACAGAGTTGGCATACAGAGCCACACGTTTTATTCTATCAACTTTACAGGCTGGCTGAAAGCCCCCAAAATTTTGCAAATCGCAATTGCTCCAAGGGGAGTATCTCTGTCTGGTTAGTTTATTTGTTTGCATGTACATTTGGTAACTAAGGTCAAAAGTTTTATAGCAGCAACTGTCTCTGAACTGTTACTTGACTATTTTTCAGCTATGGCATTGAGACTTTTATGCAATATTGTTAAAAATAGAAATGCACTTTGTTTTAGTTTTAACTAATTACAGTTTTGTATGACGCAGAATTTCATGTGCATGGGTAAAAGGTAACTGTTAGCCTTATAAAAACTAAAAGTTAAATTCTGCCTTCAATTAGTTTTCACTGGCGCTGTAGAAGGTTCAGCAAGGCCACAATTCATCTAGGATAATGAAAACGGTTTAGCCATGTGATTAGGCAAATATTTATATAGTTCTTGATGTCAAATCATAGTGGCACTAAAGTAGTCTACAACCTTTAGAAACGGCCGCTTGTGACTGAGTCCAACGGGTGCAGTCTCAGAGCAGACTGCGCAAAAAGACCGGTCCCGAGCGGCCAATGCACACCACTACATCGGACGGACGCAGTGTGCGCAGCGCAGCAACCACAGCCCTAGGTGGAGGACTTCAAAGGCATTCTTAGGACACCCAGTTTCAAGGACACTCTACACAGTGTCTGTGACCATTTGCAGAAAAGAGAAAAGGTGCATTTTGAAGAAACATCCCATCAACATTTCAGCCCCCTTTGATTTCCCTAAAAGAAGTGCTTGTAAGTCATGGAAGTATTTGATACTGGTTTTCACGTTAGACTTAGTATTGAGACAAAGAGCAAATACTACTTATCAAACCAGAGAAAAGAAACGATGTCATCTCTTTAGTGACCTTCCCTTTACAACTACTTAACAGAGAAGCAAAAACCTCTACAGTCTCACAATTGTCCACTTGGTATTTTGTGGCAAAGGTTCATAAATAATCTTAACAAGTGACATCTGAAGAAACCCAGACTCTCATGAATATAGGGGAAAAAAAGGCCCAAGTCACTGTGCAAGTTATTTGCAGTCAGTAATATTGCGGAGCAGCTAATGTGCAGCTTATTTATAATTTCCATTGCTTGAACTGGGGGTGGGAGGGGATGGAAGTAGCCTCAAATACTGTGAAAACACAGGCATTTTCACCTTTAATATAAACTGTGAAAAGAGGCAACAAGAGTAAGCACCTACAGCAAAGGGCCCCTCTGGGCACCATGCCACCGGCACCACTGCTCTCTATTATCAGTGCACGCTCGCAGGAATGACAGCGGTCAGGTCCTGCACTGAACTCCTGCACACCAGAGTGTGCAAACTCATCCTTTTTTATTTTCTTCACACTGAAATTTGGCAGAGAAGAGCTGCTGGGTGGGGAGTTTTTGGAAAGATTATTTTTAAAATGTGGTCCTTTCAAGCTGTTCTAAATACAGCAGTGAGGAATATGCCCTGAGGAGCAAGTCTGTTGCACGTCTCCAATGGGAGAGGTATTGACAATTAGGTATTGTCAGTCTCTTCCTCAGTGCGGGAGGGAAACGAGCACATGCACTTGGGGCTAAGTCACGGAAGGCCTCCAGCCCAGCAGAGATGATGAGCTCAGGGTGCTGCTGCGGGGCCAGGAGGCATCAAAGGCTTCCAAGGGTGGTCTGTGCTCTGCTTGCAACACACAGAGCTTTTGCAGGAGGCCCGAGCAGGACGTGGGAGCTGGGGCTCTCCTTGAGCTGCCCGCCGAGGCCAGAGCAGCCGCAGGGGCCCCTCCAGCAGCCCTGCTCCGGGGGGAGTCTGGGCGCTCGGGATCTGTCGGCCCCAAAAGCCTCGGCTCGCCGGCCCCTCCAGCGCAGTCGGGCAGCTTGGCAAGTCTCATGGCTGCATGTTCCAGACCCTGGGCTATTTCTCCAGCCCTTCCCATTACTCCACATGACAGCAAGAATCCTCTTCCAGAGCTAGCCCAGAGGGGTATGTTGCCAGGACCAAGATGAACTGCTGTGTCAGGAGCAGCAGAAGCCATGCAACACCCTGCTCAGTGCTGAGCACAGACACGGCTACCAAACTCCCTGTTGTCCCTCAGTTTCCATGGACGTCTGCTTGTAATACTCCAAAGTGTTCATTCGTCTCCAGCCTAGGAAAGGCCATAAAGAGCAGGGCTTGCCACTGGGGACAGCAAGTTGGACAAGCGTCTCCACATCTACACGTGTTAGACAACACTGCACAAAAGGATCTTCATGTATATTTGTGCTGACTGGTGTGTAGCTGTGCAGAGACTCCTACTGTGCATTGACTGCTGGGCACTGTAAGGTACCTTCCATCCAACCTGTTCTTAAAAAGACTCAGATCATGCCCACATTTAGGAAATGGCAGTCCCAGGAATGCAGGACTTCATACCTGTTCATAACTCCTAAATTCAGGATGTGCTCACATGAGTGTGCAGGGCTTTGATTTGTTTGCTTACTATTTCATAGTCCATTTCATTTACCACCTACACAGCACATAAAAACCCCGAACAAACAAACAGAAAGGGATATGAAATACTTTCCTATCTCTGTTTCCTGCTGTGCTCCTCAGAAACAAATGCAATTACAAAGCCATTTTGATGAAGATACTTTTGCTGACTCCTTCACACCAGAGGAGTTACCAGCAGGCTCTTATCTCCTCCATCTGAAGAGCGTTCCTGGAAAAGGGACAGTCCGTGGCTAGAGATAACCCATCGTGGAATCCGCTGCACCTGCTGGCGGCAGCATCCGCCCTCTCGGTCACATGAAAGTTATGGTGAGATGAGATAGTCGCTTCTGTCCCCGCACACATCGACACACGCTGTCCCGCAGAGCAGAAGTGGTAGCAGCAGCGGTTTCCATCTGCCCAACCAATACGAGAAGCTTTTAGAGCTTGCTTTGCAGCTCGATGCTATTCATATAAATCCCTTTTATTGAGAAACTGAACAGCAAGGAAACAGTCTTACCTATTTCTGGAAGTGTGTTTCCAATAGTCAAAACTAACAGGACTGACAACACAGAGCTGTTACACTGAGGAGACAAGTTCTATACAGGTGCCAGGAGCTAATTAGCAACAATCATTTCCACTTCTAAATACTCACAGTCATCCACTGTAACACATTTCCATTGGAAATCCTTGCTCGAGCACTAGACGTGATTTGTTTTACAAGCCCCACTCTTCTAATCCTTGGACAAATGGACGTTTCATTTCCCCTTCCTCTCCCCATCTCTCTCCTGCCTTACCACAGCGGCGGCTCACACTGTCTAAGCGCAGCTCTAGCTGAAGGGGTCTGTAGGATATTCCAGGTATTTTGTGTGGGATGGTGTCTGCCATGGGAAGCTCCCCCCTACACACACACAGAGCTTCGTGTAACCGTCCTGCTCCCCTCAGAGCACAGGCACGTCAGTGCCCCTGCCCTCTGGAGCCTGCGAGCAGCCCCAGGACAGCTCCCGTCTGACGACCAGCTCCCAGCCCCACCGCTCTCAGACACCGCTCGGGCGAGGGGAGAGGCACCCGGTACGCTCAGATCACGAAGCGGACGAGCCATGAGATGGCTTCGTCTTTGTTCTGTCAATGGGTGAACCGAGTGGGAATGGGTAACAGCAGAGACCCTGGACAGCTTTACACTAACGAGTGGGGACAGGTAACACCAGAGATCCTGAACAGCTTACACCAGCCGGAGATTTCAAGATTTGGATGGTGAAAAGGAGAGAGATGAGTAAAGTAGACGCAGTTTTGTGTAGCTGCTTCCTAGTCAAATGTCAGTATCCGGCCTGACACTTAGATTTAAAAGTAATGCTTTTAAAAATGGTAGGGAAATTATGTGTAAATTTCTTTAAATCTGGGGAAAACAAACACACAAACATACAAACCAAAAGCACGCTCTTAGCCGGCTCCAAGGGCTGCTGTTTAAGCTGTGTGGAAAGTCAGGCTGCTCCTTCTGTTTTAACATTCATTTTCTGCGTCCTTGTTTTATTTTTAACAGCTTACAACAGAAAGAAATGCATTATCGCATGACTGTCTAAAGCAAATAGTACATTGTGGTTTTGGGCTTGGACACTTGAACGGGTAACTTCCCAGCAACCAGAACCGTTCTCTCTGTGGGGCACTTCTGGTAACTCGTCTCTCCTAGGGAGAAGTAAGGAGCACTGTCACCTAGCAAGCGTGACAGCTATTTCCTACAGCCCTCACACTGGAAAAGGCAGAAAAACGACTGCAGACTGCAATTATTATACAGGCAGTAACTTGTGCAGGCAGCAGCAGGCCTTGCTGCTCACCACCAGCAGCAGGGCTCCGGTGCCGGCCTGCTAGGGGCTGCTGTGCTTCCTGGGCCAAGCCACTTCACTTTGCTGCACTTCCATTCCCCAGGCTGTGAAAACAAGTGCACTGCGGTTTATTTTTAAGCATTTCAGCAACTGACAGCCTGTACCTCAAACTCCTTACATGGTTACATCATCGTCACTGCTATGAAAAGTTTACTAAAACAGCATTTCAAAATCCCTTTCTCTGTATTGTACTTTCTGTTCTCGCGTTGGACTGTGGTTTGACTCCTGGCATCTGAAGTTCAGGCTACTGTAGTGGTTTGTCTTCAGATGGCAATTGTTAATGACTACACATCTTGTATAGATCTGAAGGGGGCTGCACAATTAGTGGAAGCAGAATCAATGCAGCTTAAAACACTGCCCTACACCTCAGCTGGGTACGTTCTGCTCAGCAGTGGCTACTGCCTTGAGAAAGTCACTGAGAGCACGTGAAGGTAACGGGTGCCTTCTTCAGATGCGCCACTGACCCAGACCACTTAACAGAGACACCGGGACCAGGATCCAAGAAGAAAATCCATATAGGGTATTAAAGGCAAAATGAAATGACCTAATTACATACTTAGTTACTAAAAGATTTTTAAGAAAGACTGTAATTTCCATCCTTACACAAGACAGAAGAGAGGTATACTCAGCCCTTGTGCCATTCACTGGTTACCACCAATTTAGTCAAAGTATTATGATGAAGTCTATTCCCTGCCTGGATTGTCCTGCCAATGGCTTGGGGTTTCTTAAATTTAAGTAGGGAAATCAGGGAGAAAAAGAAAGAAAAAAAACTTTTATTTTCCGACTTTCTTCATATCTATCCAGTCTGCGGCTGCGCCCGGCTGGTCAGTGAGCTGCAAAATTGTGGGCAAATGGGCCCTAGCGGAGCCTTGCGATCTCAGTCCGAGGAAACGCCAAGGGCAAAGGGAGTAGGAAGAGGTTGTCACAGTCCACACAGAGAGAAACCCGGCCAAGATTTAGCTTAGCTCCAGTGAAGCTCGTCCTGAGTTACTGGGAAAGGCTGCAGACAACTGCACGGCGTGCAAGGAGCCGCAGCCCGCGGGCTGGCCGAGAGGCAGGCGCGGGGAGCGCCGCTGCAGGCCGCACGCCCCCACCCAGGGCGCTCCTGCTCCCAGGAACGACAGGGCCCTCGTAAACCCACCCCGCCACCTAACAGGGGATCCCCACGCTGCTGGAGCCAGAAGAACGCGCATCCCTGCACACCTGCTCACGTGAGGAACATCGCTGGTTATTCCCGTGATCAGCTGAGAGCACATGGTTACTCAGGAGGTTTGACCCCCTGATTTTTAGTTTAAAATAACTGGTCCTCTACCAAATCAACTGAACGACACTACCAGCAACACAGCACTGCTGCTAGAGGAAAGCTCTACATCCTGTCGTCTGCAACTGGATGCCATGGGAAAGCCAGACATGCTGCAAAGATGTAACTTATATAACTCTCCCCACATGAGAAACATTGTGCTAATGCAGCTGAATTCACAGGAATTCAGCACAAGCATTGGTCATTTCTGTGACCTCACTTCCCCTTCTTCTTCCCAGGATCTTTGACATGAAATGAAGGGTCATTGGCCTGTGACCTAACAGAAGGTTGTTCTTCACCACTAGCAGGATAACTGCCTCTTATGCAGACCAGCCGCTAAACAGGACGCAAGGAACCCTGTGCAAAAGTGTTCCACGCACACGGGTGCAGTACACGGCCTGGGAACTCACGCAGAGGAAGCAACCCACCGAAGCCATGTTTAAACTCTACTCTCACCTGCTCTGTGACTGAGCAGCTCTCTTGCCGCACCGGCTGCAGTAGGGCTCACCTGGCAGGACCGCTTCCCACCCTTCCCATCAGCGCTACCTCCAGCGTTACGACTATCTCTAGTGAGACCAGTGCAATCCCACTGGGGTCGACGGTATGGATTTCAAATGTCACAATACCAAAGCTGTAGCAACAAATTTGCAGTGAAATGTGCAATTTAAGGAACTGCAAAAAATTACTTGAAAGTATGGTGTGAAAGTAATAGCAAAAAATGGATCCTCTTATTAGCTAAAGTGAAAAAGGAAGCCTACAAATCCGTATGCTTCCATTATTTGCCTACTTCTGTTACTGAAATGTGCACCGTGTCTTCCAGTAACATCTGGTCAGCCAAGTGACTCCTCTGACTCTGGAGTGCCCACGGAGCTGTTCTTAGCCGCAGGCGCTCGCCGGGGCTCTCGTGTCCAGGGCTGGACCAGAAAAAAAGGAACTGAAAACGGCTGACTGCAAAGATGGCTGCGCGCTGCACTTCCTTGTTTGCACCAAAATAAAGCAGCAAACATTATTGACCATTTTAAACTCTACATGATGCGGCCACCGGCTCTGGGAGCACAGGCAGATGGCCACGAGAGTGGCTGCACTTCATTCATTCTCGTCGCACCCGGCGCGGTGGCCGCGCGGGCAGCCCAGGGCCGCCCCCGGTCGCTTCCGTCGAGCCGTCGCCTTCGCGCTGCTTCCAAGCCAGGAACAGGGCAGGCCCCGCGAGGCGCTGAGCGCGGCAGCACGAGGCCGCCGTGTCCAGGGGTGCCGGGTGACTCGGGAGGGCCTCCCTGGCGGCGCCGCGGCAGCCTGCGGCCGGGGCTCGCGTGGGCCGCCCCAGCCACGCTCCCCCGTGGAGCGCACCCGGAGAGCAGCCGCCCCCGCGCTCCCCTGCCCAGGGTTTGGGCTCACTCCTCAGCAACGGCCACAGCTCAGACACAGCCGACAGCTCCGAAACTCATTCCGGCTCCAGAAATAGAAGAATATAAGAATAGCGCTGATTGAGCAACGCGCAAGTGAAACTATTTTTAAAGACAGACGGTGAAAGAAACTCTGAGCTTAGAAATGGTGAAGTTTTCACAGAGGAAAACCTGAAAATTACAGACATTGCAGTAGAGGAGAAAACCTTACAACTGCCGCTACCCACTGCTTTCCAAGAGGAAGAAGGGTATTTCTTTTTGACAACAGTTATTTAACTGGTGATGGGAGCTGTTCCTGGATTTTAAACAGACAGAGATCGTTCTGCTCCCTCAAGCAGGAACTGCAGAGCCTCTGTGCACCACGCTGACAAGGCCTGAGCGGGTTCTAGATGGGCCCCTGCATTCTGGGCAGCTCCTGAATCTCTGAGCCTCTTCTCCTTGGGTAAAGTCTACCGACCTCTGTGGAACTGCTGGGTTACGAATGAGACAGAGCTAAGGCCACAGAAGAGAGACGTTGCCTTCAGAATTTTTATCCCTTCATGTTTAATACAGTCCTTTGAATACCAATGGGTATAAAAAAGGAGTTGCTTTAAAGAGCAACCGAGTCCTGCATGGGAACTCAGGATGAACACGAAAGATCTCATTTCCTGAACGCCAACTCCCTTTACAAAATCCTGGAAAAAATCAGAGAAAATCCTGGACCATGCCAGGATCCTTGAAGGCAGAAAGGAAGGAAAGAAGGAAGGAAGGAAGGAAGGAGAGTGATCCAAAGTCCAGCGTGCCTTTCTCCCAGGGGACACGCACATGTCCCTTCCTAGACAGGCGTGCCAGGCGGGGAGGCGCTCAGAGGACAGCACACAAGGCACAGAGCTGGCAACACAAATGTGCTTTTACTGCCCCTCTCCCGGGTCTCCTGACGCCAGCCCTGCACTCAAAGCTCTCCTTATGCCACTGTATGCCCCCAAGAGACAGCAATCAGCAGCCAGGAAAATACACACACTCGTGCAGAAGGTAGAAGGGAAGATGGATGTTACGTGAATGGGAAGTGTTAAGGCACAGAAAAAGCAGAACTGACATCTCTGTGTCTTCCAGAGAAGAAAAGATACTTCATATTTACCTGCTAAGTTCACTTAGAGCCCTGTCTCTCTGTCCTTACTTAACCTCAAAGTTTTCATTATCTTGCTCAATCCTGCCATCATCTATCGTAATAAGGGGCATAGCAAACCCTCTTCAAAGCTAAGATCATGCAGAAGGAAATTACAGCTTCATTTCTCTCGAAAAACACTAGCAGATTGCTATCTTGACACTGACTGCGAACAACAGGGCGAGCAGGAGGGAGAGGGGTGTTTCCTCTACGACCTCCCCGGGAGCGCCGCCGTGTTATGGAGAAGGGCACAGCCAGCGCAGTCTTGAAGGGACGAGCAGCTCGCGGCAGGAGCCGGGCTGAGCCCCGGAGCCACAGCACAGCTGGCGCCAAACGCCGCACACACACACGGCACTAATCAAGACCAGCTCAGGCTGACTCAGTGGGTGCTCCTAAGCCTACTTATAATTCACCTGATATCATATACTGTAGCACCCAAGTAGATTAAGATGCACCCACATGTTCTCTTTAAAAACAGCTTAAAAGCATTTATGCTGGCAAGGGGAAAGGAGAAGGCTGTTACATCCATTCAGCAAAACAGACTTTAAAGTTTAACTAGGAAAAAATTGTACTAGGTCACAGCCCCCACACTCACAGCGCTCCCCCCTTCCTCCCTCCGCCTGCCTCCTCTACCTCACCCGTTGCAACATCCCTGTGCACTGCTCGGGATGGCCAGGGCTGGGGGCCGGGATCTGCAAGCACAACGTCCTCTGCCATGGAGCCGGCTGGAGACGCACAGGGGCTGCTTTGCAGGCGGGCAGCCAGGGCAAATGGACAGAGCCGTCCATGCTTTAGCCTCGGCTTCTACACTTCAGCTCAACTTTCTTAGCTCTCTTGAGGAAAAGCATTCAGAGCCATCTTGTGCTGCCTTTCTAGGGGAGCTCTGGCCTCCTTTCTAAGGCTACTGGCAGAGCTGAGCGAATCGCCTCTCTCCTGCCTTCCTGCATGGGAAGCGAATAGAGAACCTCTCTTTCCCCACACCTCCCTGCACATCTCATAAGGATTAAGCTCTTTCCCAATCATTGGAAAACCTAGCTCCAGATGCCTGAACTACACTCATGGGCCCAAGTCGACAGGGAGTGGAGGTGGATCTCACACTTGTTTCTCAATTGATTGAAACACCAGAAGAGGCTGAGTCAGATAAATCCCTTGGTTTCCTCACACTCCACTCCCTTTGCTTTAGGGAGCTCCAATATGCTGAGAAGCGAGATAACGTCTGGCAATAGCAAAGAGGAGCGTGCAGGACAAGAAATAGGGAAGTCCAGCTTCCAAAATTCTGTAAAATATCTCATTCTCAAATATAGGCTGCTGACACTGGGAGGAAGTGGAATATCCTCACGCTGGGAAGGCTCCATTTGCTGGAAAAGCTGGTCAGTACTAGCGGATGTCCCGTATTTCGTTATCTCTTCCTGCTGGCTCCCCAACGGGCTGAGGAGCCCGTTGTGAGCCCAGAGCCTCCCACGCCGTGTCCCTTGCAGGGACTCGCTCGTCTGCAGCCCGGGTGTCTCAGCCTGCCCGAGGGCGGCGTGCCCGGCTCCTGCGGCCCCGCGAGCCACAGCAGGGCCCAGAGCGCTGCAGCCAGCACGAGCTGGGCTCCGGCAGGGCCCGTGGCCACCGGCGGCTGCTCCCGATGGCAGCATCCCCCAGGCGCCGCAGTCTCTACTCCAGCACTGCTCCCATCCGTGCTGGAGCCAGCTTGTCACCTGCCCTCAGCTCAGGGAGCTCAACCAGGCCCGGGCCCAGCTCCGTCCCGGCCCTCGTGGTTTCACTCGAAGCCAGCACTGGCCTCACTCTCACACTGCTCTAATTAGTTTTCCCCAGCGCAAACCAGGACTTCAGCACTGCCTGTAAAGTAGAAAAAACACAGGGACAGAAGTAGGCAAGTTACTTGCTGTGAGTTTTGACTTGTGTTAGGCAGGTTTCAGCAGCCTGTTTGCTTTGCTATGGTATGAAGGCCCTACCTCAGTGAGGAACCTATAGAACCCACTCCATACATAAATCAAACCGAGCAATGCGGAAAAGTACAGTATGCATTTCTTCCATAAAGGTAGCAGTAAATAATCTACTAAGTTAATGGTTCACTGATGCAACTTGGTTTAAGAGGTGGAAAAAAAACCCTGGGGATGTCTTATCTATGACCCTTGACTTAGGCCTCTGAGATACTGCCTTAACCGAGGAGCAAAGGTTAACTATAACAGAAAAAGTTGGCATGGCTTTAGTTTAAAAGCCATATTCCAAACTTTTTTTTTTGGTCAAAATGAAGACAACTTGTTTAATGACAGTAAAAGAGCCATAAAAAGCTCATTGCATAGGACTATTTGCCAATGTTTCTTGAGAATATCACGCAAGAAGACGACAGGAGTAGGTGGACAGACCTGGGAAAAGAGGGAGGCTTCATATGAACTTGAAAGCAGTGGAGAGGAGCAACACAGGCAGGAGAGCTCTCTGGCACGAGAAACATCTCCTTTAGAAAGGGTGATAGACAGTAAATTCATGTCTCAACAATTGTGCCCAGGCAGAGCTTTTTTTGAGTGCTCAGTATTTTCCTACCAGACAGACCACGAACAAAGAAACAAGACGAAAAAAACATTAGGCAAACAGTAAAAACTCTATAGACAAATACTGCCCGCGGGCAGCACCGAGATATAAAAGGGAGCAGAACACAGTGTCTTAGCCAGGGGTCAACCTTTCAAAGAGCAGCCGGGGAAGACGCATACGTCCTCCCTGCTGGAAATCTAACAAACAGGGCATGAGACTGGAGGGCACTGCGGTCGCTCTGCCCGGCTGAGGAGAGCCCAGGCCTTGGGGCAAGATGAGGGCAGGGAAATCCACCACTGCCCACTACGAGGAGCAAAGCCCCACTCTTCACAGGTACTCCACTGCGCCAACCCCAAAGGGGTCAGCTTGCAGAGAAACAGCAGGGAATAAAATGAGCGAAGAACGGGAGACATCAACAAGCATCAAAAAGAAGAAAGAAGAAAAGAAAGAAAACAATGACAGCAGTCGGTCTGTACGGAGAGGAGATTTCATGAGGTGGTTCTGACATTGTCTTTTGGAAAACACTGGGATTTTGTCACCCTTTCAACTTCTGCAGTCCTCACAAAGCCTCTAAACCAGGTCTTTATTTATAATGGGGCTTTTGAAACTATTTTTTGTATTTGTCGGACCCATTCATACTTTATTTTACTCCGACTACATTGAATAATGTGGTTACGACATAAATATAGCTCCGATATAATTCAGGACACGTCCCTGCCCAGGACAGCCTTTTCTTCCTCCTGCCGCTGCCCATGGGCCGGGGCCCCGCGGCACAGCCCCCCGGCACAGCCGGAAGCGCAGGGCGCTCCAGCCCGCACTGCCGCGCGCATCCCGGGAAGGATCCACTCACCTCCGCCCCGGCACGGCACGCGCCCACCCACCTCAGCTCCAGACACATTCGCTAGTCGCCTCGCTGACTCCCTGCCCTGCAGTTCAGCCTTGCATTAACCGGGGTAAACATCTTACTGTACATCTATGTGAAGAAGAAATAATCACCGGAATGCAACTAAACCCAAGTATTCAAGATTCTCTGTAACAGAGATTGTGGACAAAAAAGCAACTGTCATCAGACACCAGTGATACCATATTTGATTAGAATGGGAAATAAAATCTTTATTAGCATTATGTGCTGGTGAACGCTGAGCACTGTCACGCTGTTCTGTTGGATCAGGTGGCACACAAACAGCCACACAACGAGGTGAACGAGCAGTCCAACCGGCACTTCTGCATCCTGTCCTCCCCACCAAACACAACGTCAGACAGGAGAGTTTTCACAGAATGATGCAAGCAGCAAGCTGATGGAGCAGGACGGGTTTCTCCACCGTACCACAACTCATCTCGCACTAGGGGCCTTGTAATTCTTCACCTTCACCCCCTCCTGTCTACTTGCTAAAACAAAACCCCCAACGGTCTCAGGACAGGACCATCAGCTCAGCCTCTCATGTCTTCAGGCTTCACTGGCATCTCACAGACCGGAGGAATCACAGGAGAACCTGGTCTTGGCCGATTCCCAAGCCCTGTTCATCGGGTCCGTATGGATTCACAAATGTAACAGAAGAGCATGGTTCAGCATCTACCCGAGTCACACGCCAGCTCAGGAGCTGCTCCTTTAAAAGCACATTAACGCACAAGCTTCCAGTGAAGTCAGCGACACGGTAAAATGTCCCTGTAGAAGCAAATCTTTGGTATCTCACATAACGCTTCTAAAAATACAAATGTATCTTCAAGTGATTCTGAAACTGCACCAAGGCTCTGGAGTATCAGCAAACAGCAAAGGGGCCAAGAAGAAAGCAGTCAACTTGCTGTCTGTTAGGGGAACTTGAGCTCAAGTTCCACTATCTGTAGCCACCTCCCAGGTGTCTACAAAGTTTCGTCCCTATTTAAAAGGTATCTCTGGTGAGGAGCTGAATGTGGAATGGGACAAATCTCTCTGCTGTATTAGGGTTAGGAAATGAGGCACATTCTCTGCTTCATTCGAGCAAATCTTACTCTAACGACAGAGTCTGACAGAGCTCACTGCACTGGAGACACCAACAGTTGTGAGCATCAGAAGCCGAGCAGCTGCCCAGTGCCTTTCCACGGGAATAGCCCGCGCTGCGGCGCTCAGGCTGGACTTCAGCGAGCCTGGCTCCGAGCAGCCGGGCTGCGGGAGCTGCCTTCGTCTTCCCACAGTGCTTGGGCAAGCCAGCAGCTCCGGGCAAACACGCTGCTCGCCCCAGGGGACAAGGCAGTGTCACCTTATTACACAACTTTGGCCTCCGTTCCCCTTCTTCCTCAATGCTCAGCAGTCAGAGCATTCACCCAAAACTGCGCTGTGGAAGGCAGACAGGTTTAATTCCCTTCTCTCACGGGCAGCTGCTCCTGCCACCCCACGGGCAAGGGGGATTCTGATCCATTAACAGAAAAGAAGCCGTTCTGAGAACGGTCTCACGGAGACTAGCAGGACTTTCAGCCAAAATTGGCACCCTCTCTCATCCCATAGTTAACTGAGAGTAAAATACTAGAGGGTTATTTTTATCCACAGGAGTTACAAAATACCTCCATGCTCTCGGAACATTGAGTTTAGAAACTTCAACCCTCAGAACGTAGTAAATCAGCATGAAGTGAAAGTTTGCAGCTACACATGGCCCCGGAAACTCTGCAATGCATGCTGAAGCACAGTACCAGAGCTGTGCAATTCGATTCATATTAAAGAAAAGAAGAAAAAAGAAAAGAGATAAATGAAGAAGTAGTTATCCTTCAATATGGCAAAGAAGGAGAGGAACTTAAAGGAAGCTTGCAGGCAGCTGCTTCCCAACCTTTGGCACTGCCCCGGGCCTTATCAACACCGAAGAGTTAGCATGGAGTGAGGAAACAGCCAGGTTGTCTTTGGACCCCTGGGAGAAAGCTACAAATGTACCAGTGCAGGATACCATGTCATTGGAAGTCACCTCTTTGCCCTGGGCACCCTCCACCCTCCCACTGCGCTGAAATCTACGTGCACTCATTGTATTTAAGCAGTGTCTGCATTTACACTGAGCCTTTAACAACAGGGTCCCAAAGCTGCACAAAGCGAGGGCTGCTGCAGTGAGAGGTAGGTCTGACCTCCTCATCTCTGTCCTTGTGCAAGCACTGATCCTTGTGCAACTGCACAAGGAAACCCGGGAGCCAATCCACCCGAAAGCCAGCGCGACACAAAGCGGGAGCCTCGGTGAGGCGGCCCGTGTCCTCCACGCTGCTCCGTGAGCGCTGGCAGGAGCCCGGCGCCAGGGAGACGCGGTCTCGGGGCACGCGTGCGCACACAGCACGGAGCAGTACGGTGCCCGGGCTTCATCAAGCTCTCGCGCTCCCTCTGCGAAGCAGCGCCCCGCAGAGCAAGGTGGCAGGGCCGCTGCTGAGGCTTCACATGGAAAATTAGCTTGCTCTTATATGCCATTATGAAACATTCTCAAGTGTTTCATAAACAAATATCTGCATCTTGGACACCTTTTAACATTTCTTCAGACACGCCGCTTGAGCAAACTGGATGCACACTGTCTTTGTAATGTTTCCAAACACAGTTGCCTCAGCTCTTACTTAAATGTCAGTGGGAATCTGAGCTAGGTAAAAGAGCTCAAATCAGTTCCCTTTAGGTACAAGAATATTGCCAATTATTTCCCCAAAACGGCCTGCTGTAATGCAGTTCAACGTTGGGCAGCGGTGGCCATCGTCATGCACAGTGCTGGTGCACAGCTCAGCCGGGCGCACCGCAGCACACGGCTCCAGCAGCCCGCGAGGAGCGCGAGCCCCCGCAGCGCAGGGCGCTCGCTGCCCCGCCGCCGCCCCACGGCCGCCCCACGGCCGCAGAGCCGCTCTCGGGCGCAGCCCCGCCGCACGCGGTGCTGCTGCCACGCCAGCCTCGCAGGAACCGCCGCCTCGGCGCAGCCCCGGCCCTCCGGGACCCGGCCCTAGGAACAGCTCTACCTTGCTCCCGACTCCTTCCTGACTTCTCCATTTTTTGACCCAAGGGGCTTTTAGGGAGGAGACGGCACAGGAGTTTTGTGACCGAGGTCACTGCCGTCCATGCATGTGTCATGAGCTGGGTCATCTAGCACAACACACAATTAATAAAGTTACTCAAAGTTATGACAAAACTATCTATGTTACAGCAAAGCACAAACCCATGTTACAAAACACTGGGGAGGCTGCTCTGTGTTTGGCAACTGCCACACAAGCCTGGAGCAGCCAGAGGTGTAAATCTTGCTTCGGTGGGTCCTAGGCGAGCCTCCGAGGAAGATTAATCCCCAAACTGCCCCTTGCAGCACATGCCCTGCAAGAGCAGACTAAATCTGCAAGCACAAACAGGACCTTGCTTCTTTCCCACCGTGCTAGAATAGTTTTATAGCTCCTGGACCAAGTCCTCCGTTCTGCAGAGAGCAGGACAGTTTGAGGTCCGTAAGCTATGGTTTTGCAGCCATCCAACAGAGCAGGATCTGCCCTGCTGTCTTTTCTATTGAAATGTGACTACCCCTCTTTCATACCCTTCCTTCTCTCGTGCAGATGCTGACCACAAGGAAACCACAATGATAAAGCTGTTTTCTCTTACTAGTCCATTTCTGTAAACAGTTGCGATGCAGGAGCGGCGCTCCTCAGGCTGCGCCAGGGAGTGGAAATCTCCACGCCGGGCCGAGATCCTAATGAACAAACCGGCACTGCCTCGGCCTGGGAGAAGCAGCTGCTGATGCAGGGCTGGATCTTGAGGACTTGTGTCAAGTAAAGGGGAATTCAGGCACAACAATAATGCAGAATCAGCTCCTCAGTGTTTCCAAACTTGCAATACTCTGATTTTTTTCTGCTCTACTTAAGTAGTCTTTTATCCCTATTTTCTTTTTATTGAGTTACTGACAGTAAGATAAAGTATTATAATATACCCGATGCATCTAAAAAATAGTCCTGACTCATGACGCTGAGTCAATCTAACATATTTTTCAAATTACACTCATATAGTCTAATTTTAAACCATTTTAATGTAATTTTAAAATGTTTCAGCTTTTGGCAGAAAAAAAGGGAGCTAAAAATGGTAGAATAAAGATCCAGCTGGCAGGGAGATAGAAAGGAGAAAACAATTTTGAGAAATATATTATAAATGGCAATGAACTAAATATCTGCTATAATGAAAGCAAATGGATTTTAAATAAATGAGCTAAATTGTTTATGTAGTTTTTAAAATAATTACCCATCTTACAAAACCAAAACCTTCTTAAACACAATGTACTTACAGAGGCTCTTTAGTGGAAAAGCTTTCTACTGCTCTGGCTTATAGGACAAGTACGCACAAAGGAAATTCCTGCCTCTGAAACCACATACTAACAAATGTTGTGCTTTGTTCTCACATTGCTCTGAAAAACACTCTTGCTGGTAGCTTAAATCACTAATCACTAGCTGTCCTAAGCACAGATAGGGAGAAAAGTGCATCAGGAATTCCACTTTTTCATCCGCCGCCGTCCCACGCGGCAGTTTGCACTGACGACCAGAGGAGATCTCTCTTATGAAAGGTATGAATGTGTCCAGAGATATTTCTAGCAGAAGAAACAAGATGAAATTCTCACAAAGTGGCATTACATTTTCCTGACAAAGGTTCCTGACAAAACAGGCATAATCTCTCTATTTGGTCTTTCCATAGCAACGTCCGCTCATTGAGACTGAAAGAAGCAAGGTTGAAAGCCAAGGGATTGCCAGCAGGAAACGTGACACGGGTTTGGGAGCTGATTAACGTGTCACCCAGGTGTAGCTCAGTGTCCTGCAGGGGCTGCACCTCCCGTCCTCCATCCCTGCCCGTCCCCTCAGCGCCATGCAGATTTTGTCACGGGAGGCCCTTGCTGTCCCACCCCACATGTGCAACAGCCCAACAGGGCACTCCGGCCTACTGAGGCAAACGGGGACATGGAGCACTGCTGGTGTCCCGACTCCTACTGTTCAAATACCTCGACTTGATCTGAGGGCCTTTGGGAGGAGTTAGGAGGCAAAAAAACCCCTTGTTTTGTTTTGTTTCACATAGTTCAGAGGAAGGTAAGAAATCCCCGCCTTGGGAAAGAAAGGTCAGTCTAAATTCCAGAGCATCAGCGCAGCTCCAGAGGAAATCCCTGGGAGCCGCTGAGGTGTGGCAGGCACCTGAGCAGAGCTCTGCACCGCTCCGTCCCCCAGGGCCGCAGCCCGGCGCCGCCGCAGGAGCAGGGAACGGTCCAGGAGGTGGAGCCCGGGGGTGCCCACGCGGCCGTGGGAGCCGCTGGGCCCGGCAGCCCCGCGAGCGGCCGCTCGCAGCACCCGCGAGAGCTCCGTGGCCAGCGGTGCTCGCCGGGAGCACGGCCGGGGCCCGCTCGGCAGCCTCCCCGCCGCCAGCGGCGCCAACAGACGCGGTCCTCCCCGTGTGCCCACGCCTCGGCTGCCCCCGAGCGGGGACACGGCCGCGGGGCCGAGCGCGCGGGCCTGAGGCCGCACACGCCGCAGGGGTGCACGAGCCCTCCCGGCAGCAGCGGCAGCAGCGCGGGGCCTCGCGGCGCCGCACGCGGGCGCAGCTGGAGGAGCTGCGGGAGGAGCTGCAGGCTGAGCGCCGGCTGCACCGGGGCAGCACAAAGACCAGCCGTACCAGGAGAGAGTTCTCTTTTTTAAATTTCCTCTCATTTCAGTCTATCAGTCAGAAAGTGACTGTGGTGCACACATGAAAAATTAGGAAAAGCCTAACCAAAAAGTTAAAAAAAGATACAATTGTCAGGAAACTTATACGGCTTGATTTTTTTTTTCCTTCATGATTCTGCCAAAACCAACCTATAACCACAGCATTCAATTTTTCAAGTGTTTTTGCCCAAGGCAAGGCAAATTTTTGCACCTACACACATGGGCTTTTTCCAGGCATGTATGTGGCTGCTGCGAGCGCTATTATCCTTCATTAAGGGTGATAGATGCTGGAGATAACCAAGCCTGGATCACCGTGCCCAGCTGGGCCGGCCGCTGCTCCGTCGGCAGCCAGGAGCTCCCCACTCGGGCCGTCACGCCGAGCTCCACGGGCTCTCCTCACGTCTATCATCACATTATCATTTCTTTTCTCGTTACTTGGAAGCTCTTAAAATTTTTCAGAACCCAAAACACTTTCACTTAAATACTAACCCAGGACTACACACACTCAACTGTGGAGTACTGACTCAGTGAAATCTAACCTAGTCCTAAAACAGAAAGTTTTTTTTTTTTTTTTTTTTAATATTAATTAAAAATCTCCAGGTGCAATTACAGGCTCATGCAAGTTTGTTTTCCAGTAGAGATAACATGGATTTTTTTCTCTCATTGTGCTCAAAATCCAGTAGTCCTGGGTTACAAGAGAGTTCATCTGAAGCGATGATAGGTTGCCTACATATACCAGGATACCTGGACAGACCAGGATGGAAAAAAAAGATAAAAACAAACAAACAAAAATTCCCAGCTAAGCTCTCAATCAGCAGCTTGGCTTTGTTCCGCTAGCCTGAAAGCTCCAAGCAAAGCTACCTGAAGTACAGTTATGCCTCGAACTGCTTCCCTCCCTCGGAACAAAATCCATGCGCAAAAGGCAGATGACAGGAAAAGCCCCTTCTTTGTGTCACCGGCAGCCCAGGCAAACCCGCGCCAGGTCTGCGCGCCGCGGGGCGGGCTCGGCGCGGGCGGCACCCGGGGACATTCCGCACCGCACAACGGCTCGGGGACGCCTCTGCCTCCAGATGGTCCTTTCCCATGGAAGCAGCTGCCTCGCAGGCCCCTGGCCGGGCTCGCCATGGAGGGAATTAGGGCTGGCTAGGAAAGAGCTATTCCGTTTCGTGCAAATTACTTCAATGCTTGAAATTTGTCTTCAACACAATACAAAATGAAAACAAAGCCTCCCAAATATCCTGGGAGACCAAGCCCTGCATCCCAACTCAACAGCCACAGTAAGAGCATGCACTGGTCTGTGGGAGACTCAGGTTCAAGTCCTCACTTTGAACCAGGAAAACTCTGACTTGAATGTGGATCTCCCACATCTCGGATGAGTGTCCTAACCACTAAGCCTGGGTGGAGCTCTTCCTCTTGCTTTACCCCACCCTGGATCTGATGACATTTTTACTGGAACAGATATATTTCTGTGAAGACAAAAAAAAAAGCCAAAAACTCAGGAACAACTGTGACACAAAAAGTCACTGTTGGACATTGAGATGGCAAAAGCTGGATTTATTCATTTGTTTCAAAAATGGC
Source organism: Eudromia elegans (assembly GCA_003342815.1). Taxonomy (NCBI): domain Eukaryota; kingdom Metazoa; phylum Chordata; class Aves; order Tinamiformes; family Tinamidae; genus Eudromia; species Eudromia elegans. The sequence continues at coordinate 3,789,004 of PTEX01000011.1, read as the reverse complement.
TAAAGAATATGATCTCTACCCTCTTTGAAGGGCCACGCTAGCAAATATAAGACAGGCCAGTTATGCAGTGGGGGACTGGGGTTTGCCGAGTCCTCCAGGGGACACATCACTGCCCGTCTGAGAGCTACAGCCAGCGCAGGAGACAAAGGAAAAGATGGTGCCAGAGGTTTCGTCAGGAGAAGGGACTGTCCCAACACTCTTCCAGACAAGGAAAAGATGCTATAGGAGCAAGGAGAACACAGACAGAGGCTCCCTTGAGCATCCCTGAGGAGCGGAGAACAGGGAACAGGGTACATTTCTTATCCTCCTTTTCCTGCCAGCTCCTACAACAGCTGGAACTGGGCACTCTGAAGTGGGCCTGGGCCTTTTCAGATGAGGATGCCAACATTTCAGCCAGTGAACGAGTCCAACATATTCATGTCCTGGTCAACAGCTCCTGTTATTTCCAGAGCGGAGTTCAAGGCCTCTCAGCCTGCTCCCTCTCCCATTTCGGCATCACCAAACTCTCTGCGGAGGCTGCCGGGGAAAGGGGCACCAGTTCTGACAAGGCTGCCTGTTTCTCTCCTTTTCTACCCAACGGGCGTGACATAAAACAGAGCCATCCTGGTCCCGTGAGGGAGGCGACTGCCTCAGAGGCAGCCCTGCACCTCCCTGGGGGCGGGCAGGGCCCGCGGCGACGCTCTGCGCAGCCCCACGACTGCTCGCCCTGCCCGGGGTTCCTCCTCCTGCTGGCGCTCCTAACGCCTCCATCGCGTCTGCAGTGCGGAATCAAGAACTCATTATTTCAGGTACTCAGAAGTCAAAGGAAAAGACCAACTTATTTCCCAGTTGTTTCCATTTTTTCTTTTATAACATAGAGGCATTTTGCTATGAAATATGGCATTCTCTTCAATTATTAACTGTTATCTAGTAACTTATTACACAAGATAAAATTAAATGATTGTTTAACCTTGGGCCATTCACCAGCAGTAGTCATTTTGTGTGATACTGTTTCACACTGAATTCCCATGTACCGGGGGATATCTTTTTTTTATTTTTTGTAGCTTTATTGTATGAATAGTCAGTGAAAAGGATGACCAAATACAGGATATATTTCTCTGGGTCTACTGGAGCTGTAACCAGATCCAGGCAAAACTGACATTCTCAACAATCCATTAGTTCTCTGACGGTCAGAAACAAGAGAACACACTAGCTCTGCATTAATTATTTTTTAGGAGGGACCTATTTTCATATTGTATCACCTCAAAGCAGTAGATGTAATGGAAGATAAAACCCCTAAATATTCTGCCTAAGATGCTTGCCTTTCCAGACACTTGACTTTTCAACCTCATGGAGATGAATAGTCAAATAGTCAAATGTTGAAGACAAATTTAAGTAAAACAAAATATATAAAAACAAATTACCTTCCAACACAAAGCACATTTAGAGAAATTCACACAACTGATTATCCCATGAAGAGAAAGAAGTACATGGAGACCTAACGCTCAGTGCTCCCAGAGAGCATATCTGCTTGTGCTGGCCAAGCCAACTCCCTGGTTGGTTGTAATATACCTATTTTTAAATATATCAGATTAACAACTGATGTTATTCTTGAAAAAGAACAGTTCATTGCCACTGGTAGCAGATAAACACTGTTTGCTTTTAACACCCCACCAAGGACTAGTCCAGCAGGTGAGAGCAAGGGTGTTCACTTTCTACAGGAGGTCATTTATGCAGTGGCTCAGTTCAAATCAACAAGTTTCTTGTGGTGCAAAATCCCTTTCTGTTTGCTTGCTAATTCATTTAATGTCACATTCTGCAGCATCCCCAGCAGTACCCGCTACCACTTGGGACCCCAGTCATATCTTCCCCAAGCAGGCAGCTGAACTTTGGATCTCCCATGCTTGGAGTCCATTCTCTACATTTGGTTGCTTGTCGACCTTCTCTGCAGCTCCTCTATCCTTCCTGAGATGGGAAGGCACAACTGCCCCCTGTACAACACGTGTCCGCATCCCGGATCGGCACAGACACATTCTGATTCATTCTCTATTCCTTTCCACTACGTATCAATACTTAATTCACTTTTTTTCTTTTCTTTTTTTTTACCTGCTCTTGAACACAGATCTGACATTTTTACAGAATTAACTAATGCAAACTTCAAATCTATTCCTAGACTAACAGCTATTTCAGAACCAACAAAGTTGGACAGATTTCTTCCTAGGCATATTGCTACAAGCTGAGGTCAGCAAGGCTGCAGTTCCACAGACATCATATGGAGCCCTGCCAACAGATATTGTAAGAATTTCCCTCTCTGAGTGATCCGGTTTTGTTTGTCACAGTATCTGTGGGTCTCACAGTCTTTCCAGAGAGCTGCTCAGTCCTCACACTGGCTTGGCCATGCAGTCTATACGAGGCTGGGGAGTCTACGTTAACATTCAGGCAGTGAACAGGCAATGCCCCTCTCCTTGCTGGGATGTACGGGTGAAGCAGCCACCCACCTCCCAAAAGCTGTTTAACTGCCATCTCATCTGTGTTTCCCAATGCTCTTGGGAGAACCCAGCAAGTAACAAATATGACACCCACTCGTACACCTAAAACTGAGATAAGACCATTCGTAAATAAATGCTCTTTCTTATTTTAGTAGTAGTAACCCTTTTCCAGACCCTTGAACTCAGCCACATCACAGAAGAGAGATACGTTTTATTTTTAAAAATGGGTTGCATACCACAACTCTGAAAGAAAATTATTTAGCAGGAATAAACACAGCAGAGATTATGTAGTATGTAACCCTTAACTTAACTACCTCTGATCTGAACATTTAATTGCTGGAATATAATTAGATCAGTGTCAAAACCTTCTTTCTTCTTCTTTCTTTCTAAGCCATACTCCCAATGCAGAGCACTGTCCTTTCCACTACATTTAATACAGGTGATGAAGAAGGATTCTAGTTAGTTCTGTTCTCTAACCACAGAAGCTGTCTTTCCACAATAATCTCTTTATCAAACCACCAGATTGTTTTCTTGCCTAATATGACAGACATAATAAAACACTGGGGGCTTCGAGTTTCTTTCCAAAGTTCACAAGGTATGTTGGCTTGTACATACATGCTTTAATGACAAGAGCTAAAAACACTGAAAAAATATACAGCAGCACTGAAAGTGATCCAGAATGAGCAATATGATATTCAGCTTTACTAATTAGAGTAGAATATAGTTACTAAATTACCAATATCTTTAACACATTGCATGCAACTTTGCATAATAGACTGTAAACTAACCACATTGCAATTCCTGAGAACAGATAAGCACATCTGATACACGAGGCTCCCAAAGAAAATTTCCTCAGTCATAGCAGGATCCAACTCTCATACTTCCCCTCCTTCCTCATGGCAATTTTTGAAGAACTGCTGCATAAAGATTTTTAAGGGTTTCTTTCAAATGACTAAAGAGTCTGAAATTAATTTGTACAAAGTTGAATGGGGTTTTTTGGATAAAGCATTAAACGTCAGGTCACAGTGGGTCATTGCTAATCTTTGCACACACAAAACTCCACTAGGCATGCATGAGAGCAGAGGAAAACTTAAGAGTCTTTGAGGTACTTAACGCTTGTATCACATTAGTTGTGTTCTACAAATTTAACAAAGCAGGGCATAGAACCAAAATAATGAGATAGTCATAAATAAGAAAAAGTGTTATACATCTTAAAAGCTCAAGAATATGAAGATTTCTTTGGCTGACAGCAAAGACGAAGATGATGCCTGGGTTAGCCTTCTCTGTGGGGGCTGCACCGTTACAGTGGATCTCTCAGTCCTCTCCTAGGCCGAGCACTGCCCACGAGACCCTCGAGACCACCTCCTCCACGGCTGAGCAACGCGGGGAGTGAGCCGCCGGGAACAGCACCACGTCGCCTCCAAACCCAGCTGCTCTTCACCCTTTGCGTTTCACAAGTGCTTGGGTCTGAGGTCAGACAGGCATATGCTTCAGCAAAATTTGAGCTTAAAGGGCTTCCACACCTATATCTACATGAAACCTAACCCAAGGAACTCTTATGGGGACACCAACAGGACTAAACCGCAAATCCGCTGAGACCCCGCCTGGCAGTGCGGCCCTGATGAACTTGAACCACACAGCACCTCGCAGGACGTGCCCCCTCCTGTTGTAATGGTTTTAGAAGAATATGGATCAGTGGCCTACCAAAACTCACTCTTTTAGCATAACCGCAGGCCGTCCTGATTCCACTGCACCCACAAGGACACTGAGAATAAAGAGATAAAGACACTGGGAACAGGGCAGCAAGGAACTTGGAGTGCTGAATCTGCAAAGACACTCAGAGCAAAGAAGTAAAGAAATAGCACTGTGGAGCGAGCGGAGGAGTGGGAACCAACTCCAAACGTGGGACTGAGTGAGCTCAACAAGATAAGAGCCGGAGCACCTGTAGTCCGATTAGAAGGATGTGTGAACAGATGCCTTCAGCCAATCATTATGCTGGTGCACGCGTGAACTTTAGTATGTAACCAATCAACTTAACTGCCAAGCTGGTGCGAAGCTGACTCTGCAATAATTCGAATATAAATACCGCTTTGTAAGGCACATAAAGCAAACTGATTGCTTTTAACCACATTAGTGTGCTTTCTTTTCAAGCGCCTCTCTGCCCCTGTTTTTCCCTTAGTGATCCTGGCTACCGGATCGGAAAAATCTCCTAAGTCCCGACACCCTCCTCCTGCGGCCTGGCCACCGCGGCGGGTCCAGAAGACCTGTCACATCCATGTCCGCAACGTCGAGCAAATGCCTGGAGCTCCCGCGGTTCCGACCAGACGCCCGGAGGTGCTGCCCGAAAGGGCCTGTGTCTCCTCCTACCTCCTTCCTGTGGTCCCCCGCGCTTTGCTGAGGACTGTGCTGTGTGACTTGCCAGCAGCAAGCTCTACTCCTAACCGCTCTAAGGCATGAACACTTTCGCAGGGAGCCCTTTACCCAAACCTCTTGCACATAATTAGTTGATATATAAATGCAGCCGGTTGAGGCTGAGTCTGCTGTGGGCAAACAATGTGAAGGCAGAGAAAGAGAGAAAGGCAAGCCAAGCAACCTGACCCGCTGCCAGCCCAGCAGGCATCTGAAAGGAGTTTTCGATTTCACATCAACATTTTTGTTCCAAGAAAAAAAGGGAACTTGCACTCTATTTAAAAGCTGTTGCAATTCTATACACTGCCTAAAAAAGAACTTATTTCACCTAAACTCACATTTTATAAGAGAAACAGCCTATTGACACAAACTAGGAGCTATGATCCTCTTCCATCTCCTCTTTTTGATGAACACTCTGTATATTTATGTGAACTGCAAGAAATTCAAATCCAGCCCTCTAAATCAGTGTGGAGTGTGCTTTTACATTAGATTCTAAGATTCACCATTTAGTAAGATGCCAAACCCTCTTGGCTTTTTAACCTGGGCCACGCAATCTCATCTCTATAAGTGATGCCTGTAAAAGTTGGATTCATTTGCCAAATTTAATAACCACCCAGCAGTGAATTTGGTCTAAACTGACAAACTTTTAAAACCCATTTTGTTTAGAAAGGAGTCATACCCAATTGCACTGCATGCACCAGAAGTTTTCAAGTCTGCCCCACATGACAGAAAATTACTGGGACCCTGAATTCGTGCAGGACAGCTATACACGCCTCCTTGAAACTTAGTCTACATATATCCTGCAAAGCTCTTGCTATTAAGTCCTGCCTTTTTATATTGAGTTGAGTTGATCAAATCATTTTGGCATTTTAGGTAAGAAACTTGATTTTAAAAATGCTTCCCAAATACTATCTGAATAACATGACTCCATTTCCCACTGCGCCTCGTGGACAGCAGAGGCCTCCTCAGGTTCCTAGGCAGGAGAGCTTCCTGCCTGTCCTCCCGGCCGAGCAGACAGGGTCTGCACTTCCGAAGGCACCGGGGCCGCAGGTTGGTGCTGACCTGTGCTGGCAAGCGCTGCTGAGGAGGGAGGAACGGGGCCTTGGGCCTAGGACCGTGCTATGTGTCTGTACTCGCGCCCAGTGCAAGCGAAGAGCCGCTGAACCTTTCTTTGGGTACGCGTAACCCCGCGTTCTACAAAAATAGTACCTGTAACCTGCAGGCAACTATGCAATGGGATCGAAGCAACACCTGTCAAAACACAGACTCGACGCTCAGCATCTCATCCACAAATACTCCTGTTGAAATCAGCAGGGCCATGAGCATATAAGATTGGCTCACCTTCCAGAGTACAGTTAATCCAGGAACATGCACAGGTGCCCTGCTATCCCACAGACCTTGCAGAGTTCACTCTGAGTACCTTCTCAGATCATTTTTATGAACTTGAAAGTGCTCCAGCTTTCCACTCCACCTAGCTTAGAAATTTCAAGATCTCGATATCACCCAATGCATACAGAAAGCAACTAGGTTTTCAAACAGATTCTCCTAATCTTTGCACGTGCTCTCATTAGCCCTTCTTTTCCAGGGACTGACAAGAACTGCTTCATAACTGAACTCTCCCCACCCCAGGCAGACACATGTCCCATCTTTAAAGAAATACACTTCATACATCTATGGACTTAAATACTCTATCTCAAGTCTCCTCCTAAACTGAAAAGGTGATTTGCAAGCAGCATAGCTACGGAAAATCCTTGCCACTGACATGTGTGACACACAGATACGAGACGGTCCAGAATCCAGAACCTAAGTGCAAGATCCTTTACAAACTGCTGAAAGTCACACAGAAATGTTACACAAGTATTTGAGGAGTTAAGTTTGCAAATGTTCTTCCTGCACAGATCAGATCTCTAGCTGCTTTTAAAATTAAGCCTGGGAAAAGCTGAGCTGCAGCAATGCAATGCTGCAGTTGGCCAAGGCGGGACGGGGAGGACAATCCTTCTCGCCCCCAGGCAGCTGGTGTAACGGCCGCTTGGGCGTTAAGCTGTGCATCAGTGGACAGGGTACACTCAGATGTGGCCTGTGACACTGCAATCTCATAAGAGAGCCACTGACAACCTAGGACTAACTGCCAGTATTTTTACAGACAGGAGAAAATCCAGCAGATTTGAAGACTGAGGAGAAACAGAAGAGGATATAGACCTTCCTACTGCAACCCAAGGTAAAACCACTCTCTAAGCTCATTTTCTGCACTCCATTCATCCGTTTGTCAGAGCTCTGGGTCAGCTCCCTCAGATGTCCCACATTTTGCATGACACCAGTCATGTTACTGCCAGAATACAGTTCATGCAAACATAGAGTTCTCACCTTTTATTGAGTCAAGTTATTTACTAAAAACAATCATCAGTCCAAGATTACAGAGAGTTATTTCTATGAAACGGGATTCACTTGTTTCCAGTTGTACAGTACATTTAACACCGGTACAGTTTAAACCTCTAGAGCTATGTTAGAATAACCTCTTCCTCCCCGTAGTCATTTTAATTCCAAAATGATGGGGTTTTATTTTTCACTTAACTACTTCCAACTGCTACACGTGCTAAACAAGCAAACTGACAGCAAGGCTTCTGTCAGAATAACGGTGCCCAGGCGGGCGCAGGGTCTGCATCTGCACCAGCTGACGCCTGAGCCCTGCTCTGCGGACGCCCCTTGCAGCCTGTCCCGGCTCGGCAGGGAAACGCGGCGCAGGGCGCGAGCCGCGCTCTGCCCAGCCAGCCGGCTCCCCGCCCGCTCCCGCTCCCCCTCCCCGCAGCCCTTCTCGCACCACACAGGGTCTCAGAGCAGCAGCAAAGGCTGTCAGGCACAAACACGTGCCAGAAGTCACGATGGAGCTAAGGTGGGACTCTGCCTGTCCACATCAAGCCTGGCACTGACCTGCACTTGCCCAGCGTGCCCGGGTAGTTAGCGCACCCTGACTAGAGAGGCCCTAAGCTGTCCGCTCACCGCCTGCCCGGCGGGGTGGCACAGAGCAGCACCCACCTCTGCCCCATGGGACAGGAGCAGCGAAGCCCACGTGGGAAGGGGTGCCCATCTGCAGGCCACTGCAAGACTGCTCCGTCCTCCCACCCTAATGGGCAGCATGCAGAGGCCACTATGAGGGTACCAAGTTTATGAGCCAAATCTCCAGAGTATTTTCACATCCTGGTGACTGTCCCCATCAAGAAAGGATTGACCCCACTATGGGACAAGTTCTACAGGACAACGTCCAGTCAGCCTCACCCAGCTGTCCCCAAACTCACTCTAAAAACGCTCTCCAAAGGCGCTGTCATTCTCCTCCCACCACCACCACTACCAGAGGCTGTGGGCAAAAGCCACCATAGGAAGAGAAGAGCAGCTGCTAGCCCAACCTGAGCTCAGATGATGGAACCACAATTTCCCATTGCGATACCGTGGGGAAGATGAAGGTCCCCAAGGTGGCAGCGGTGCCTTGTGTGCAGCTGGCAGCGCGGGGATGGTTGCAGCATCCCCGCAGGAAGGTGTGCCCTGAATCACTCAGCGAGAGCTTCCAAACCAATTAAGGAGAGACGCTCGCAGGCTCCTCTGTACTTTCCTTTTGTTGTTTTCTCCACGGAAATGGCTGAGACGCAGAATCAGTGAACTCATTCCTCTTTTCCGGAACAATATGCAGGAGATTATATTGGGGGAAAAAACCCCAAACACAAGAAAACAAATAACAACACACACAGATTTTCCATGAATCTTTACCAGCAGCAAAAGCCCATCCCACAGTTCCTGTTCACAGATGACTCCAAATAATCAGATCCAAGTAGAAGATTTTCTAGCAAAACCTTTATCTAGCAAAGCCCTTTTCCCCACAGCCCATCTGCTCACATTCAACAATGGGAAGTCTCAAAGTAAAATTTTATGTGTTCATTTCAACCTTTCACACCAAATAAAATTACTTAAACAAAAATTTCTTGGCTTTTCTTTTTAAAGGGAAGAACACCCAAAATAACCCAAAAGATAACCAGCTAACTTAGCTGTTAAAAGTATCAGTTACTTGTTGGAACCTGCTATAGGAAAAAGAGTGTGACCATGCTTGGTTTATGTTACAAGTTAATATGCTATTAAAATGTTTAGGTCTTATTATGCACTTTAAAAATGTTAGCACTTAATGTGTTCAGATTAGGGCTTAACAAGGCCTTTAAAACGTTACAGTGCTGAACCACTAAATCATACTGTGCGTAAGGAGTAAGAGGCTTAAAAAAATCTTTTATTCTTCACAGCCTAACCCTTACATTAATAAAAACAAAATCCAGTCATAATGAGTTTATATCATATATCAGAATGTTTTGACATCCTTAATGACTGGGAGTTAGAAAGTTGGCTCAACTCTATGTGCTAGTGTGTGCTTGTTTGAGTGTAGGAGTTAAGGTTAGTGGTTTTCTGAAAGCCTTAAATAACAGAGATAATGGAGATGAACATCATGAGTTTTTGCCATAACTGGTGTCTGGAATCCTATTGCCTAATTTAAAGGGCCAGTTATGTGACTGTGAATAATGGAGAAAATATCTATTTAGCCTCATATATGTGACTCAGTGGGCAAAATACCTACGTGGTGACACTGCCAGTGAAATTCGCATGAGTAGCCACGTCTAAGCATGAGGTCACAGGTTTTCAAGACAGCTAAGGGTCGGGCTGTGTGGGACAACTGCCCAGGCCAGCAAGCCCAGGCCCAGTCCCGCCGGCCTGCTCTAATCGATCAGGATTGCACACCAGCGGTCGGTCACCCTGTGATGACACTGGTCCGCATGGATGCCAATATAAGACAATTTCCACTGCCCATGTCTCATAACAACATGTTCTAGTTACCATTCTTTACTGGAGAATTATCTATAGGCATGCACAAAACACACTGTAATAATAAATATAATAGAGCTTGTTTCTTTCTTCTGCTGTTCTAGTTTAAATATGAGTTACTCCCTTGAGCAAAAAATGAACATTTGGGCAAAACGTATTCACTTCAGTGCATGTCTAGCTTTCTTGAAAACTGTAAACTTGGGAGACATCCAATAACAGCAAAACAAAACCACATGACTTATCTAGCTAATTACAGAGTGTGAACAGTGAATTCTAAAGTAACAGCCATGACAGATAGTTCTCGAGGTTGAAATTTGCTTGCAAGCCCTATTCATCAAATAATTTCAAATAAATAATTCAGTAAAATGCTCAGTCTTCATGGATAATTAATAGGAAAAGTGGCCTAATTAGCCCATAAACTGTTTGCTGCAATTAACTCCACTACGCTTAAAAGAGCCATTCTTTATGAGTACAGTTTTCAAGCGGGCTATTAAAGCGTTGCTGAGTGCGCTGCAGTCACGCAGGACGTGTTTGCAAGCGGCCTGCCCCGGCCCCGGCCACACCGTGTGAGACGCTCCGGAGCCCCGCTGGCCCCGCAGCATCCTCTGCGCATCGCAGCTTGCTCGAGGTTACGCTACCAGAACGGCCCATACACGTCTCCGTGCTGAGACACCAGCCGGCAGCGTTCCAGCCCTCACAGTTTGCTTCCTCCTTACTAAACTGGAACAAAAATTCTTGCCAGAAAACGTAACATGGAGAGTTTCTCTTGCCTTTGGTTTTACTTGTTTACTAACATCAGCATATTGTGACACAACCACGAAAAAGATTCAAACACTTAAAAAGTTCTTTCCCCTTCTCTTGAACTTTCATGTTCTGCTCATTTTTCATTTGTGGCAAATTGACTTTTTATTTTCCAAATTAATTTCCCCATGTTCCTTTGTATTAAAATAAGTTACAGGAAAATGATCCCATCAGCTCTGCCACCAGCTGTTTGTGCCCTGAGAGATGCTGGACACTGCACAGAAGGAGTGGGCTTTGGAGTCACGCTTCCCTGTCCAAGTTTCCCCCAACCTCAGACACCCAGAATCACACAGCTAGATTAAAATGAAATGTTATTAATTAAATTCATCAAGTAACATAAGCACAAAAATGCCAAGAGCTTTAGCTTTCTTTTCATTTTCTTTCCAGTGTCCGAACTTTTCATTTAAATACCCGGCAAGTTTTCAAAGCCTTCTGTAGAACGGCTGAAGAGAAATGGAGAGGGAGGGGTGCAGAATGAGGGGAAGAGGGAAAAAGAGAGAAGGAAAGAGAAAAAGAGAGAGAGAGAGAGAGAGAGAGAGAGAGAGAGAAAGCAAAAGGAAATGAAAGAGGGGGGGTGAAAGAGCATGAAAGAGCCCAAGAGCAAGACAAGGAAGCGCTCGGTGGTGGTGGCGGCAGGGGGGCCACCACGGGCCCTGCGCCGAGGGCAGCGCTGGGGCTGCTGTGCCAGGCTCGGCCGGGCTCCGGCGGCCGCCCGAGCGGCAGACGCGCACCCCGTGCCGGGGCCACCCGCACCGCGCGCTGCATCGCACCCGCCACCAGGCCCCCGCCGCGCACAGCCCGCGAGCCGCACGTGCGCCCGCTCCTCAACAGGGGAACGGCACCAGGGTGCAGGGAGACACCGAACAACGCGCAGCAGCGTTTACATTACAGCCTAGCACACTGACAATAAATACTCCCGTCAAGTGTATGTCACATCATTACGGTTACTGCAGTGAACAGAGGTAACCAATGTTTGGAGAGGGTGGTTTTGCACTCCCCAGATGACTCTCCTTCAGGAACAGCATATGTGAATAATCAGCCAGACACAGAATCTCAGCTGTGCAGAAACCTCCTCAGCGCATGTGCCAGCTACCGTGGCTAGAAAGTCAGCTCCCTCTCCTGGACTGCACCCGAAATTCAAACCCTCTACACCCAGCTCAAGCATTCTTAGGCACTTCTGTTCTTTTTCCCCATAATCCTTGAACCCGGGTAAAATGAAATCCATGTTTCCTGAAGAACTGGGGTAGGTGGAGGGTACACAGCATATCGCCTAAGCAATGGTGACAAACTCGCTACCAAACCCACCTAAACCTTTATCCAATGGGCACATCACCAGGACAGGCAGGGTCTGCCCACAGGACGCAGAGCCACGGGGCTCCGCACCGTGACCTGCTGTCACAAACTGCCAGGACACACTAAAATGTCACTGCAAACCAGACCTCTCAGGGCCGTGACACTTTGTCCCTCGGGTCTTATGTAAGCAACTTGTCCCTTTGGCTGGGACAAGTGCACATAAGGATAGCAGGACTTGCTGCCCGAGCTGAGAACCTAAGTATTTTTGAGGCAGGGATGGAGACAGAGACTTGATCATGGGCAGAAAACACTACCACAGATTCCTGTATGCTGATCAGATGTCCTTTGCAGGAAAAGGCTGAAACACTGCACAGTATTGAAATAAAAATGTAGGAGCTCACAGCCCATCTATCACCTGAGGTTTGATACAATTCAGACAAAACAAATGGTAAAGCCATAACCAAGTCCCCTCCTGTTAATCTTACAACAGCAATATGAAAAATGCACAACAAAAATTTAAATAAAAAGTTTGTTTTCTTAACTGCAGAATTTATTAGTTGCCAAATACAATCTTTTATAAAGGATTATATGGGGTCTTCCATCTAAGAAATTGAAATTTCTTCACTCATTGAACAGTACCCTTCCTGAGAAAAACATGCAGCACTTAAAAGCTTGAGAAAACAAGGCAAGAAAACCAAAAAGCAATATGAAATTTATACAGGACAAGTGACTTGTCCAGACAGGAACCTATTAGGATTAATGGCCAGACTTTTCAACTCATGTATCTCTGCTTTCACTACAAAAACAACCATTCTAAAACGGAGGCATTTAAAAGTCAACGATTAGAAAGCAGCATCCCTACATGGCAATTCAGCTCCTCTACGTTGGAAACATCTCCTACAAGATTTCTTGCACAAATCTACACAAGTTCCTTCTGCTAGTGAGACAACTGCCTCCTAGCTTAGACACTTAGTTAGGTATTGTCAGAGCCTATTAAAAGCAGTATTGCTAAAGAGTTTTAAGAGCAAGCATGGGAATCCATGCCTTAATAGGAGAGATTATCCACTACCGTATCTTACTAGCTGGCTAAGGAAAACAATCTCATTATCCAAACTCCCAAGCTTTGGACTTTATATTACTATTCTGAGTAGATATTCCCAGATACACATAGAGCTGTCTCCAGGGGTGTTGGCGCTGTGTAAACACTGAGCAAGCTAAGGTTACTCTAGTTCACTCGCTCCGACAAGACCAGCTCCTCAACACAAACTACCTCTCTGCTGCGGAGCTGGGGTCCTCCAGAGCTTCTCTCACACAAATCCACTACCCAGTGGCAGGACTAGGGGCTGCTTGGAATAAACGCCATTATTGCAAGGTTTCACTGGGTCACCAGCAGCCTTTCCAAGGACGCGGGAGGTGCAAATGGGACGCGTAGTGCTGTGCAGAATGCCTGCACTGCCCTGTTCTCCAGATTCCTCTGCCTGGAGCCCTTCATGAGAGCCAAGATGTATCCAAACAGTCTCAATAAAAGTAAACCATAAAAATCCTGTTTTACACCAGGGCATCTATCCAAAGAGTTTCACTGACAAAAATGCATTTTCCTATTCAATAATAATAATAAAACAACAAAAAACACACACCTCTTGCAATAAATGTGACAATATAAAATTCCACTAACAGTAAAGTTCACAATACTTTTCAGATATTATTTTACAAAAACATGCCCTCCTTGAAATAATAGAGCATCATACCTAGAACAGCTGTCTTGCTAATAAAAGGATGCAGAAGTTTCTGCCTCCTGAGAGATCAACAATTTCACTCCAGGGATTTTCCTCAAGTTTGATTGCAGTGGGGGACCAACTGACTCGAACTGCACGGGACTACATTTGCTTTGATAAATATCGAAGAGGAAGAGGGACAGAAAGGGCTAAGTGCAGCCGTGATGGTTACATAGGGACTGGGTCAAGAAAGGCACAGCGATGCCTCCAGGCAGCAGCCCAGAGACACAGAAAAGACGTGCATATACTGCCAACCTGCAAGGGCTCCCGCAAGCACAACAGCTACTTAGACTGGGAACAGAGGCAGCTCTGTGGCATTCTCCACTGAAAAGCAGTATTTAACTTGTCTAGAGATTAACATAAGTTCTATAATCAATAACAATTTAACTCTGTTTCCCATCAAGTTTTAAACTGTCTGGCCCAGCAATAGCTGAGTGGCTCTCTGGAAACTTTCTTTTTTGCATTTTGCATTAAAAGCTTGATTAACATCTGGGACATGTTTGTATGTCTCTGGAGAGACAGTGATTTTGAGGCAAAAGAGGGGTTCAAGTTACTACAAACTGTGTTTTCCTTGCTTTCTGCAGAACTGGTATCTGTAAAGGAATCTCCAGAATAGTAGAACAGGGAGCAGAGAACCTCTCCCAGGACCCAAGTTAATGACATCATTTCCATGGCAGGATGAAGTTAAGGTGCCAGGAGTTATTTTGCTCTTTCAGTTTCTACAGAACTTCTAGAGAATAATCTCAGTTTTGAAGAAGCCGTACCTTAAATTCAGCTCTCAGTATGTCACAATCCTATATAATCTGGCAGTATTTGAGTACACATAGTTAGCTCTGAGCACACAGTAGTAACTAACAATACAACTGGTCTTTTATTCAGAAGATTGGATATAAGTACTTACAAGCTTGTGTAACGTTCCAGGGTTGTAACAGTACACACCTTGGAGACTTACTGTAATTCCTACCGATATGAACAAAAAATTCTTTCTGAATGAAATGCTGCAGGTTAGGGAAGACGTTTACTCTCTGCTGTATAATCTGACTCCTGCTTACCCTCAATATTAGCTGCAACAGATACATTAAGAAATGCCTACAAAAAGTAGCAGCCTTACAAACTCTCAGGTTCCTGCAGTGATTGTTGAACTCTTTGTAAGTCAGATAATGTAACCTAAAATAAATACAAACTGCCTCTTTTATATTTGCACTCAAAAATGTGCATTTCTATGCCTGGCTTTTGCAATTACTTAAATAGAAAGGAAGTCATGTCCATTACAGCAAGTGTTTCCCATAAGCTCCCCCGATAGGTCCATTGCCAATATTTTTGTTACTAGCCCCCATGGAAACCAATGCAATGGTTTTCAAATCTGTTTCTTAGAAAGGACTATTCCAGTCCCATCTTTCTGCCTCTGGAGATCTTCAGTAACTGCTGAGACATTCTAAAGTTCAGTGCTGCTTTCTAAAGACGGGTCAAATATGATTATACTGCTATATTAAAATAATTGTATTAAAATACTATACCTTTACTAGTAAGAACTTGCGAAAAATGTATCCATGATTTTAAATAATTTCCAAACAGCTAAATTATATTAAAGTAGCAATAGAAATTATTTACATCTTTTGAAAGACTTAGTAGAATAATAATTTTTGTATTCTCAACTTTTCCGTGATTTTTTTTCTGAGCCCTCTTACTCCATTTTGTTTCCACACCTCTGCTGTCATGGCACAATGGAGAAAAAAAGGAGGGAAAAGTAGAGGAGGAGGAGGAGGAGTTCTTTAACAAGACTGGCTTTCATACTAAGAAGTTAATCTATTTCAACTAATTCTGCAACTATCTTTAAATAACTGTTGCAACATATGCACATATGCAAATTAAGATCTTAGGGAAAGATCAGAGTCTGTACTTATTTTAATTAGCATATATGCAAAGGGACGCACACACATGCAATGAGATGCAAGTCAAGCACACTGTCAGTATTTAAAATCGGCTATAAAACCTGAGTTTTCTTAACAACAAAAAAGATGGACAAATACTTAAGAACTTTTTGAATTCACTGGATAATTAGAATAAATTAGAAAATTTCTCAAAAGCCATGTTAAGTTGAATCAAAAGCCAACTTGAGTTCTTAATGAGCGAGAAGTTTAAAGAACTGATTATTAAATTATGATTATTCTCATGAATTATTTGTAAAAATAGCCCTGAATTTCAATGAAAAAAAATGGTGAGTCATTAAACTGACCTAGAGGAGTAATGACGGGCAGGGATCACTTGGAAGCTTTGTGCATTTGGCTCTCCTGGTCTTTTCACATGGAAGACATTTCCCCTAACGCTCTCCTCAACGCCACAGTGTGAGTCTGTCCTGCCACTCGTTCCACATTCCCACTATGGAAGAAGTCAAATGCTCTTGTCTTGCAAGGACATAAGGAACAGGCAGGATGCATCCAGGGACAGGCCCTCAGTCTGTGGCAGTTCTCACCTCCCGAAGGGACTCTGCAAGCGTCTGTCCAAGGAACCTGCACCATGCCATTAATCCAAAAGCCCACTTATGGGACCTGGCCAAGCTAACAGGCAGTATTAAAAGCTTAGGCTCAGGAACGAAAGGGTGGAAACCACCCCCACGACTCAACACCACAGGGCAAATCCATGACTCAACAAAATGGAGATTTCTCTCCAGCGGATTTATTGGGCCTGCATGCTAAACTAGGACTTTTCTGGAACCCCGCTTAGGTAAATGGGCAAAACATTGCAGATGGTCAAGACCGTCTCTATACCACAAAAGAGCCTCTTACTCACAGGAAACCCGTGTACTTTATCCTGCTCAAAGCCATTTCATTGCTGAAATAACTCCGCCCTTCTCCTTCAGCCCGCTTGGCCAACTCTTGCCATTCTGGGCAAACAGGACACGTTTCGCACTGTTTCTCAGTACTGCACCAGTCAGAGCAGCATTTGACCATGTGCTTCATTTAAACCAAATCACAGTATCCCATAGATAAATACATTTTGTTTGGGATTTCAACTCAAGGCAAATCACAACATATGTGCCTGCATTTCCTTCCAAACTGCATACTGAATCGTAATTGGCAAAAAAAAAAAAAAAATAGTTAAAATTTTACATACAAACTTGCTTTCTTTATGAAGGTCAGAGGGATTTGAAATTTTTTTCTCATCTCCAGCATTATGAAATTGGACAGTGAAAATGTCTGAAGTTCCTCTTTTATGGAGAGTATATCTTGTCTGGAGAGTGCTGCTTTCGTTATGTATTGAGCTCTCCTCATGACCTGTCTGCTTAGGTTAAAAGGGCACAGCTTGGTCAGGAGCTGCTTTATGAAGGACTCGAGTTAACGTAGAGAGGCCATAACGTCCCTCAGTTTGTTCCCAGCGGCAGTGCTCCATTTACTTAGCTAATGGGGTACTCCGGTTAAACATTCACATCCCGCACAGGGCAAATTTCTGAACTAGGAAGGCGATCTGTGCTATTATTTGATACAGCCTTTCAGGAGCTGTGGTGCATCAGTAAATGTGTTCTTTCTGCCCCAACATCTTTGAATAACACAAGAATACTTGTACAAAGAATACGTCAGGAAAGGAAACTAAAGACTGAAACCTAAGATGAAATTTGAAGACATAATTATAGTTAAAGAATTTATGTTTGATTACTGGCTTTACATCTGGGAGTGTCCTGTTGCACTCATATTAATATAATCTTGCCAATCTGAGAATGGCTGGGCAAGAGAAAAAAAAAAAACTATCATTCTGCATAGATGTGAATCAGCAGAATTGTGTTTTCCCAACTGGGAAGTGGTTTAAACTTCCTCTTTCATCTCCTATTGTTTTTAGAAAATTGTCTTGTGATTGTTCTTCAACACTAAACCACTCCCTGGCCAGGCCTGGGATATGCTTCGATTTCATTAGCAATCTGAAACAAAAACCAGGAGAGCTAGCGACAGGGTTAGATGCCTATCAGAAGACACGGTACAATCTCCTTGGGAGCAAGTTTTTATGTGTTTGTTTGTTTGTTTTCCCATTTTAAGCAATGATGAACTTTGAATAAATGCAGATAGCCAGAAAACAAACTCTTGATTTAAAAAGAAATACTCTCCTCCATTCCCCTAGTAGCCTTTATTTATTTCAAGATAGCACTAAGCCATCCCTCCTCTGTGTTCCTTGAAAATCCCATGACAGTGAATAGGAGATCATATCTGCAAGGCACATATGTCTGTGCCCATCTGACACCTCACTATGCCTCACATGCATATACTCTGAGCTAAATTCCAAAGGAGCCTCAAATACCTTCTGGCTATGACAAAAACAATCGTACAAGGAGCTCCCCTCACCCTGATGCCCCTTCCTCCTAGACTGCAACTCCTGCTCTGAAGCATCACACACAGCCTCACTTCAGTGCTGCATCCTATGGCAGCAAAGCCAGGGCCATTTTTACTGGAATGCCTCAACATTGTCAAGTGGTAAAAAAACCACATATAAAGAGGGAAAATAAAGGAGGAGAAAGACAACTGCCATACAATTTGTTGTCAGTACTGGTTTACGTGAACCCCCAACTTAAAATCCATTTGCCTTTGTCTGCGTGGAACTGTTGCAATTTCACATTCTGCAGAGACAGAATTCAGACGGCGAGAAATCTTCAGCAGAAGAGAGGAGCATTTACGCAGCACCACGTCTTCACCACGGTGCTGGTTGTGATCATGCCTTGGCACTCCCCCTAACGCCCTGGCTTCCACCAGAAACCTCCAAGGATTGAGTCCAAAACTGCTAACCAGACCAAGCGCATTAAAATTGCACTTGTTTCTATTGGGGTCACTAAATTTGAGAAAATTGTCCAATTATATATCTATACTTATACACATACACCTGAATCAATGGGTGCAGAGCTCACTCACACCGTGGTGTGAGTTCTGCAGGGGGATCTTGCTCGGGATGAGCACGGCGCTTTTCCTACCCTCCCAATTTCTCTGGCCTGCTTTGCTTCAGTGTTGAGAAGCGCTGTGAAAACTCCTACCGGAATCTCCCTATCCCTAATAGGAGCTTCCTGCACTTAAATCAACAGAGAGGGACCAAGGGAAGGGTTCCTGGAGGGTGTTTTTTTTAATTCCTGTGAGGCAGAAGCCTCAGGGACTGTGCAGCCACTAAAAATCATACAAGCTATTCTGTATTTTCTGTTCCTGCTAAGTTACAAACTACTAACTGGTGATAAATCTGATTAGAAAGGTTTACAACTTATAAACTGAAAAAAAAATGGCTGGAATTTTAATCTAGACGAATTTCACTTAGTCAGTAAAAGATGTGAACAGACTAAGGGAGAAGATTTCATGGTTATTAAGGGCAGAGTAGTCATCTGCATAGCATTCACATTTCATTGCAGAGGAAGGCAGATAAACAATCTCCTTCCATTGTTTGTAATAATCACAAACTGCTAAATAATTTCATGCCATTATTTTGGTTGTGCAACAAACAAGAGATGGCAAACGAAGCCTCAAGTTTCTTCTGAGTGATTTTCATTCCTGTACTTAAAACCTTCCTTTTTTTGACCTGTTTAAGATAGATCTATGGTATATGCAAGGCGCAGCTGAAAAAATGTAAAGAGGACAGACATCTTCGCTGGAACAAAGTGACCCCCAAATCTGTTTTCACACAGAGATTGTGTTTTTATACACATTAGTCTTAAGATTTCAATCCACTTAATGTCTCACAAGAGTGAGGCCAGGTATAACACATTAAATCTAATAGTATTCTGATACATAAAGGTCTTCACTTAGATTTTATGTTGACGTGGTATTGCCAACTGGTGTTAATTCGTCCTCCACAAATGCAGCACCTGAAATGCAGAGTGACCAGTATGAGTTACAAGTGCCCCGATACACAGTGAATGAGCAGGGAGCTGGGCCTGGACCAAACGAACACCCAGTGTTGAAAGGGAAGATATCCTTGTGGCAGCACACTTTTTTCTTATTAGTCTATTGAAATTGTTTGATATTATTGCTCATTATCTGCCCTGGAGAAGACACTGGTAGGAAGCAGATGTCAGGCTCCATCCTCCCCGCAGAGTCCATGTACAAGGACAGCATTCAGAGCCACTGGAGGTGCCGCTGCTACACTACCAATACACAGCTGGCCAGGGATGATGGTAGCTCAAGGCAAAGCAGCATAGCCCAAACATGAAAGTGTTCTTGCCAGGTCCATTTAACTGTTTCTCAACAGAGTCAACTGGCCTAAGCTGAATGCTTCTTAATACTAAGGAAGAGAGATCTCAGATTTTTCTGAGCAGCCTTTAGAATATGGTCTCCTAGTGACCAAGGCAATGGAAATAGGAGCTTCATATAAAAGAGCAGAATCACATAGTGGAAAGTGGCTGCGACCCTAGGCAGAGGAGAGACAGCTCAGAAGAGCACAGAAATAGGGAAGACAGTAGGCAGGAAAAGGGAATATACAGAGGAGGAAGGAGGAGTGGAGAGACATGCTACAGACACAAGAATGCCACAGAGGAACAAGGTCAGCAATACAGCAGAGGAGGGTGAATTTACTGGGAAATGCTCCTTTAGTCATCCTGAAACTGTTAAGCAGCCAACCAGTTTCACGTGGAGAGAATCAGCAGGGCAGAGGGGGAGCAGATACACAACGTGCCGGAGGAAGTGGTGGTGTCAGCCCCTTCAGCCAAAAGCTCGGCTGTCAGCACCGCGCTGGGGCTGTGTGGGCTCGGGCGCGCTCCCAAGCTACGGTTCTGGAAGTGCCTTGCTCCGGGGCATTTGGAGGGGTGTCCTGAGAAGGGAGCAAGGAATGGAGGAGTCGCTAATGTTAATGCTATTTCACTGAGTACAACATACTTTTATTCGGCATGTGTGAAGGGTGAGGGAGTAGGGAGAAAATTACTCCCTAACCTGGTTGTTGACAGGATGGGATGAAAAGGCTGAAGTCGCTTTTCTGGTGGGTGTTCAAGAATTTCTGCAATATGGAACTGCATCTAAAGGAGAGACTGAGAGAAAGGGAGCCCAGAGCACATCCTAGCGAGGGCAGCCAGGTGTTCTCTTAGAAGATGCCATTTCAAACCAGCCTAGGCAGAGTAAGAATGAAACACCCATAATCCAGAGGAACTTCTTTAACTGATGGGCAACTGGATACAAAGAAATTTTTAAAAAGGAAAAAAAAAAATGGAACAAAAGTAGAATTTCACGGGAACAGAAACAGGGATCTTTTGGCTGCCAGACACAGGAAGTTTTAGGAGAATTCAGGCATCAGCAGTGAGGAAGCTGCAAAGAGAAGCCAAAATCAAAGGCAAGGAAGCTGAAAAAGAGAAAATAAGAGACAAAGAGGAAGAGCTAACCCCACCCTATTCTCTCTGGCACCACAGGCATCCACAGTACATGACACATGATTTCTTCCACTGCATTACGGGAGTAGGAGGACTCACTTGACTTCTACCACGCCTTCTTCTTATCTCCCATATTCCGCCTACATTTAAGATTTAGAATTGCCAAAATTGAGATTTTCTCTCCTGGCAACATTCTCTTCCCCCTCCTCCATTTCAGTCTGAATGTGCTCGGGTTACCAGAGTTTGCTTTGATCCTGAGCCTGACCTGAGGAAATCCGTGCAAGCTCCCGTGAAGCTGAGCGTACCCCTAAAGCAGCAGGTTCTTTGGCACTGTTCAGCTATTTCCTCTCAATTGTGTATCAAAATAGGCAATTCTCTAACTAATAAAATGAAACTAGTTTGGCAGATACAAACATGATTTCATTCCTTCACCTTATTTCTCTCCCATAAGTTCAAATTCTTCCAGTATGGGTGACAGTGAAACCAGAGGCTTTGCATGGAGATTTTGCTCAGTAAACACTTGTCTTTGGGTGGGTTGGCTTTCCAGAGACTTCTGTATATTTTTGGTGACCTTTTTGGCTCACAATGTAGATAAAAGTAACACCCCTGATATTTCTAATATTGACTTATTGACTTACAGGAGTTTCTTGATTTATGATTGACTTCGGCTTACTTGAAAGGTGCTCAAAGGCTGCGTAGAGTGAGTTGTGACTCTGGGTGTGAAAAAGCAGTTCTCTGCCTCGTAATCAGAAACACCTCAGTGGAGGACAGAGAAGAGTCTGGAGAACCCAGCCCCAGTCAGCCTTCGGTACACGACCAGCACAAGGAATTTAAGAGAACCAAATGCATGAGAATTAGATCTTTCCAACTCTAACACTGTGACACTTTCACACGCAAAGTAAGCAAAATAATAATAATGTCTCCAAGACTTTAAGTCAACTGTGTTAAAGATGACCGCAAGCATAAAATAGCTCGTTTATTCCTTTAATCTCTTGTTTCTTTTATGGCACGAGTAGAAAACTCATTTTTTTCCCCTAGTGATCTCCCCTGAATGTATTTGAGTGCCCTCTCCTGAAGCAAAGCACAGAGCCGCCTCAGAGCACACCAGCCACATGGTCAGCAACACCACACTGGTCTGAGCCCTTTGCAGGCACCACATCCCTCTGATTTCCGCGGCGACCCAAGGGAAGGAATAGCCTGTGAAACACGAGCCATGTGTTGATGTGTTGAGCTTTCACTACAGGTTAAATGAGCCAAAAGCTATTGTGCTTCGTGAACCTGTTTTTATGCATGTTAATAGCATTGCCTATCCTGTGATAATTGCACGGTTACGGTTGTGAATCTTATAATTAACCTGTATCTTTTAAAAAGTGATAGACCAGTTAGACAGCCCGAAAGAGGGATTCCTGTGGTGCACAGCATTATGCACAATTACTGCAAATTAACACAGTCTTAATTATTAATCTTTTGTATTTGTATATTGCTTTTCATCCAAATGTACTTTAAAAACTGTGTACAAAGAGGACCAAAAATGCTTCAAGCTCTACAATGCTGGGGCAACCATTCCCTGTCACAGGGAGCACTAAGAAACTACAGATAAAAGTTTATGGCCACCTACACCAAGGCAGACCCTGCCACAGCTGGCAAACACCACTGGACTTTTAAAACCCTTTTAAGACAGACAAGAGCTCTATTCCGATATACATGAGGCTCACTGAAACTTTTGCATTTGTCTCACTTGGAAGAATACAATCCTGAGGTTATCTTGTTAGTATTTTGAGACATCCAATATCACTATTTCACACCTGAATTCCGTTAAGGAACAGAGAAACTTCCGAACCACCTGAACGACTTGGGCACATTTCCTATTCTTGCCTTGCCCTTTCCATGCTGTCCTTTCAGGCTGAACAGCTCTTCTTGCTCCTCTGCCGTTCAGACATCTACACGTTCAATGCCTTCCTCACCAAGGGGTTAAGCAACGCAACTCAAGGAGGAAATCAAATTTAAAAACAATAGTAAAAGCATGTATGGCTCACTACCTAATTAAGTATAAGATCTCTATCACTTACTGTAATAAGAGAATAAAATCTGTAGAACAAGTCTCATTCCATTTTTTCCCCTTTTAAGAGTCACATAGTTTGTCATCCTCTTATATATTTGTTTTTGGACTTATATAACAATTCAACTATACCTATACATTTGATATCCAAAAATACAAGGTATGAAAGCACCGTTAAAGCTGAGTAGGAATTGTGCCAGTCATCTATAAAATATATTGTTCAGATGTTGTAGCAGATATCAAAGGAATAGGAATGTCCTGTTCTGATTTAAATATTGATAAATATTGTCATCAGAAAACAGGTTCTGTTCATACAGACATGGTGCTTTGTAACATGGCATCTACAGGCCAACATGTCACTGAAGCAGAGGTATTGCACACTGCGGGGGCTCAACAGAAGAGCTTCTGCCCAAACCATGTCCCACTTTCACACCACAACCATGACATTCCTGTATAATCAGACAATAGCCATAAAAAAGCCTAAATAAATATAGTCAGGGCAGTCTCCTCACCCCTGTTTACATTTTAATGAACTCTTCTAGTAATAACTTCCAGTTTCCTCCATTTCGAGAAAACCAGCACTCCATAAATATTGAGTTGTACCATTATCTGCTGATGAACCAGTTTTCTATAAACAGAGAAAATCCAAACGTATCACTGGGCCTAGCTGTTGAAAAAGGTTAACATAGCTAAATAACAAAACAGGAATGTTGTTTACTTGTTAATGTTCTACTAATGAAAAAAAGCTGTTATGGCTTTGATTAATCTAGACCAAACCAGACAATTCTGGCACAACTTTCCTCGAGGAGTGACTATTGATTTCCTTTTCATTCTACACTTTGATACAGCATATCTGGAATCTAGCCCAGGT
Source organism: Eudromia elegans (assembly GCA_003342815.1). NCBI lineage: Eukaryota > Metazoa > Chordata > Aves > Tinamiformes > Tinamidae > Eudromia > Eudromia elegans. Next base: position 3,765,156 of record PTEX01000011.1, on the reverse strand, counting down.
TTCATAACTACAACTATCCCTACGCTAGCAGCCTGTGCAAGATTAGAAAGAGCTTTTGAAGACATATGGAAGGGTGAGACAATCCAAGAATTTTCTCCATTTCCACAGGTTGAGCTTTTACATCTGTCCGTGTAACAGCTTTGAAGGAATTAAAGGTGTTTGAAGGCATAATCAAATTCATCAATTGCAACTAATTACTTACGCCACTTGTTTAATCTTTTATCACTGCATTGTTTTTTCTCTTCCCTTCTCTGTCTGTATTTCTAATACCTAGTGTGGATACAGTGCTTGCCAGATACTGTCGGACGGTGACTGCTTTATCAGCATGAGCCTGGGAGAGCCATACACTCTCATAAAGGGGGAGGAAAGCCAATAGTCTCAGTGAGTGCCAGGAAAATCTTTAAACTTCTCCCCTCTATCCCTCCCCTCGAGCGCCGACGGTTGAGCAGCAGCCCGCGCGGAGCACCCGGCGCTCCGCTCTGCCAGGCTGGGAAGGACCAGCAGGAGCCTTCTGCACACAGGACATCACGTTCCTGCCTTCGTTAGGATCCTAAGTGGGATCAGGTTTTCTATTTTGTTCTTCAAATCGAAGAAACAGGAAAGCAAAACAAGGGAGGCAAGTTCCCACTCACAGGGACAGGGTACGCTCTATCCTGTGGCACAGCAACAGACTGGTGGCAAATTTTTTTATATATATTAACAAGGTGTTACAGTTAAACAAAGATATCTGCCCCTTTCCTGTTCCACACTGCTTTCATGTCTCGCATGGACTCTCTAGCCCAGGAGTCCCGCCCCAGGCGCTGGTGGGCTGCTGCGCTGGCCCACGCTCTTCCACATACACGCATGTCCCATGCCCCTGGCAGAGCCACCACGGTTTCTCTAAGGAAATGAGCGTAAGCACTTGATGTGTCATTTCCCCAAATCCAGCATGTTTTTCAACTTATCCCTTTTTGATTTCTTTTTTTTTTTTAAACCACTTTTCAAGGAAAAGCCCTGGCCACATTTTTAACATAATGCGGGGTGGGAAGCCAGCTGTAATGTACCTAAAAGAAAGCTCAAACAGTCCAGGCATTTAAGATTATATTAGCACAGTGACAAAATGCAGCACCATGAATTTGTGTCCATGCCTCAAAAGAGCTGACAGACAAAAAAAAAAAAAAAAAAAAAAAAAAAAAACAACTGAGGGAAAATAATGTGACCTCTAAAAAATCCACCAAACCCATCTTATAATCAGACACCTGAGTAGCTCAATCTGTTTACAGAAGAAAAGATTAGGAAATTATTTGAGCATGGGAAACGTCTACACAGAAATCTCAAAAGCGATACTGGGGTAGTAAAGAGACATCCTTGCTAGTTTTTAAGCAAATAGTTTGAGCTCAGGAAAAAGTCCAAGTGAATCCACAAAAAGACATACCTGGATAATTCTTCCTCCCCCTCTGGACTTTACCACTGTTGTAGCTACCCTGCTACAGATAGTATTGACATGTTGGGCCTTCACAGCTGTGCAGGCACCACTTCTACATATACTCAGCTGACCCATTAAGTTGACTCCACTTTAGGAGAAAAAAATCTCTTTAATTTACCAGAAAAAAAAAAGCATAACAGGCCAAAATAGAAAAAAAAGTTTTAGACAAGCAAAACACAGGCTGTGCATTGCTAATAATGCAAATAATTAAGCACTAGAAGAGGATGTTAGGGACGTGGCAGGCTCACTTTACTGGAATCTTTCCTCCAGGGTCAGATGCCTCGGTACCTAACTAGAAGGGGTACTAGAAGGTCCTGCAGGGATGCACCTGAGGAAAGTCTCTGGCCTTTGCCGTACGGGTCAAACGGTCGCTTGCAGCCTAAAGAACACAATTAAGGAGGGCGGGAACACAGCAGGTAAGGGATGGTACAAAGAGGGCCACTGGCAAAAGAACCAGTTAATAAATAGTACTCTGCAACCCTCTCATATAGCACTTCATATGTGCAGGGTGATAACTAATTAATCATAGCAACAACTTTGTAGTCTACGCTGCCTTTCATCCAGCACCTCAAAGTGCTTTGCAAATGTTAATTAATATGGAGGTAGTATTTTGAGGAAAGATATTATGGTATTGGCCCCAGTCAGTATTAATTTGTTCTTCAACAGCACGGCTTGTGAAATCTGCTCGACTTGCTCATTGAAATATAAAATGCGCAAATCTTCCTGGCAACATATCCAAAAATGTGTTTCCCCATTCAAATACAAGCTATTCCACTGCCTTGCTAGCAATATGGCATGCTCTATCCCTTTGCATAGTGCTCCAGCATAACCTCACATCACACAGCATGGCTGAAATGTAAGAGGAGATTAACTTTTCACAAGAAAATTGGATAACTGGTATTTTAGTCTGAACATCTGGCATGTTTTTAGCTAAGCTGTTTCCTCAAAAAGCTCTTTCTTGCTGTGTGTTCACATGCTACAAATGTTTCTCTGACTTTACTCATGAGCAGAAACTGAAAGCTGTTTTCTCTGCTGCAAGTGACCAGATAAGGGCTACCAATAAGACAGGTTGTGTGCATATTTTAGAATTACTCAAATTCCTCAATTTGGCACCGTAAATTTACATGGCATTTTGTGTACATTCAGCCAGTTTCTGCTCATACAGTCGAGCTCTTAGCTTCAAAGAGAGTGCATAAGACAAAGCAGGATTTATGTCACATCCCCCTAAAAAATAATAATTGATTGCTCTTTAAACTCTTGGAGTGTGTGGTCATTGTGTGCATATCCCTGACTACAGCGTTCCTGACCAGAAGCTTCCGGGGCCCTTCGCATCAGAGCTTGGAGAGGTCACCTAGTTCCTCTCTGTTACTCAGATGAAGCAAAAGAGAGTGAGTACTGGGGCAGCTATTACAAACTGTGCCAGCCTTGGTCTGCTTGTCATCTCCAACCCTCAGAAGAGAGCCACACGTCCTTCAATTGACATGCTTAGAAAGTTCTATCTGCCCTCTGTAATATTAAAGCAAGGAAAATATGTGAAAAAAGGAGACTACAAGGCCTACTACTGGACAGGTGTCCGTATAATGACAACATGAGTAGAACTAATAAGCTTAATTTCAGGGAGCTTTGAAGTCAGATGCAGGCTATTAATAGAAACAGCAGGTTGGCATTCCTGGGAGCATGTCTGCTAATAATATTACACCACACTGAAGCCATCTCTTTACAACTTGAATGGTCATAACCAGCCAAGGCTCAGAGCTTTATTTCACCAATAAGTGATCAAGGTAATCCAAATCAAATTGCTACACTTAATACCTGACTCTGTACATGTGTGTGCATGTGTAGAGATTGCTTTTAAATTATCTTATTTAAATTATCTATAAAGTATCTATATGTTTTATATTTACCATATTTGGTTTAGCGCTTGAAACGCTGATAATGCAGTTGGAAAAAAAAAGATTAAAAAACTTTTGTGTAGTGGCCAGTTTCATGTTTCACTAGACCTAAAGTATTCTCTCTGCACACTTAGAAATAGCAGAGAAGAATGGGAAAAAGTCAATCTGTTGCTTGGATCATGAAACAAGCAGCCTTCTGCTGCTCTTTGATCCAGACGTACCTCAGCTTCTCATCCTTTCTCCCATTCAGAGACCTAGTGGGAAACTCCTGAGCTACCATTTGTATTGCAAGAAAGCCAGCATGTCCCAATGGCACAGAGAGCCTTTTGATACTGCTTTGGGGCGTTTATATGCCCTTTTTAACGACAGCAAGAACAATCTTTTTCTCTTTGACCTTAAAAGGAAGATAAGAAAGAATGCAACTTCCTTTATTAAACACAGTTTGATTGTGTTCATACTATATTTGTTTGTACTCTTAACAGTGCAGAAACAGCAGCCTCCTGGCTTCTGCAAAATGCTGCTTTCACTTGGTTAAACCCAACATCATCTTCCATGATTATATCATTTATATCCTTTCAGACTAAACATAAAGACTGTTCTCTCCAAAATGTAGAATCTATGGCAGAGCTGGAGACAGTAGATGTCTCTATTAAAACACAACAGATTCTTCCATCTATGTTCCATTTACCTAGAAATGCTAATACTTAAAGAAGACTCATGCTGACATCAGTTTGTGACCCACTGTCTTTCTTGATAGTCTTTTCTTTTAAACTCATAGTAGATACACATTGTCAGGGTCAGGGATATTAAAAGTGATTTGTTAGATGTAAAATACTGTTTATTACAGTCATAGAACAAGCCAGCTTGAAATAATAAATTAGTGCCAGATGAAAAACTGCCAGACTTCTCTATTATACGTGCCTTTCCCTGGAAATGATCCCAGATCTCACTTTTTTTTTTCCTCCTTGATAGGTTCTTTCACTAAAGATTCAGTGACTTATAAAGTGTGAGTAAAAGTTATAGCTTGTAAAAGGGTCAGTGAGAAGCACTAAAGGGCTCTGAAAACAACAACAACAAACAAAATCCATGTATAAACTAAGCTGTGGCTACAGCCCAAATGCTACATGCTGAGGAATTGCAACAAACACTAAGAAAACCTTACAGAGTTCACCCACACAACTGTCCTGGGTCAGATACTCATAGCACCATCAGAAATCAAAAAACTATTTAAGGAAGAAACCAAAGTTGTTCACCTTTCCACTCCTACATTGCATTTTTGTGCTTCATAGATAACATGCATCTAAAAGCAAATAATACCTTGCTTGAATTATCTATTTGATTCTTAATAGGAACAAAAGTGACTTTGGAAGAAGGTATCTTAATACTAGAGGAGAAAAGCACTACTGACACTTGCAGGAAGGCTGGACTTCACTGAAAGTGGAAACAGGAGAAGTGGAAAATAAACCTCTTTCCCTCCTGCATGACTCTTGATCTCCCTACTGTATGCTGAGAAAGCAGGGTGGGAGCACTGGTCCCTGCAAGTCAGCGTTAAGGACAGGGGCATAAGGAAGTGCTTAAACCCAAGCGGACAGGAATGTGGAGAGAGAATGGGCCAAGTAGCAGTTTTCATTGTTCATGTTGCAAATATTCTGCAGTTCCAGGTCTGCTGGATTGCTGTGGCATCACAAATAGGCCAAAAAGTGCCATCAAAAATAGTCTGTCAGCTATAAAGCACCAGAATGGTCAATGCTGAAAATAGAAGTCATGTTATAAATGTTTACATGATGTAAGTTTGGAGCGCAGAGTCCAGTAATTCTCACTGGCTCTTCTCTCTCACTTCCGTTCTTGGCAGCTGGATAACAAGTTCAGCCAAGCAACTTACTTAAAATGTACTGACATGAATCCCCACAGTGTAAATAACATATCTTACCTATGAAGGGCAATTATGTTCCTTTTATTCTTGAAAATAACATCTTTTTAGTCTTTTCATTAAAAGCAATAGTATACATTCTTCATACAGTTTACAGTATATATAAACACAATGTTTTATAGTATATAATGTTGTATAGTATATTTAAACACAATGTTGAGTCTAGCTGTTAATGACTAGGCATTTGAAATGGGCCCAAATCTAAACCATGGAGCTCACACCCCAGCAGAGCTTATAGGAAGCTTGAATCTGAACACTGCACCTCCAATCTCCCTCTGTGGGAAATGAATTCACAAAGCAATAATAATATCATAAACAGCACTTAACGTGTTAGGGCTGATCCTGCCAATCCATACTCCTCTAATGCAAAAACTCTTGGCAGATCCTACGCACTGCTAAAGTCTCACTGAAACTCTCTAAATGGGCCTTAGGTGGGATTTAAGGATCCTATCATTGCCAAGGGGTGACATTAACCCTTCCTGCCTGTACCACGAAATCAATCATTTCGCTGCAAGCACGAAACCAAGGCATGTTCTATGCAAGTCAATCAGGTCATACATAACCCTTGAGAAAACACTAGCCATCTGGTTTTTGTCATCCTCCCCTTGGGATTTTATCACTAGCAATTTGTAAATAAGGGCAGATGAATCTCCTGAGTACAGAAGTCCTGGGATACACTTGGGTCATCTTCTGCAACAGCATAATTGCTGTTGTCTCTTCTGCAGGATCAGAACCATTTTGTTGACACTTTCTGCAGCTGACGGTCCGGTTGAGTCTGGCTGTCTGGGACTGGCCTAGAGGGTATCCTACAGAGAAGGAGGCCAGGGAAAGCAAGTGCTGTTTTACTGGAGGAGGTGCAGACATGCCCAGCATGTTGGAACAGTGCAGCGCTGCTAGCTGAAATCTGTCCCCTGTCCTCACACTCCTGGCACTGGCTCCAGTTTCATTCTGCAGCTGGCTAGAGGTGTATCTTCCACAGCAGACCAGCATTATCCTCCTGAATACATATGCTTCTTGCCTTGAAACTTTCACAGTTGAGCTTTCCTTTTCTGCTTCCTTTTTTCATATGTTGCCTGTATTTTAATGCATTTACTGCATGTGAATTACTGGTGTGATCCTTTATGTTTCACTCTTATCCAGCCCTCAACAAAAGTATAAGGAGCAAAAGTACAATTTGGGCACAATTTCCAGACAGTGAAGAAACTTTTGCGCAGAAAAAAAATGGTTTATGCAAATATTTCATATGGATAAGGACACGTGCAGAGACAGGTATACAAAGATATGTGGTGGCCAGTTTGTATGCTGTTACACAATGTCTACATATAAAATTCATAGGTAGTTCTGTATTAATTTATTGCATGCACTAATTTACTATCAATTTCAACACATTTTTTTTCTCTAGGATCAAACAGAACTTACCATGAAAGAGGAAAATGAGTAGTTAAAACAATGAAATTGCCCTAGCAACACTCAGTTGTTATCACTTTTCAATCTATGCAAGTCTCATAAGCTAAAGAACAAAACACTGAAACATACTTTTTTCAAGCTGGAGATGTAGGATGCCAAGAGTGATACTAACTTGCAGCTGCCCTAAGAAATGCAGTTCAAGACAAGCCACACTGCCTTGGTGCAGCTATTTTACAGCAGGACCAAGGAGAATCAGTAGTACAGGTTGGGAGCAACAAGGAGAGCAGCATAACTCTCAAGGGATGTTGTCCTATGTTGACTTTTATTCTCAACAGGTTCATGCCACATCAGGAGCGATGGAAAAACTTCACATCAAGGGGAAAAAGAAAACCAGCACTCAGGAGACGCAAGTATCAGAGCTCTAGATCCTCCTCCTCGCCACCAGGAGTCACAGGCCAGCCTGACAGAGCTGCTGGAAAGACGGCCAGTGAGGAGCCCGCACGGCTGAGCCCGCCGGGGCAGCCGGGGCATCACCTCCACCGCGGCACCGCGGCCCGCGCCTGCCTTCGCTGCCAGCGCCCCGCCGCCTTTTCTGCACTATGACACTGCTCACAAAATCTTCAACGGGCACAAAACAAAGCTGATGGGAGAGACACTTGCATGACTTTTGTTTTGATTGCTCATATGTGAACACTCATGGCTGACTCCATTCCTCCTGACACATTCCCATCTGGGATTTGGAGAACACATTACAGAATTCACAGCCCTTGGGATTTATTTACTTGCTGTTTCGTGGCTTTCCTTAGGGTAACCTGTGCATAAAAGACTTTCAAGCTAAACTGAAACTATACTAAGAAAAAGTGCATCTTGAATGGAATAGCCTATGCCAGCAAAGATAGTTAACAGCTGACTGTCAAACAAAACCAATCCATATCCTTGTGGTTAAATAAACAGAAAATGAGCTTACCAAAATATATCTTCATACTTTATACATGCATTTTGAGAAGAGTTAGAACTCTTTCCTAGCAGAACTATAGCAGATGTCCATTAAACCAGCTGTTGGAACACAGCAATGGAGCAGACCAGCTTGGAACTCATCCTCTGGCACTCCGGGTGTTACATGTGTTTTTTGCTTCCTTTGTAAAACAAAATGCTCAGAAAAGCACCTTTCTAACTGCTGAGCCATTACACCTTCGCTTACCACCCTTCAGCAAAAAAGACACTACTTGGGATAAATACCTAAATACTAGTTATACAATCCTATTGCCCATTACTTTTAATAATGGCACTCCACTAATTGTAATAATGTTTTCATTTGTTTCTGCTGTCTGGCAACCCCTGGCAATTTTCAAAATCACGTCCTCTCTTCACCCAGCGACTGAGGCACCGAAACACTACAACACTGTAGTATTGTTACAGTTTCACTCCATCTGAAATCCTGTTGCTCGTTCCCAAATAACTCCGCTTAAAAAGTCAAGGTTTTTGGGAAAATTTCAGGGCTTACATCTGATATGAAATGGGCCCATGATGGGCCTACTTTGTGACATTAACTTAGCAGGAACGTAGACATTTTCATTCATAAGTTTCAAATATTCCAAAGCAGAGGCAAAATTTTAGTTTTAGATCCCAGGCAAGCAAAGAGACGTCAGTACTGCGGAAGAGCTGGTGCTAGAACCCGGGTCTTCTCACTTTTCCTGTTCCATGACTTATTCCCTGGGACTACATTCCTTCCATTCTCCAGGCTTCTTTCCACCTTTTAATTAACCTCCAGTAGCAACCATTAACTTGCCTGGAATTACTAAAGAAAGGGGAACTGAAGGCCACCTCTGTGTGTGAGGAGATGGGATAGAAGCCCACCAGCAAACTAGTATCAGGCTCACTCCTGGTGGGGAACATTGCCACATGGTTCTTTCAAAGCTCCTCTGCCAGCAAAAGATACTGCAATGCAAAACACAGCCAGGAGTCATGAAGTCTAATGAAGAGCCAGAATGAATTCCTAGATTTTTTCCACCTCAGTTCCACTGATACAATGAAGTGATTCCCAACAAGCAGCCCAATCACTCCGAGTGCCAGAGCATGAATCAGCACATTGGTCCTCTCCGACCAAGATTCTCCAGCAGTTATTGCACTATTCTGCAAGGCCTTTGCTCTACTCGGTTCTCACGTTGCCAAATAAATGAAACCTTCCCTGTTTTATTTGTCGCATCTCTCATAGCACCTCATTCAGGGTAAGGAAGTCTCACACTAACTTATTCTGCAAATTTCAGATCTGTAGAGTCTCTCAGATCAGTTTAGACACTGCAAGAAATCCTTTAAAATTTATCCTTAACAAAGAGTGAAATAAGGTTAGCACGCTGTCATGGACAGTAGTTGAACACAAGCACCTCTTGGGCTTCTGACATGTTCACTCACTGCAGGGGCATCACCTTGAATTCGTCTCATATCCCACTTTTGAGATGGGACAATCTACCAACATGCCATCATGCCATTCACGCTTAGCAGTAACTCAGGTGAATGTATAAGGTAGTCTGTATCCTGTACATATTTTAATGCACTTGATCTAAACTTAAGTATTAGATGCATGCATTCTGAAAATCCAAGCCATATTCTGAAAATAAAAGCCACTTTTATTTACCTTGGTTTGCATAGTACACCAATGGTTAACTATAATAAGTGATGCAGGCACTTGGAGTAGGACTGGTGAGGAAAAGAGATACTTAGTAGAAATTTGCGATTTGAAAAACCTGACAGCTGGATAGGCTTTAATTCCAGGGAACTCCAGAGCAACCTCTTTTACCTCATCTTCTTGTTCCTTTAATTCTGCATAGTACCTATGCCATGGCTAAGCCGAATCAGGAATTCAGCACTCCCCTCCTCCGTGCCCACACTCTTAGAAAGGGCAACTGGAGAGCAGTGAGCACTCTGCTGAAGCCACGCTCATGTGCAGAAAGGGACTCTAAATTCACCAGAGCAGCAAAACAAAGAGGCAAACACGAACATTCGTCCCTAACCAAGTGCTCAGGATGTTCACCTGGGAAGAGCCAGGGTTGCTTCAATTGTTATTTTGCCCTGTGCCTGGTGGGTAAAATAAATAGTGTGTGTTTGGAAGTTGGATTAGACCCTCTTTGGCAAATTCGTTAGTCACTAACTGACGGATTTGTTCCTTCCCTTGCCCTCTCCCTCTCTCACACAGCCTTGTATTCCTTTTTGCAAAGAGGGGAATGCTGCACGGGAATGGAGCGAGCGAGTTCTTCACGTATGGGGAAGATGCTGGTTGGAGCCCTCCTGCATGAGGAGGCTCTGAGCACTGGCTCCCTTCTTAAACCACTAGACTACTACGCACGTATTTACAAAGGCGGGTGAAATCATCTTTTAAAGAGATGGACTTCCACTTATTTCCTTGAAAGAATAGCAGCCCTCGCCCATCCTCAGGAGGAGGGTTTGAGCTACAGATGCCCGCCTGCTCTATGCGGGCCCTCAGATCCACCTGCCCTGCGACCCACCTCGTGCTGGAGACCCCGAGCCCGCCATGGGAGCAGGTGAGGGCTCTCCGCAGGCCAGACACTGCAGCAGACACCTACACGACATGGCAAAAAGCCCCGTGCAGAGCCCAAGGCTGGCTCTCGGTGATGGAGCTCCGGCACCAGAGAGGACAGGGAGGAGGCACCAAGGCACTTGCACTGCCTCTTGGGTCCAGGCTCACGCATTTGGCCATCACCTTGGCGCCACAGCACAGCCCTGAACCGTTCCACACAGGGCTTTAAGCTGTCACTGCCTAAGAACTAAGTTCTTTCCTCAGTCTGGAAGGGCTGGCCAAAGGACACAAACCAACAGTCTCCTCCGTTTTATCCACAGGAGATTGCATTTCCCTCACAAATGAATCCAGCAATTGGATTCATTTCACTTTGCAAACTGATCAAATCCTTGATCCCATCCACTATGCTGAAAAAGGTGTCACAGCAGGAGATTCAATCAAAGCAGGCCTGCAAAGCTCTGTGCAATACTAAGTGTAAAGCCATTTGAACCCAATTGTGACTTACAAATATGAAAATCCTGAAACTGCTAACCTTCCATTTTCCATATGTTGTGTTTCTGTAATGAAAGGATTAAGGGCATCTTTTAAAATGAGTATTAAAAATCCATCAATAGTGTGCAGATCTGGAGAACAAACTAACAGACAAACCCAGAATTCTGCAAGAATATGTCAGAAGTTTTGCTGCTTTGCAGGGGTTCTAGCCAGCACTTCTGCAACAAAGGGGAGTTTCAGTTACTCTGGGGCACCAGGCACAGACTGAAACTCATATTTCCTTATCTATTTAAAGTTGCTCAAATAAGCATAAAGTAGTGGTGTAATCAGAGAGGCTACTACCATTAATCTTTATTTAGATTTTTTTTTTCAGTCAGGCTATAAAGTTAGTTTATAGCAAATATCTTCCTTTGCCTGCAATCGCACAATACCTGTGGGTTTACCCAGGCAGAATTCCCACTGAATCTGTGGGGATTTTTTTTTCCTGATTATGGAGCCCAGAATCATTTCCAGTATTTCACATTAGTTATCTCCGAGATGAGTATTGCCAGTACTGGAGCAACATTAACTGGAGAAGCAGGATTAACTCCATTATAGCTTTTGCTTGAATTTTGCTAGCTATGACATTTTCTAAGTCCAAACCAGCTATGATTATGGTCCCTGGGTGTATGCTAGGGCAGCCTGACATGTGACATTCTTTATTTAATTAGAACTTCAACCAAAATATATTGAGGCAAAAGTCAGGATAAAAGGTGCCCCTCCCCTTTATTCAGAAGAAATTATACTCTCCAACACAAGCATGAGAAAATTATATTGTCTTAAACCCTAACTAGGAAAAAACAAAAAACCAATTCAATTACCTCACATGTATTCCTGTAAATTATTCATACAGCGTATGCGAATGTCATATCTTTGTTACAAGTAATGCATACATCCATATACACCAGTGCCAGCAATTGCAATAGATGATGTAATGCATATAAAGCAATATGTTAAAGAGGACAGTCTCATCTGGTAGATTTACCTGGAAACAGGAAAAAATGCACAAACCTGAGATACTCCCATTAACTTCAGCAGCCTTTGGATCAGGCTCTATTTGCTGCCTAATGAGGGCTCTTCTGCCTTGCTGGCAGCAGTGTTCCAGGAGGCCACCCTGCCAAGACCTCTCCTACTTGCTGCTGACTCTACTACTCCCCCTCCCCAAGGAGGTGGGGGTTCTAAAGCACAGAAACCAAATACATCCTTCCCAAAACTGCCAAGACATGTATGAATCCAAATGTGCAATCCAAAGTTTGGTTCAGCTTTAACAATATTTCCTTTGTCATACGGAAATTATTGTGTGCTCTGCTCCAAGAAAAATACAGATATCCCAAAGTCTTACACAAAAGCCCAAGCTTTTAACACTTTGAAACAAGCTTCAAGAGTTTGAAAGTTTTTGGCTTGCTTTACCAGCCTACTTTATCTGATGTGTTTTAATTGCCATCTAGTGGTAATAATACTTAACTCCTTCTCTTGATATTTCCTACTTTGCAGTCTTTAACTGCTAAATCATGTCCAGTCCACCCCAAAAGACTTACAAATTTGCAAGACATAGTTGCATAGGTGTTTATTCTAGCTAAACTCAGCTGGGCACGGTGACCTATTTCATCTGCACCAGGGAATGTCCATCAAATCCAAAAGGTAAAAATCCATCAAATCCTTTCCCTCCTCGGAAACAAAGCTACATCTAATTGCAATAAGCTCCACACTTTTTCTGAGGTTTGGAAAACAAAGGATTTCTATATCCCAATTCCACATCTGCGGGTTTCAAAAATCTGGACTGACTAAAATGTCAACAGTCTAGGGTACATTTACAGCAACTCTCAGACACGAGAAATAAAAAGACACTGCAGTGCTTAATAATCATCATTCTAATCCCAAACTATTAAGAGGGAAGAAAAAATTGCACATAGGTTATTTTATCTTTACGGTTCGACTGACAAGTAGTTTAGCACGTTTATCACCAAAAATCTTTTATTTCCAAAACATAAAGCACTGAGCCTATAAGCAAACTCATTAAGAAAAAGCAATTTCCATTTATAAGGGTTTATATTCAGATTTTCAAATACCTCACTTCTATCCCTGCGATTAGCATGCCACATATGGAAGATATTATACTAGATATCCTTCACCTTTTGTCCTCAAAACTATGAGAGGGACCAAGTGTTCCCTATTTCCTGATGAATCCTTAATTACCTGCAATGTGACATATTCCTCCTTCTTTCTTTTTGATCCTAAACTCTGAAAGGCAAACTCAGCAAGGCATACTGTCTTTCTCTGACCCTGTCATTCGATATATTTCCCAGTCACAGACTTCAAATAATAAACACTTGCAAATGTGCAGTACCCATCTGCATTCCCTTTCAGTCTGGCAGTCCCTTCCTAGACCTGGTAGTCTCTTTGTCACTGGTTCAGCTAAATTCATATCCACAATCAGTTATTTCTCAAAAGGCAACAGATATGTGCTAGACAGCAAACTGCTGTCTGCCCAGCACGGTGCCAGAACCAGCAGGCCCCAGGCATCCAAGAGTCACCAGCAGCTGCGGCAGAGTCAGCGTTCTGCTTGTGACCTGACTTCAGACCTCGGCCCCTGTGATAACACAGGCTCCACAGGCTGGCCCCGTGAGCACAGGAGAAACAAGGGACTGCAGGGCTCAGCAAATGTACCTGTGCCCGTGTCCTGCCCTTGAAACACTGCAAGTACAGGGCCACTCTTCTAGGGTAGTGAATGTATGGCAAGTAGCACTTTTGAGCTTAACAAATGTACGTTGCATTTTATCTGCCATCCTATCCTACAAATACACAGGTTTCTAGATGAGCTAAAGACAAGATGCCCACTTGCAAAAGAGCAGTCAACAAATATGCAGCACTTTGCTGTTAGCCTGGAGTTCCCCAGCCTTAATCCGAGTTGGATGTGCATTTAAGAAATACTCTCTGGTGTGTGTTCGCGTTTGGAAACCTGAAGTTAATATCTGGTGTATGCTAGTGAAGAAATGCATTTCATAAAGGTAATAAAGCTTACAAAGGCCAGACCTGTACTCAGCTCTCCTCTGTCTGGCTCTATACGATGTCTGTCAGCATCCTCAAAAGGAACCATCCCTGCTCAATGCACAGGATGTTGACTGAGATGCAGCTACCCCACCAAGCAGACTGCCACTCTCAAGGGCTATGTTCAAGGGTGGCCATTCTGGAGGAGCACAAAATGCAGCTTCAGTAGATGAGCCGTGTCTGTACTTTGCCTGGGTAGCATCCTGGTACACATAAATCTATTTGTACCCATAAGGTAAAATAATGGTATTAACCTATTCACTTCCTTTTCATTTTTATGCTGAAACCTGCTTCGGAAGAGGGCACTGAAGCAGCTCAAGTAGTTTTCCAGATAATACGTCAACAGGAAGAGAAGTCTCCTTCATCACATCTGCGGTCTTGACGGGAGGAACAGGCTGATTCTCAGCATACATTTGTTTCACAAAAATTACCACAAGAGCCCTGCGTGTTAAAGTAGTTGCCTAGTCGCACTTTATAAGAAACAGCAATCGAGGACAAAATGTGTGACATGCCTATAAAACAATAAGTTGATTGAAAGAATTTCATTATCCCAGAATGATCTGATCTTATTTGTTAACACTGCCTTTCTATTTAAGGTTCATGAATGCTCAGCTAGAAGAAAAACCCAATCACATGCTCAAATCCATGTTAAAGTGCAAGCACAGTTTATAACTCAACACTTTCTGAATTATTATGTCCTTGGGACATGGAGTTTCTGCTACAATCAGTTATTTTTATTTCTCTTATAGCTGAGATTCCATCTGGAAACAACACAATTATCTCCTCTCCAACGAGGCAGCGCGCTTCCATGTGCTACGTGTCATCCACCACCACCTCGCCTTGCTCTGGCCTTGAAGGCTTCAGGCGAGGAGGCTGAAAGAGGCTGGGGCTGCTGAGCAGTGTTCGGGCTACGCTCAGCTCCTGGCCAGGCTGGCAAAGAGCGAAGGAGGCACCAAGTGCTGATCGCTAGGGCAAGTTCCTGAGCGATCACTCTGGAGCACTACCTGGGTCAAGCCTTACAGTTACAAGGAAACTATCAAGAGAGTCTTTGCAAGCTATTACTGCTGGGCTACTTCACTACATTTAAAAGGAATATGACCCATCTTACATTAAGTGCATGATTCAAAATGTTCCAATTCCAAATATCAAAACTGGCACACATTTTGTAACAATTTAACAGCCATGAACATTCTTAAATGAAAAAAGCCACATCTCAATGCTAGTATTAGTTTAATTACCTACTGCGCTCATAGCAACTAACTTTAACTATGCAAACAAAACCAAAACCAGTAAGTACCATGGGTTTTTTTTTTTTTCAAAACACGGTTAATAAAAGAATAGCAATAATGTATCAGAAAAACACAGACGCAACATAATAATTATCCTTCACACTTGCACAGCATGTTTCATCTGAGCAACACACAGTACTTGAAAGACTAAAATTAATTCTAATTAAACCTCTCAGCATCCTATGTAGTTATATGACATTTACAGAGCTGTAAGTGAGACTCAGAGAGGTTTGGTAAGCTGCACAGAATGATACAGTTTGTCATGGGTGGAATCAGACCAAAAATCAAGATCCTGGTGTCTGCTTTTCCATTTTAACTGTTAGGCTACCTTGCCTTTTTTCTTCAGCACCAGGTTTTTTCATATAATAGAAGGACAGATGAAGAAAAATGAAGAACAATCTATTTATATTCAAAAACTGTGAGATCTAATGGCAAGCTAAATTGTTTTAATAACTGACTATTTTCTTCAGGCTCTACATATGCTCCTTCTCTGTTCCCCAGGATTTCAACTCATATATAGCCTAAGCATGTTGAATCAAGCACCGTCTAGAGAGAAATTACCCATGGAAAAGAAAGGTTTTGTCTATCCACACAAGATGCACTTTCCAAATCTAGAATGATTTCAAAATATAAATAATAACAGCAGCCATCACAACTGAAGTTTTCCATTAGAAATAATTGTTAATATACATGTATTTAACTAACAGGATTTTAATGAGACTTTTTTTCAGTACTCAGGAAAGAGGGAGGGAAACTGTATAAGCCAGACAAGGAAAGAGATAGTGGGGGATGAGAAAGAAGGTGACCATCATCATTGCTGAGACCAAAGATAAATACCTTCTAAAACATTACAAGAAAGTTTCACATTAGAAGAGATGCAACATCTGCAAAAGAGCTGAAATTTCTTTCAGTCTTTTTTCTTCATTATTACATAGGAAAAAAGGTTTTTGCAACCAGTGAAACTTATTAAAAATGCCCAAAAACTATTACTCTATAACTATAAACAAATGTAATAATCACAATTATTTGCAGACCATCACCGAAAAGGTTCTTGGTCTACAAGAATTAACCATTCTGAGTGCAGATACTCTGGTTTCAAGAATATCATTCAAAATATAATTATGTTTACAAAGAAATTGAAAAACGTAGGCGGACATGTTATCAATTCATAAAGAAAATTCAAGTCTCATAGTCCTATAGCATACATAATTCTCTTGGATCAAATGATTCTGTGCAACTGATGGCGTATAAATACAGTTCATTAACAGTGTTGGTCTTAACCATATGAAGACAAACAGTCTTCATGCCACAAGGAAATTATAAGTATCATTATAATCATCTACAAATGGAGAAGATGAAGGGAAAGACAACAGATATGTTAAATTATGATGTTTAAAATTACTGAAACACCTAAACACAAGATATATACTAATAAGTATATATGCATAATTCACACATTTTTTCGTAGAGGAATGACTTACCCTAATAAGCACAGAACACATTTCCCACTTCTGTGTTACAATATTAAGAAAAATTGGTCTGTAAGTTATTTATTGAACTAAGACATAGAGACGCATAAGAATCACAGAACAGTCATGGTTGGCCGCAGGGACCCTTGGAGATCTCATATCCAACTCCCCTGCTTACAGCAAGGCCTACTACAGCAGATTGCTCAGGACTGTGTCCCTTCAGGTTCTGATACTTTCATAGGTGCCTCTGAGAAAAATGAATGCAAAACTGTTAAATATTTCCTTATTGAATCTCTTTTGCCACAAGGAATTTTTTGCCACATTTACTATCTAAATTTCTAGATTCTTCATTCTTACCCATACAGCCCACAAACATAAGGATGCTTCCCTTTTCTTTTTCTAATATTTTTGAGGGTTGGGGACCAGCCATTTAGTGTGGGTTTTGAGCAAGCTGTAATTAATTAAACTGGTGAGCTGGAATCAGCAACTGAAAACCCTTAGCAAACACCTGGGAATGAATAAGCAAACTAACATACAAAAAGCAGATGACAAACCACTTTACTAATTAGTTCTTAAGCTTTCTGATAGATATATAAATTCTGGTTTTGAAGAAAGCATGCTTTAATAACTCCATGACACATTGGGAAATGGTAGGAAATCAGAATTGGAAATAAGATTTTACACCATTGCTGTTCACCCCTAAAATGTTTGAGATTACCTTTTTGAAGGAACATTGGCATATTTATGTGAAATTATTATCTGTATAGAAAACAACTCAACCACAAAATGTAATGCAAATTCCTGTATATTATATCTTGTCCCTAGTGTTTTGGGTTTTTTTTTTTAAAAAAAAGGCTAAAAATAGTTGATAATCCTTAGCAGTCACTAAGACCAAATACACCACTCCTGCAGAATCCTCATATACTATCCAGACTATCCTCTAGAACCTCATTCTGTGCTTTTATTGTTTGAGAACCGAGTACATGATTTATACAGACGAAGCTTGGAACTGGCAGAACTGTGTGTTGCAAAGAGACAGAGTTGAGTGAGGAAGAGCTGAGAGCTGCTCTATTGCAATTGCAGATCACCTTGCCTCATATTTACCGGTCTTTTTCCTGAGGAAAACGTCTTTCATGTCAACTTCCACTTCCTACTTTAGCAATAAAACCTTCTTCTTCTTTGCTGCAGCAGCACCTTTTCCTGTTTAAGGCATTTTGCAATTTTGCCCAGTCTTTTTTAAGGGTAGAGCTTTTAACCGAAACAGTAATGTTATGCTGGTGTAGGACACCATAAAGCAAAAGAGAGAATGTCACTCTCTCAAGGTGAGAAAATTGCTTGTTTTCCGCCCATACTCACTACACCTGAGCACTTGTATGACAGACATAATCCTGTTTAATAAGCAGGCTCTGCTTTTATGGGAGTCTTGCGATTACAATCCTGGCTTTCTCAAAGAGTCTGTAATGCAAGCTTTATTGACTTCCTTCTGCAAAATATTGAAAATTTCACAAGCTGATTCATTTTATAGAATGAAAAAACCAGTCTCAATCACTTGGTTTACAAAGTTGCACTGTTAAAAATCCACTACTGTTCAGCAAAGGCAGAAAAAGGAAAAAGAAGGGAAAAAAAGAAAGATTTATTCCACAGAGAGCATCCTATGTTCACTGACAAATTCTTTGGAGAGATCTCAAGATATAAATAGCATTCTTTTTTCCTCCATAGCAGTTGTCACAATCGAGGGAATCGGTAAGAAAAGTGCATGATAGAGTTGGTCTTGCCACAGGGCCTGCAGCATCACTTTTCACAAGGCTGTTCACTTCCAAGTAATGGATTGACATGCCAACCACTTCATGAGATCAACACAAGAACAATGACCCTGTGGTTAACACAGGGCACTGAAAGGTAAGGAGAAAAGATCCTGTTCCTACCTTGGACCTTAGCAGCCTGCAAGATCAGGCCTAAACGAGGCCAAGATTCATAGAAATCTTAACTAGTTCAGGGTGTCCTGCCTGGGAAACGTCATCTCGTTCAGCTTTTCAGAGGGGCTGAGCACCAGTGGTTTCTTTGGGTCATGACTGCATTTGTGAATGGTCCAGCAGAGCCACATCCTGAACACCCAAAGGATGAAGATCCACTTTGAAAACGTAAAGGGTTTTGAGTCTCTAGGACTCAAAAGCTGTGTTTATTAACAGAAGTGTTTATGTGTTTCTTGAAATGGTTGAGGTGTGATGGGACCAGAGACTATTGGCTAAGTAATCCACTGCTACAGGTAAACATGCTTCGTTTAAAGAGCTGCTCAGCTCTCAGATTAATACCATTGAAGAACAAAGTGTTAGTATTATGAAATAAAAATAATGTAAGGCTCTGTACAACAGGCACTTACAGTTATGAAATGATACAACTGTGAAGTTCAAGGAATATGCATAAGTGTATAGCACACATATTTATAAATATACCAACTATTCCTGCAGCTTACACTATTTTGCAATAAAAGGTTACGTGTGTTTTTTAGTCTTTTACTTTTCCTCATTTTTAGTACAGCTTACTTTTTACACTCGTTCTAATGCAAACTACCACTCATTATCTTTTAATAATTATTCCTACACGGGTTTTCATCTCCCTATTGCTTCAAGACTGCTTATTTATAGTATGTCCTATAGCAATTCCAAGTTTATCTCAGCGAGGTCTAGCGTGGCTCTCAGTGCCAGCACGGAGCAGCTGTGTGGTTTCCCCGCAGAGCAGGGTGCCACACGGCAGCAGCAGCGCACGGGGCCTCGCTGCGCTCCTGCCCGGCAGCCCCGCGCTCTCGCACGCCTCTGCCCCTCGGCGCTTCCAGCCGAGCTGCGCTCACGGCTCTAGGGACCGCAGCCCCTGAACAGCAGCCACTGAGGCTGCGGGGCACAAGGATTTCTCCAAAGGTACCAGGAGAAGGAAGGATATTTAACAGAAGAACCTAAGAAGACTCTGTCCAAACTGCAAAGGTAGGTAAAAATAACAGCAGCAGTTGAGGGCAGGGAGCAAGGGGAAGTAGAGAAGCAGACAAGGGCACAGTTCTGTGTGTGTGCAGTGCCCAGGAGGTAAGGAGCTGCCCTGGGCAGGCTGTATGGAGGGCAGCTCTCCTTTCCCTCGTAGGCCTGGACTTACTCTTAGGTTTATAATTTTGTGATCAAGCAAAAGTTTGTATTGTCCATAAAGATAGGCAACAGCTTACATAGCACTTTTCTTCCAGATTTTCTTTTCTTAAAAAGAAGTTTACCAACACAATAGGATATTTCAGATTAATACAAGCCCCCCCTCCCCAAGAATGAGCTTTCTAATAACCTTTTGGTTTTCAAATGACTTCCCACAGTCAGTCCCATAGATCCTGTACCCAGAGATAAGGGCAGTTTCCTTCCAAATACTTTGAGCTACTTAAGATTTTTGACAATTTCTTCTCTTTCCACAACTCTGTCCATCTCCTGTCCAGTTTCTTCAGCACTTTAACTGCTATGGAAACTGCACTAGCCGTACGAAAGCTGCTTCTGCTCTCAAGTGCAGAACACATCAGAAACATGGTCTACACGGGTCTTTTTAGAGTTAATTCTTTGGTCACGTCCTCTCCACTAAAACAGAAAAATGTGAAATGCTATTTCCACAAGAGATCTTTGGTACTTAACTAATTAATCAAGTGACTGGGTCCAAAATTTGTATCATCATCACTTCTTTCTCCCTCCTATAGCTAATGAGCCCTGGGAGGGCTTAAATATTACCAAGAGATGAAAAACTCTCATTTGCAAGAACACGAAGAGCAGACCTGTCTCACATCCAAGATACACCTGAAGTACGAAGTCAGCATCCTAGCCTCTTGCTGGTGTCATCTGGAAAGCTCACTGTGGCTCCCAGAGCCTGCGGGCCAGGGATCGGTGCTACCTGGCCCCTTGAAGCCGGGTACAGTGCTGAGGTTGAGCCATGTTCATAGTGCAAGAAACAGAACAAAACGTTAGCCCGTGGTCACAGCCCTCAGGTGGCTTCCCCCCAATACCTGCCACTCCACAGAAAACTGAACCACCTTAGTAAGGGACTCAGAGAAGTGAATAGAAAGGAGTGAGAAAGGAGCAGCCATTGAGAAAACAGAAAATGCAAGAATTTTCAAGGGGAAAAGACAGACCAATCCTGTATACTATATACAGGTGTTTGTAGGCAGAGTAACCTTCCTAATCCTTGAAGGCATAGGAGACACTGAGCTTTGATTCTCTGAAGCACCTGCCTCCCTGATTCATGTTACCTTTTCACCCCTGCTCACATTCTTGCAAGAAGCTCCGAAACAACCATGTACAACTAGGGGCAGTGCCCTGTTTTACAACACAAAGCAGAGGGCTGTAGGCATTCTTTAGAAATTGAAAAGCTAGCAAAAAAAGGGTGTGTCAGGGTATATGAATTTTACCTTCATAATTACCCTGTTATTTAAAGCTAATGAATAATTACTACAGCAACCTTGCTGTCATACGGTATACACCTACTCACCCACAGCTCCAGGTGAAACCAAAGAATCACATTTGGGGCCCAGTCCTCCAAATATATCTTCTTGAGCTCAATGCTTAGCTTGCCAGCATCCTAAGACATAAAGCACTGTGTTCGCAGCCTGAGATCCTTCACTTATGTTTACTGGTCTCAAAACAGTTTCAACCATGCCTAACTTCATTAATACTTCAAAATTCTAGGCAATTGCTGTTCCATTCAAGTCTACTTTCATCTGATTCCTTCTTGGAATATCTTTGAGCATTTAACACTTATAATAAGCTGAATTTTCCTTCAGAGGTGTTGTTGACAAGCCAAAAAGACTTCAGTAGTCCATGTAATCCACAAGAACCAAGAAATCCCAAAGTTAAAGTGAATTCAAGCAAAGCTAGTAAATGCAAAACATTGTTACTGTTAAACAGTAAGCTTTGAAGAATTTAGACACTGAAGTGTCTAAGTTATCTTTCATATATCTTGCAATATGGCCAACACTAGCAGAGTTAACATGGCTCTCCTACAACTGAACTTTACCTGCATCTGCTTTTTAAAGCTAAGGAGGTTCTTCTATGACTGCTTCTTCCGGTACGAGATTCAAGTTGAGCAAAATGTTTGGAGAAAAAAGAAAAATAATGTAAAATACTAGTGCTGCAGCTACTTTGTGATCCTGCTCTGTCCAGGAATGCTAGTGTCTGATCCCCTTCTCCACAAATATAGGTAAAAAGTTGATTTGGAAGGGTCACTAGTGGTGAGAAGTGAAAAAGGTAGAAAAAACCTACTAGCATTATGGGTTTCCAGGAAGGAATAAATACTTTATTACCCCAATAAGCACCAGATAGACTCTCTCTGCATTATCAACGAGTATAGAAATAGGCCTACCTTAAGCAAATGAGATTTTAAAAAAAAAAAAAGTCTTTGGAAGGGTCCAAGGAAAGAACATGAGTTCTCCTGTGAAGCAAACCCCTGCCATCAGCTCACTGCTGAGCAGAGCAAAAGGAATGTGCGCGATGGCCCCTTGGCCTCTCCTACTTTTACCCCAGGCTGTGGTAGAGCCATCCGGAAGAGAGGAAAATGTCAAACCCTCTCCTACCATCCTCACAGCACAGAGGCATTATAGCGGGCAGAATCTAACATATAGAGATAAGAATTCGGTCAACCTACAAAGAGTCTTTTATGGTCCCTACCATCACAGTTCCATCTTTACACTGTCACTCAACATAATCAGTTATCTACTTGAAAAACATTTATTGATTAGGATTATTTATACCATGAAAGAATTTAAGATTCATTTCTAATGCTTGTCCCTTAAAATCTCTATTCAGAGTTCACTCCTCTCTCCACATGGATGCAGGTTGGATGATAATTCTCAGCTGCAGTCTGCTGGTACAGTGCAAGAGCAAAAGTATCAGGTACATGTTATATAATACATACTTTACCCACAAATAAAGCAGAGAAATGGAAAGAATTCTTTTGTCTTCTCTATCAACCTCAGAAATATTTTGCTTGGTATTTTCCAATGTACCAAGCTCTTATAGTACAGACACACGTAACAGCCACGACTTGCATCATACTCAAAGTGTTAAGTTCCCAGGTGGTTTAACTGTTCGTTTTCAACTGTCTTTTCAGAATTACTTTGGACCAGACACAAGAAGAGTCTTCCTCACAAGAAGAGGGGTACAGCAAAATCTTCACACTCATTTGTCTAATAAGGTAAAGCGCAGGCTAAATACACATACACATTTTCCATTTTGGAACTGAGACACTGAGCGTTGATTTGTTTTGGACATTTATTTAACTTTCATATAATATCAGTCATATGATATCTGAATCTCAGAAGGGATTTTCTACCTGAAGGATAAATTTGAGATTATTTCGAAGCACCAGCAACATGCGTGACAAACAGGCAGGCAGTTCTACTGGACTCCGAGCTACATCTACCCCAGGAACTGTTGCAAAGAGAAGCCTGTCTCAACACAAGGGAAAGGGGAAGCAACACAGGAAAGGCACCACCAGTCCTGCTATTGCTGCCATCAAGGTAAAGCTACAGGTCTCTTGACAATAAGATTGAGCTTTTCAGGGCTTCAGTCCCCTCAAGGTTTTTCTCCCTGCTCTTCTTCTCCCTACTGACAAAGGTGGTTGAGAGAAGAAAATATGAGAAAAGGAGACAACAAATTAGTGTTTTGAAGTCAATGAGTGAGCCCGTTCCACTGTATGGGATGAAGGAAAGGGCAGCCTGGGAGTGGAAGGAACAGCCTGGGAGTGGAAGGAACAGCCTGGGAGCTTTGCATGGGACAGTGAATGTGTAGATGTGGCAAGGTATAAAAACTATTTTGGGGAGCTCCTCCAGGAGCACAGCAGCTTTGGCATCTGTCTCCTCCCAACACCCTGGGTCTCCTTGCTCCCATTTGCTTTGGTGATGGACATGCCTTCAAACTTGTGCTTCTCACCCCTGGGGGATTTGTACTAGCCTTCCTGAACAGAGACAGGTGAGAGATATGCATAGAAATGCCAAACAAGAGAAAGACTGAAGCTAGCGACTGCGCATCTCAAACTCAAGCTCCTGTTTCCAATATACTTACAAGGAAAAAAATATTCGACAGTTGGACAAGGCAAACACAGAAGAATCTTTCCTATTAAATGAAACCAACTCTCATAACTTCTGCACCTGCCTTGTAATTGTGACAAGCAGGATAAATGCAAATGCACACTATTTAATTTTAGTTTTCTGAAACCACATAAAAATGAAGCAAAATTTGGATTTAGAATATTATTCCTGTTGCAGGAAAGCTTTATAACACCTTCTGAGACAGCTGTAAAACTGTTGCTGCATATCAAAACAATGGAAAGACCGCCCAGTGCATGTTAACGTGGCAGCTTTATAGTGCATTACACTTCTTAGCTATTTTTATTGATTTTATAAGAACAGAATTTCCCAGTTGCTCTACCTACCTGCAGGCACCACTACCATGGATAAGTCATTCACTCACTCATTGTATGTAGAATGTTAGATATTGAGAGCATAGGACCCAGGCTGATTATTCATAGAACCAAAAGGACCATCAACAGCTATTCTGGCGGGAAACACCCAGGTTCAAAGCTATAATTTTCTTCCCCCCCCCAAAAAAAAAAAAAAAAAAAACCAAAACAAAAGCAAAAAAAAACCCCAAAAAAAACCCCCTACTTTTCAGAAATGCAGAAGCATTGTCAAACCACAGAAACAGAAAGAGCATAACAGTCAGTATTTCAGTTTGATAATATATCCTAGTACAGTAATTAAATTCCCAAAAATATGAACATTAGAGCCTGGATGAACAGTTTCTGAATGTCACAGACATCAAAATGTACCTGTAACAGGTTTTCTATCTCTAGAGCATGCAAACTTGTTATTGAATATTCTTAATAGCATGTGCTAGATCTCACAGATGAGGAGCTTTGGTGAAGCCTTTTCTCCATTTCCCTGCTGTTCTTCAGCTCTGTAACTACAATCATTTACTTTCTGTTTCCATGGGAGCTCTCTAGGCTATAGCCTTAGAATGGCACCTGACTTACTGAGGAACAGGAATGAAATATCTGCACCTTCGCAATACCACCTGTGCCCAGAGGTTTCAAACCATTAGATGTATTATTTTAAAATTATGTGAAATTTTGGACATTTGGTCCACATGGGGCTATCCTGATGATCTACAGCATCTTTTAAGAGCCTTTTTTTCAGTCTGTTGGGCATTTCATTACCTGATAGAAATTCTTATTTATTTTCCAGCAGTGAACCAGAAAATGCTTCATAATTTAATGAGTCTATAGCTAAAAATCATTTTAAATGCATGCTTTCTCCAGAGATCAAGTGGACTTGCCATAGTTTTAGAACCTGCATGGTTTACTAAGCAGAGAATAATACATGTCACAAAAGACATTCAACAAACCAGAAGAATGTGATTTAAATGATTTGCTAACAGTCGGTCAGGGAACATTTAACACATTTCTCATGTAGGAGAATCATACACCATCCAGAAACAGACGTAAGCAGATACATAAAAAGAACTACTGGGAAAGAATGGGAAAGAATGGAGCAGTCATTCACTACTGGGTGTCCTCAATACCAGAGAGCTGTTTGCTGCCTTATCAACTGTTATTTTGTTAGCAGCATGCTTTTAGATGAATGGACGCTCATATCACAGAAAAAAAATATATTATTATGACTGGTACCTCTATGAGAAGAGAGCCAAGGCAGGCAATGAAGACTTTACCACTCTCTCCCCACAGAGCAACAGGGACACCATCTTCTGACCGACTTGCTCCATCACAACTTCAGGCTCCTGGCTCAGAAGCGTCTGCTTTTCTAAGAGGCTCAGATAAGCTAGAGAAGTGTTGGACAAGAACAAGAGAAAGAAGCAGACCCTGCAACAGCAGGAAAACTTCACCTGTCAGATTAGTCCTAGAGTGGGGGCTACAGTTCATGATAGTCTCTAAGAAAACAGAGAGAGATGAAAGAAAAGGCTTTGGAAACTGCAGCTAGAGATGCCCAGAGGAGTCGTGCTGTCCGTGTGCGAGCCCGGCCGCAGAGCAGCACTGATCCCGGGCTCATAGCGAAGTGCTCAGCAGTCAGCTCCCTTTCAGGGCGGGGATGTCGGCACTGGTGACATGCTGTTCTGTGAGCAAAGACAGGAATCCTGGTACAGTTTGGTCAATGAGTATACCCTAAAACTAAATAGGAAAGGGATTTCCCAAGTATTAAGCAAGAGGCAAATATACCCCTTTACAAAGTACCAGGAAGAAAATGGCTCCATCCACTCCCTAATCTACAGAGCTTAAGTACTGGTCTTGCAAATTATTCCTTTTTAAAGCACAGTGATTTACTTTTCTAATTACCAAATATAAACAAATCCATCCTTCCCTGCTTTCTTTTCTCCTATTGTCTCATCTTCTACCTCCCAGTGACTGAGGAAAGGCTTCTTGCTCTTGTCTGGGGACAGGCCAGCATAACATCTGCAAAGCTGAAAACTATTTCCATATTTGCCCGAAGAAGCACATGTGCAGAGGGTTAAGGACAGACAGAGAAAGAGGGCACCAGAATTAGAGACAGCTGCACAAAAGCATCCTGCACCAACATAGGTTTGCTGTGTAGCAGCTGCAAATACTACTGGAAAGGAGGCGGGTGCAACTATGAGCAGAGGATGAGCTCCAGCAGAGGTGGTCCCCCTCTCTGCTACAGACATAGACTTTCATGAGCTTTCAAATTCCCTTTGCGTTTCCTTAAACATGATGTACAGACAGCAAGTGAATACCAACACCTGGCTTAAACCGTATCTTTCCACGAAGTTGACGCATTCATGTGAAAGATGACTGGCCAAATGCACACACACAGGGAAGCCCAGCTGCTTTCCAACATTTTCTGCTCCTCTATTGGCAAGTTGCTCCAGAAAGAAGAAACCTGGTGTCAATGAGAAGCTTTTGTGCAGGCTGCTCCATCTGCACTGAGGGCCCACTGCACTCCCAGTAACCCTATGGAGAGGTGCAGCCAGAAACTCGCACTGTACCCACCCAACTCCTGAATTTTGTCAGGCAACACCCCAAGAGCCTAACCCCTTTCTAGACAACAGGGCAAGTAGGAGAAAAATGTGATGCTATCATCAAAGATGCTTGGGATGATGCAGTGCACAGCAAATTCTCTACTCGTGATGATATTGTCAAAGACTAATATAAAGAAACAGTCTCCTATCCCTCCTCATTTGAAAAAGGTCAGAGGTGATAATACTAAAGTATAATACAATACATAATGACCTGTAAGGCCCAGGGCAGATTGCAGTGGGAAGGAAATCCATTTTTTAGAGAGGCAACCATGTCCAGAGAGGTAATAAACTTGTCCAGGATTACAGTGAGCACCAGCATCTGAGTGTCACTCACTGCATCCTGGTCTGGGGCACACAGTACTCTAGGCTCACTGGCAGCTCTGCGTTATCTCTAGCACTCCTGCTCCCATACAGCTTTTCCTCAAAAAAAAAATTATTTTGACTGGAAACCATCCAAGGCTGACAGGTTGTAAATGGACATGCAACACAAAGAAAATCACCAGTACTGTTGCAGTGCTCTGAAAATGCCTGTTCTTGGAGCAGTGCAAGGCAAGGAGGGCTTGGTGGAGCTAGTCTAGTGCCTGCAGGTGGGGCAGGCACACAGCAGAATCCAGCCCTCCCTCCTGCTCTGCCGTGTGTGCCAGCAAAGCCTGAAAGAAACCCAGTGCTGTTCTGTCTAGAGCACCCATGCCCTGGGGCAATCAGAAAGGAGGGGTGGCTGGATGACATGATGTGCTTGCGAGAGCCTGTCATCTCTGTCTCAGCAAATTTTAGGGCCTGAGTTTGTCATTAGTGGCAAGGCCAAGCCCAGATTTTAACCTCCTTGCAGCTCTGAGTTTTCCCTGTTTACCAAGGAACATTATTTAATAAAAATTATTCCAGCGGGTTTACAGTGTAGTTTCTGTGAACTCTTTTAATAGGTAAGTACTGGAGGGGATGTGTATGAACTCTAAGCACAATGCACTGGTTATTGCTTAAACCAAACAGGCATTTCTGTCTCTAAGACAGCTCTCCATCTTGCATGCAGATGAGCTATTGGCTAAGACTGAGGATAATTTTATTTGTGGTCCTTGGTTCAACCATTTGCTCATGCATTAAATTAAGATCATGACGTTTTTGAACTTTGTTGCTCTTCTTGAAAACTACTGTACTGTAAGATAAGAAATGCTATCTGTTTCTTACTAGTCTGTGATACAACAGATATGCCACCTTATTAGCATGAAAGTTAAAAAAAATATTTTGTGTTTTGAAGACTATTATCTAACCTGGTATGCCAGAATGGTTTCCTCATTCTCTGAAGTAGAGAGCAAAATAGGATTCTGCAATGGACTCTCAACCCCAAGCCATTGAGGGCACTCCGGTGAGGCACGCTGTGTCTCCACCGGACAGATTCATTTGCATCCATCCCGTGCGTGCCTAATAGGCAGGGAACACACCTTTGCAAGAGGATACTAACCCACTGCTTGGAGAAGTTACAGCTTCTTGTCACTGCGGCAGTGGAACAGGTTGTAGGAAAGCACCTTGTCCTTCTCAGGAAAAGCCAACAGGCTAATGTAAAGACTCTCACTCGGGGCACGCAGTTCAGAAGCTATTTAGAAAGTTGTTCTGTGCTGTTTCTCACCTGTTAGTTAACACCTTCCAGCTGAGACCCAGCAAATGGCTACATAAGCACTTCTAGTCAATTCTAGGGCAAAGCCAAACAAGTTGGTTCAAACCACTGCCAGGTGGTTCAGTGAACTTGTTTGATTTTGTCCTGGAAGACTCAGGAGTGCTCACAGGTCAGGAAGAGTTGAGAGGGAGCTCCAGACATGTGCATGAAAGGACCTCAAGCACGAGTCCTTTTCAGGTCAAAGCCTGATACCAAAGCAACAGGAGGTCATGGCCATGGTCTGTTCTATGCATCTCAGCGCTGAGCCTTAGTCTAACAGCCCTGAGGGGTGTGCATCTTCCCCTGGCAAGCAGAGCTGCTTGGCCCCACTCTGCTCAGCACAAGGCTCCAGGCATCGCCACAGCCCTGCACTGCTGGGCAAGCCCAGGCTACGCTGCCCAGAGCACTGCAGGAGCCCCCAGCACTCAGCAAGAACAGAGCCACCAGTGCCCAACTGCTGCCACTCCAGTTTCCCAGCATGATCAGAATGGCACAGCATGCTTGCACATAGTACCAATGTGTGTGGTTTCAAGCAACCAAAATGCAATCAGAATCAGAATTCCAGAGCTGCTGCCATTAGCACAACTAGAGATACTAGAAGCCATTAAAAAAAGGATTCTCTCTATGGATAGAAGTGCTAACCTCTGGCTTGATCTGAGAACCTTCATCTAAATTATAATTTGGCCATACTCAGACTGGGAGACCATAAGGCAGAAAGATCTCCAGTCCTCTGCTCTTCCTCCTCCTCACCTGCCTTTTCATTCATCAGCTACAGATATGCAAGTGAACTACACAACAGGGGAAAAATGACTCCCTTGATGGCATACTCCATAAAACTGTGCTTTGCAGAAATAAACCAAAGGATTTATAGACTTTTTAGATATTATGTGAACTCAAATATACTTCATCAAAACTTCAGTCTTCATCACAAAGCCTTTTTACTGCTAGCATAATTTTAAGCTAAGAAACATGTATTTAAAATAATCAGCACAGGAGGCAAATGACAGCATGCTGGGTTAAACGACCAGATTGCCATCTACTGGGCTTCTCAGAGAATATCAGGAGTTCCCAGAAATAAGGGATGATGGTTTTAGAGACTGATAGGGAAATTGTTCCAGTAGATAAAGGGGAAGTGTTAGACGTGATCTAGTTTCCTTTAGAAACCAGAGATCTGACTCTGCTTAACGTGGCATGCTCAAAAAAAAAAAAGATAAGGAAATAAGAGCCAAGTGATAATTATTGTAAGATAAATTTAAAAGATATCCCTCTAAAAAAGTAGTTTCCTTGCATTTATACAGGGTCTCCAGCTCTCGATTATAGTCCTGCCCCTTACTGAAGGGACTCTTTCTAGGAACATCAAGCAACAGGAAGACACGATCGAGTGTTTTAGCACAAACACAGCCCTCCTGCTGCCTTACCACATCCTAAGGGATGCCTTTGGTTCGAGGGGGTTGCTAGATTTCTACGGAAAGGCCTGTGTTCCCAGCATCCTCAACCCTTATAGAAGGCTCTGCTTTCTCCTTGGCGCCATGTCTGCGTGACCTGGAGATCAGGGCTTTGTGAGGGCCGTGCAGTGCCAGGTGTGAGCTATCCTCATACCTGCCCCCAGACAACGTCCCATGCACTTGGGTTACTCAGCCCCCTTCTATCATCTGAAAAGGTGCAAAGATAAGAAAATGCCATTCATTTTCTTAAAGAAATTTGTAATAATTGAGGAGAATGACTAAAAACAAAAGCAATCAAATATATTAGTATGCTTATATTTAGCCATAGAAATTTTAGCTAGTTTGCACAAGCAATTTAGTGCCTTTGAACTATTCCAGCATTGGAGCACACTTAAAGGAAACTCTTTCCTATCGCCCATATTGCAGCAGGTGATCTGAGCTTAAAAAAAAAAAAAAAAAAAAGACAAAAGAAAAAAAGACAATTTACTCCTCTGCTCTCTGCTGGACTAGAAGACATGATTCTGTCTCTCCTCCTCAAGTTCTCACGTCCTCTGTTTCCTTGTTTAGCTACTGGGGAAACCCCCAGGAGCCTCACACTCATGCAGCTTCCTTCGTTACAGCTTTCTGAAAACACAGAGGTGCAGCATCACCTGCTACCAAGAACACAAAATACACCATTTCCTCTCCTTCCCTTTATCACATACAGACTGAACATGACAAAACAAGGTGATGCAGAGTGAGATTTTTTCACCAAGTACCTGTCCCTCCTGCACCTGACTATATTTAGGGCTACCAGTCGGGACTCACTCACATTAATCCAAATCAACAGGAAAGCTCACGGTTCCACTTACACCATCACAGGTCTCCTAGCATAAGGCTTTTTTTCCACTTGTAGTATTGCTCTCAATCCTAATGAGCTACAGCTGGCTGTCCTACAACGCAGACACTGAGGCACAAAGTGAGAGCAACAGGATTGCAGAGTCCCAGCTCAGCCATCAGCGGCAGGGCTGGCCAGACCCCTCCAACAGGGACCTGGCACTGAGCGCTCCATCAGGACGGCCCGTATGACAGCCCCCGCACTTGGGACACAGGGAACAGCTTCTGCACAGACATTGTGCAACAGGGAAAACTTTTCCCTCAAGTTTATTATCAATTAAAATTCATTTGACCACACCAGTCCCCTTGCTCCTCAAATTGCCTTTTGCTAAATCAGCCAGCCCGCTGCACTTTGTTTAAAGATACAGCATAAAAGTTTATCCTTCCAAGTAATTACTTCCCAACTCTTGTTTACACTGATCTCATTAAAGTTGAGTTATGTTTCTTTAGTAATTATTTTCAACAACAGACATGGTCTATTTTATTTTTCAGGGTTGCTTTCTTTTAAGAAAGTAGTCATTTGTTTGGGGAGAGGAAGATGAAGAAAATCTGCAAAGATCTCTACTGTCATGGACAGTCTTTACATTTCTTTAACTTGCCTCTCTTTCCATGTGCTTCATATATATTAAATATTAATGACCATACTCATTTGAAATCTCAGTAGCAGCATCCCTCTGACTAGCATATTAAATATCCTTTATTACAATATCTTTCCAAAATGCAGTAACAAAACAGGCATTGTTTACCTTTTTTTAAGGGAGCAGAAGTAGCAATGAATGAACTATCTGTTTGTAGTAACTTTATTAATTTCTGTACATTTCAGACTGTTGAGAAAATGAGGACAAAAATAGTAACAAAAGAGAACACATGCAAGCCTCACTGCATCTTCTCTGTGCAGTTGCTATGCAGCAATTGCCTTTGTAGAAAGAACTTTGGCTTTTTTGCTTACTAACATTTCGTCATTCAAGTAGATACAGTATGTTCAGATCCAAACCCATTTAAAAGAAGTCTTCGCTCTGAGAAGTTGTGTCAGATAACTACTAATTAGAACGTACATGCCCTCTGACTTGCCCCTTTTGGAGCTACATTGACCACAGGACAGAATGCGTAACCTAAATCAGCTGCCAATACTACCACAAAAAGAGGAAAAATATCCTCTCTTCACCCTCACGCCAAAAAAAAAAGAAGTGAAACCAGCAAGCCAGCAAGCACTCAGTTTAAAAAAGAACTTGGTTTTGTCAGCTAATGTGTTTTGCTACAGATATGTGCATATCAAAAGTCCATGTAGTAAACTACTTGTAGACTATCATCTGCTTTCTCCTTAAGCAAAAACAGTTGCAATTTTGGAAAGGGAAGGGATTTCTTATGCAGATACTGTCACTACCCCATACACCATACGTTCAGTTTCACGTGGCAAGGAGAGGCTGCACTGCTGCTGCACAGCAGTCATCCTAAACTGCCCCCACCCTCACTGCTGCACCCAGTCCAGCCACCTTACTCCACTCACTATCCATGCTACTTAAGCTACACTTCTTACAGTCTTATTGCTTACACTAGGATCTACATTCTGGCAGATATCACAAATACGCACCTATGAGAGTAAGGAGGAAAAAAAAAAAAAAACCCTGTTGTGCACACTGAGAAGACATCATCATATTTCTGGGTCCCATCCAGGCCCAGAGACACAGAGCTGCCCAAGGGACCACACACGACCTGCAGCCAAAGGCCCCTCTTTTTGCTGGGAAGATCCTTGCATAGAGGCAAGGAAATGGGGGTGAGGGTGACACCCAGAACAAGAGCTGGTCCTGAAACTGGAAGGTGTGACACAGAACATCCAGGCTGCAACACAACTGCTGTGCCAATTCATTAACATTTCGGCTCCAAACGTTTCCCTGGAACCATGCTGCAATTTCACCACCACTGCTCTTTCAGCTGGTTCAAACACACCACATGTGAAAACGGGCAGGATGACTGACTGCTCTTTGGGTTCCTCTGATAGTATGGGTTAGTTAGCACGGTTACTAGACATCTCTCCTTAGGAGACATTTCTAGTGTTTTTCTAAAGGTTTTTATTACTATAATTAGCAAAATAGTGGAAATCAAAAATCATACAGCTGTGTCTCACAGCTTTTATTACAGAGAAACAAGGTATTTATGTCAGCAGGGTGCATGCCCACGTGTAGGTATATTTATCATTTTCTTTGTCAGGAGCTCCTGAAATAACCTGAATATATAATTTAAAAAATAAAGAAATCCCACAGCTAGAGAGGAGCTGAGGAAGATTATTAGTGTTAACCGAATTCCAGTAGTCATTTTCACCATCTCACAACCATCATCCGCTGTTTCCTGCTCATCAGAGTTAGGTGGCTGAGCATGATTTTTATCTACCGCACAAAGCCACAAAGTTTATACACATACTTTAGAGTAAACCACAGAGTTCTGACCACAGCAAAAGAAACAACTCAGTAAAATGCTACCCTTCCACACAGTCATTCACTTAACAGATTTTGTGGTGGTTGTTCTGGCAAATTATTCTGTCCTGGTAAATTGATCCTTTCACTAGGCTCTTCAAATACAGTATTAGAGTGAGCAACACCACATAGTTCCAGCAGTTCCTGATTTTTAGACTGTCTTTAATAAACAAGACTAAGAGGAGATCTGAATAACACATACGAATACTAGAGGGGTGAATACAGAGAGGAGGTGGCCAAACTCTTCTCAGTGGTGGCCAGTGACAGGACAAGGGGTAATAGGTGCAAGTTGAAACACAGGTAGTTCCATCTCTATTTAAGGAAGAACATCATTTTTTCTTCTTAGCTTTAACAAAACCAATGGACTGTTACAGCTCAATTTGCACAGGATTAATGTAGTATGTACACAAGTATGCCATGTATAAATTGCTTTCAGAGATGCTGGAAATTATTTTAGTCGCTACCAGTAGAAACTACAGCTCTGAAATGATCATTTATATCACCTAAGAAGAAACACCTAAAACAACAACCTGCTTTAAAACATGCGAACCTCCATTTCTAGAGTTCACATTTCCCCATCAATAAAAGGAGAACAATAACACTGCTCACCAAGTTTAGAACATGGTTCTTCTTGTAAAATGCTTCCTTAAAAAAGCATATGAAAATCCCATAAAAGCACAGTTTAGAGGTAGTTAACGAGGCAGTTCATTTGAAAACTACAATTCTACAGAGCAAGAGATCAATTTAGAAAACAAGTCTCAAACTCTGAAAATCATTAACCCTTCCTATTGCAGCAGTCCAAAGCAGCTTTATAAAGTAAAATCACTTACGGTTATCAGTTTTGCAGACAAATCCGCTTATTTCTTCACAGGACTCATCAGTTTTCAGGTCGCATGTCTCATCCTAGTGTCAAACAAAACCAGACCAAAGTCACCACGGAAGCTCTCACCTTTTTTAATGAGGTCCTCATGCCATGAATTGCCTTTTCCCACTGACATCACCACCCTGCATCCAA
This sequence comes from Eudromia elegans, assembly GCA_003342815.1. Taxonomy (NCBI): domain Eukaryota; kingdom Metazoa; phylum Chordata; class Aves; order Tinamiformes; family Tinamidae; genus Eudromia; species Eudromia elegans. The sequence goes on along the minus strand of PTEX01000011.1, from coordinate 3,731,077 downwards.
CCCCTACCACGGGACCGGCCGCCCCACTGGTGCACACTGACTACTTCCCACAGCCCAGGGGCGGATGCTTTTGCTGAGGACAACCATCCACCTCGGCCAGAGACGTCACCACTAAACCCTTCGTGCCGTCTATGCAGTGACACACGGCTAGGCACACCAGGCTCCCCACGCAGCGTTTAACTTTCCGCTTCCATCCGAGCGCAGGAAACACAGCGGCCACCAGCACTCGGAGGGCACAGGTTGAACTTGCAAACGCATCACATTATTTCCTTACCTTTACCTTGGCATTCCTAGGCTCACGCTGGCATAGAGCAGCTGGTATTCACGCATTTACCCTCAATTCCTTCATGAGGAAAGGAAATGACAGTTTCCTTAGCTTTGGGGCTAGACTGAAGCTTAACAATGGCCAGCAGCCCAGGGCCTGCACGGCAGGCGTGCAGGAGGGGGCTGCGGGGACCGCCACCCCAGAAGGCGCCATGAGGCTCCTGCACATACGAGGCCAAGAAGAGGCAAGGCAGAACGGAGGCGTTCGGCACCTTCCAGCACCGCCCCACCGCGCCGACCGGTGCTCAGCGCACGAAGACACAAGGCTCTGCCCTCGAAGGACCACGCTGCTACCCCGGCAAGACACAGGGCACCGACCTTCGAGGCCGTACACGCGAATCCACCGTCACGCGCGGACTCGCCTCCCGTTTAACGGCCGCTAACGGTCACGGGCGCCCCGCC
>PTEX01000011.1:3676514-3730261 GCA_003342815.1 Eudromia elegans | reverse complement strand
GGGCAGAGCGGCGGCAGCGATGGCCGGCGGGGACGGCGAGCAGCGCGGCGCGCCCGGCGGCCCCGCGCGCGTGGCGCTCAAGAAGGAGATCGGGCTCGTCAGCGCCTGCGCCATCATCATCGGTAAGGGCGGCGCTCCGGAGAGCGACACGCGTGGCTGTCGCTGCCCGCGCGCGTGGCGCGACGCCGCTGCTGCAGCACCTGAGCGCGGGCACGTGCCCGCTGCCCCGCCGCGGGGATGGCACGGCACGGGACGGGCGCTGCGTGCAGAGCGCCGGGTCCCGGGGTGCTCTGCGAGGGCAATTGTCCCTTGCCGGGCCCCCCTTTGAGCTGCTAAGTCTCCTTCGTGTTTCTTGGTTCTGGGGTTTCCCCCTCCAAAGAAAGTTGTTCTTTTGTTTGCGCTGGGGCGCCCCGAGGGGAGCGAGGCGCTGACACCGCCCTGGGCGCAGTGACACCCCCCTGGGCGCACCCCCCCTCCGGGCGCGGTGACATGCCCGTCCCCGGGGGGTTCTGGTGTTAGATAACTGCAGCGTAAAGCACGGCCCCGGCGTTCCGCAGGTCCCTTCCACGTCAGCCAGCCGGCTGGGCGCGCAGCGTGGTGCGTGCTACAGGTTGCACGCACACCAAACGTGTGAAATCCTGGAAAACGTCAGCCTAGTCAAAGACACCAAGTAGTGAAAGATACTGACATCTACGAGAACCTCTGGGCCTGTCAGACCACTTAAGAGTGCCTGCGTGGCCAAAAACAGCCTGGGAATTTGGCTGCAGACTCCCTTACATTTTGGTAAAAGTAGCTTGAAAAACCACCCTAACATCCGCTTGGGTCTGGGTTGGGTTTCTGTGTATGCACGTGGGGATGGGCATATGAAATTACATCACGTATCACAAAATCCTGCAAAAAGCAGCACACAGCAAAGGCAGTGGCCTTGTACCTGATGGCACTACCTCGAAGGTGGCAGCCTGTAAACTGGGGACAGTGACGGAGGCAAGATTGGCTTGGGAGCCGTTACTGAGCACGTTAAGTGAGAATTTTAAATACGACTCTCAGCAGAAAATTTAACGACCCGTTAACTTGAATGAATTCCAGGCAACCAGCTCACTTGCAAGTCTTCTGTATGATAAATTCAAATATCTAAGTGGAAGACTTTCTTTTCCAAATTGAATGTGGGGGGGAAAAGGTGCATGATGCATCAACTGTTTGTATCTACTGTTTTTCCCTTCAAATGTTAAGATATCAAATGCTGGTGTGTTCAATATCAAAGTCATGTTGCTTGGAAAGCTTAACATAAAGAGTTACCCTTGAAAGAAAACTTTTCTTACTCTGCACAGGAATTAATTGGAGAATGTCCTCTATTTTTCATTGAGTTTTCTTGGACATTATCTTTGTTCAAATAGTGTATAAAAGTGCTGCAGGTGCAGAAAATGTAAGAGGATGTTTTTTCGTTGTTTATCAAATACACTAAATTTTATGTTCTAGCTGACTTCTATTATTCTAACAATTACAAGATAGATATACAGGATAATAACCTAGTAATTAGTAACAGGCAGAAAGAATGTGAAGGAGTATTTTGGAAAATTTGTGAATATGACACTCTAAATATGTGATTAATAAGCTTGTGGTTGCCTTCTATATGCTAATTCTGCTCATTTAAAATAAAGCATTGTGATTTGCAATTGGGAGGGAAAATAGATTGCTTTCTGAGTGCTCCCTAGCATGAGGCAAAGGAGTGATCTTTGAGGTGTTTTCCCTGTTTCCCTGTTTCTCAATATACATGAAAGCATTCCCCTCCTGCCAGCTGCTCCAACACCCAAGTCCTGTGCTGATTCCCTGAAAAACAGCGGTTCCTTTTGTCTTCCTCCTCCCTATTGAATTACAGGACAGTTTTCTCACAACTTTTACAACCGAGATAATTGCCGTTACAATTAAGATTTTTATGTCATCATAATATAATCACAAGTATCCACAAGGCATTTAGGTCCTCCCTTTATAGATTTCTGGAAGGCTTTGCCTTAAGAAATACCAGCTCAAACAAGAAATACTCAAGAATAAAAGTATACAGTGCATCAAATGAGAAATACATGCCTGCCTGTCCTAGCTTCATCCTATAGAACAGCTTCCCTGTTATCCCCAGCTTCTTCCCTAGCTTTCTTACATCCTTTCTTCTGTTTCTTATGGCCATCTTTTGTAACCTTTCTGTTCTGATGCTGAAAGACTGTGAGGCTGAGCACTGGGTTTAGTAATAGGAAAAAGTCTTTCCATCAATTTCTCTCTGCTACAGAGCTTTGGGAAGTGCCTGATTCTCACTATAGGACACCCAAACTTTCACTCTTAAATGTGGTCACATACAGGGAAAAAAAACCCTCTTACAGAATCCAGCTATTAATAACTTTCTAATTATGCCAAAAATTAAGCTTGCCAATGCTCACTAAATGCAGTGTTTAATTTGACAGTTATTTTATGCATGGACTACCTAGCTGCTTACATATCTTTTGTAAGAGTTCCATATGCAAAGACCATAATTACATGTCTTTTCTATAAACAAGCCTTACAAAAAAATTCTTATTTAGTGCCTTCAATGAGAGCTTTGCCTTTGTAGGCTGGAAACCAAATAATAAGCTCTACTTTGGCTCTGTGCAATTTCTACCACATTCCACTGTTCTTTAGCAAAGTACAAGAATTAGAAACGTCAGCCTGATTAACGTCTGATACCAGCCTGATACTTTCAGTCTGAATAACAAAATTCATTCTTGCATTAGAAATATGCATGCAACATTTTTCCGCAAATAACATGTATATCTTGTACAAATTGAGAAGTTTACCATGAAACAAGCAAAATATAAACATCTCAAAACATTTGTCTACTCACCTTCCCACCCATAAAAATTGCCCAAGAGTAGCTAGAGCGACGCTTAAATTTTGGTAGTGTCTGTTGTATGCATGGGAATGATTTTATGTCAGGCTGTGTAATGCGCATTTGTGCATTAGAAGCTCTACAAATCAAGCCACAGCAAAATGTATCTGCTAAAACTAAATAAATCTCCTTCTATTGCTGAGCACAGGCTGTCAAGTTATTTGTATCAGCTGATTTTCAGTTGCTTAAAAAAAAAAAAATTGCTTCGAGTACCTTGTGGAGTACCCTTTCTACTCATATGTAAGCTTGGCACAATACCCCCTTATACACAAGTCCCCCATTCAAAGTCCTCCCATAATGATAATATGAAAATTATTATCAGATTGCCTGTGAACAATATGTTCAATTATTGCTATGTACTTTCCATACTGCACATGTCCAAATCATCCACAAAGCATCATACACACACTTTTTTTCCATAGCAAACATTAGGCAGACTGTTTATTGATGGTCTCAGCAGAAAGAGCAAAACCTTGGAAGCCCCTTCGTGTTGGGAAGGGCTCCTTAGGGCAGAATTGTCCTTGTACGTAGTGCACACATTGTTCCCTTTTAGGATTATCATTACCTGGATAAACAAATTATTCCTCTGGTTATTATTATAGCTGCCTGACCTAGCATGTACAGACAGTTCTGGACTCAGCCCCAGGGAAGTCTTCACTTGCCTGAGCAGTATTGCTTCCAAGGAGAGCACTTGTAACACACCACCAAGTCCAGACACAGAAGTGCACAAGACAGGATTTTTTTTTTTTTCCACCTCACCATTCACAAAAAAAGCCTCTTCCACCAACCTTCTTGCACGTGGATTCACTCTCGTCTTGCAACTTGATCTTTTCTCATTCTAACACAACCTACATCCCACACACTGTCTTTATAGGCAGAACCCTACTACAGGATTGCTTAGCCTGCTGTTGTCAACCAAACACTGCTGAACAGAAGCACGTGGTTTGGGAACAGCTTTCATACACTTGCTACTCAAAGTGCTCAAGTGAAAAATGGATATGTGTTGATACCAGCTATTGCAGAGTCACCCACATCATCTTCTGTATATTCCAAATGCTTAAGGAGAGTCATTATTAATGAGTTAATCAGCTGACATACTATCAGGCTCACCACTTCATCGATTAATGGACTGAATGCTAAGGAGCTCATTCCTAGACAGGCTAAATGGACATTACTGGCATAGAATACATGTTACAGAACTGTAGCAGGGAAAAGATAAATAGGAAAAAAAAAGAGAAACCCACCACTCCCAGATGATTTCTTCCTATTATTACTCAAGATCGGAGAAAACAATGATGGTGCTGCAAGAATCTGTTCCCTCTGATCTCTGTACAAGCATTTCACTTTTATAGCTGGCAGTGATTTCAGGACACTTCTGTTTGCTGATTAGTAACAGGAATATAGATTTCCTCAGTAGTTCTGTCAAAGAAAAAAAGAATGGTTTCTGAAGAGAGCTTCCCTTATCTCCGCTATGCACCTGGCTAAGGACTCTTTTGAGCACTCTATCCTACAAGGCTTTTGCTGGTGTAGCACACAACATATTTCCACAAACATGATTACGTTCTTTCAGGACAACAGGACAGATCCAATTTTGGTATGCAGAGAAAGATAATGCAACACTTGTTCTTTTCTAAATTCAAATTATGTTCAAATAAAGGCAGTAGTCAGTTTTTGTTTGATATAAACACTGTGTCTTCTTCAGTAGCGAGAAAGCATACAGACACTCTTTGGCTTTTGTTAAGAAATTTTCATACAATCCAGAAGCGATTTCATGTTCAATTTTTCTGAACATTAAATACTCGTATTCCTTATACCAAAAAAAAAAAAAAAAAAAAACAGATACATATACAGATACCTGTAGCTTGACATAATACCTCTTTTGAAAGAGGCATTCACTACCAAAAAAAGACCAGGCCCTATATTTTGAAAGAAAAATCTAGAAATGCCCATCCAAAATGGGCAACTTATATTCAGGCATCCCTCTTCTCCCAAACCCATTCTAGAATTCAGTTGGTATTTTATAAAATTTTATAGAAGTAAATTGCAAAATTTACTTTGCGAGTAAAATTTGCAAGATTGTAATGCAGTTTCTTTCCAGGTTATTAATTAGCAAGTATGGCTTGATTTGTGGATTTTTTTTTTCCTGTTCCTCTCAAAAGTAGAAAATTCTGATTATATGACACAACCACTCTGCAATGGGCTTTCTACCGTGGACATCCGCAGTTCAGCTCTCCTGAAACAAACTCTCCTTCTTCCTTGATAGACGAAGGAGAAAGGGGCGCATCCTCGGGTAGCGTCTCCCTGATCTGGCAGTACAGCATCTGCTTTCAGCAGCACCATAAATCTCCACTCGTGTTCTCTTTTCCTGTGCCTCACAGCTCATTTCCTTCTAGCACAATGTAGCCTTTTCTGTTGAGAAAGTCTTTTCTGCTTTGGCAGGCTCACAGCAAACAGAAATGGTTTGGTAGAGGTTTAGCTTTTTTGTGTTTGGAGCCTTTTGTGTGCCAAACTTTTCCTTTCAAGCCCCCTTTTTTGCTGAGGTTGGTGGGGGAAGCGTTTTCAACTAGCTGCCACACTTTTGTCATCTTGATTGCAGCACGAAAAAATGAGAAGGTGTTTGTCAGAACTGAAGTGCCCCAAATCTAAAACATCCTAGCAATGTGGTTTGTTTTGTTTTTCCTGCTGGTCCTGGGATTTTTTTTTTTTTCCAAGCTCAAAAAAAGTCTTCTAAAGAATTTTTCAGGAGCTGCTCCATGATGGAGAACAAGGAGTCAAGGATGTAGCATGGAGTGAAAGTCTCCACATCCCATTTCCTTTTTAGATCCTGTATTCCTCCCTGTATAGCTAGAAGGGGTAGAGAACATACAAGGCCTACTCTCATGCAGAGTTAAGTGGTGTGCAATGGCAAATAGATTTTTTCCACATATGATCCCCAGCAGAACCTCTTTATGCATTACTGGCTTGCTTTCCTGAAGTGTTCTTCTGGCACTGACCTCTGCAAGCCAGGGTAGAAAAGCAAGATTAGATGAGTTGTTGTCTACAAAAAATCACTCCCATTTCAGAAACTGGAGGTTTCATTTTTCTGATTGCAGGGTAATAGATGGCCCGCCAAGATTTAGTGAGAGTTCTGTGGTCCTGCTCCCAGCATGGGTCCGTCATCTCTTTGGGTCAGGAGACAAGAATGCCACAGGATCCCAAAGTAAGGAAGGTGAAGAGGAGTATACTGGTAATGTTTAAGCCTGAGGAAGTTCTACATCGTTCAGTAATAGAATAAGTGACAGGGCTTAATTGGCCCAATTGATGTAACACTAGAACAGTACCAAATTTATGGAAAAATAGAATTAATAATAAATTTCAGTCTTCAGATGTGAAAAAGAGTTGGGGTTTTGGTGTTTTTATTTGTAAATACTGCTGTAATTGTGTGTCAGATGTGGAGCTTCATAATGAATAGCTAAAACACAGCATTATAAATCGGCAAGGTCTCAGAAAGGTTATGTATGACTCCAATAAATAGGTCACTTGATCTGGATAAGTGGCAGTTTTTCTGCTTTGAAAAACAATAGCCCTTTTACCACTTACATGGAGCCACATAATCTAGATCAGACCAAACATGATAAAGTAATAAACCACAAAAGATGTTTAAATAATATGAGGACCTTATTTAGACTCTCAAAAGCTAGGAAAATCAAATTAAGGGAGAAATCTCATTCTTTGATTGAATTCACTAGGTCAGAGAACTAAAATCCATAATATCGTATGATCTATGACAATTCATAGACAAGGTTGTCCATCACAAGACCTCTAATTCACCTGTGACACCAGATCAGCTGCAGACACGTTAACAATGCTGCATGAACCCTGGCTCACGTAGTCCCACAGGGATGAGCAACGAGACTGGAAGAAAAGTTTCTCTTCTAGATCACTGTAGTCCGTATCAAGATGCGTTCAGACAGCAGAGCACAGAGCATGAGCTCTAACATGGAACATTTTCTTTGCAAGTTGAGCAGTTTTCCAGAAAGGTCATTGCACTTGGATTCTTGCCAGCCTGCATGATACAATAAGCTACTGGCCTGACAAGAAAAAGCATCATTAGCTGATGACTGTCGTCGTTCCTAAATGCCTTCCCTCTTTTTGCAGCTATGTTGCAAATTATCATGAGACAGTGAGGCACAACTATTAGTACACGTGATGGGCTTTTAATAGTCTTATATTCTTCTGTCAGATCTCTGTAAGATCATTCATGCTATGGTCCCATGAGGAAGGTTTGTGAATCCAGAAGAATATTCCTTGCATACCCATGCCTTGGTAAGGATCAATATGCACTCCTCCATAAGACTGGGGATAACGACTGTCAAGGAATATGAAGACTTACAGCTTTAAGTTGTACATGTTTATATCATAAAAAATTAAACCTTGTGCGCATAAGGCTCAAGAGATCCATTTTTCCTAGGGAGTAGCAAGGAATGGACCAAGAAGAATGAGAAGAAGGGACAAAGTTCCCTTTTTGAATTATTTTCAGAATTCCTTAATAGCTCTCCCAGGAGCTTAATGGACAGGGGAGTGTTTACTTGTTTAGAAGGGAGGATCATCTCAAACTATATTTCATTTCCCTTCCCTCCCAAGTTGTTTTTTCTCTGCCCAGATTTTGTCCTGGTTTGGTAACAGCCTTTTTCTCCTGCATAGTCAGAATTTCAAGCTCTGTTTTATTTGTTGTTTAAAACTTCCTAGGAAGTCCATGAAAGGCAGATGAAACCCTTTCAGAAAGGGTGTTTAAGGGCTCTGTAAACACTAAGGAGCAAAATGAATTAATAATTCTGGAAATAAATAGTGTATTGATAGCTGATGGTCCTCCTAAGCGTGGAGGGCTTGGGGGAGGAGTTTTTTCCTTTGGTTTTGTTTTCAGAGCTAAGAGTGCTGAACTTGGACTCTGGTAAATGCTTTTAAGTCTCATTGTTTCCGATACTCAGACTGAAACCTTAAACACTGTAAAGACCTAAAGAATCAGCGCTCTTTAAGTATCATGAAAATAGTAATAGCATTATGTAGTACAAGAGAGCAGAAACTATCCAAGCTGGTTAAGCATCCAAACACTGTACTTAGACCCAAGTCTATTAAAATAGCTGAATCAGTGTTTTTAAATAATAAGGAATGGAGTAATTGATTCTGGATGGTGTCCTCACACACTGGCCTTCAGCTTGGAAGGGATATCTCTTTTCATGATAGAATTAAAGTATTTGGAATACAAATAAAGCAGGCATTCCTTTCTTTTTTATACAACTACTAGGAGATTTTACTGAAATAAAGCAACTTCTTGAGCTGAACTCTGCCAGAGACCAGTAGGACACAACATCTACATGTTTATTCATTGCGGATACGGCTAGTTCCCTAGCAACGCATTAAGATTTAAGTAGACTGTAACAAAAGGTACCAAAATCCCATACATATTATAAGAATGTACGGGAGGATTGCCTCCCCTTCAGAGTGCCCAGGCCCCCAAGGAAGATTAAAGATCCTTTTTGTAACATGTGCTGAGTCCCTCATCCTGCTGAAGTCAAGGAGAGCCAAAAGCTTCACTGCTTCCTAGGATCAGGTCCTAAAATTAAAGCAGCAGGGTATGAAGCACGTGAACCCTTTCTTACCCAAAGAAGTGAATGCAGGATTGCAGTCATATTTCAGTGAAGTTCTGTGTGAACAAACTGCACTGTTTTGGTTGCACAGCATAGTGGAGAGCTATATGGAACAAGTGCAATCTGTTCTCACTATTTAAATTTAAGAGGCTTGTCTCACACAGCCCTTCTACCACCAATCTAACAACAATGATGCATTGATCAAATGCATCCAGGGACACGAGATGTTCAGCCAGCCAGCCAGAACTGTTCCCTCCCCAAAGACCTTGTGCCTTGAGACACAAAGGTGGCACCTCCTGCCACCCGCTCAAGTCCTACTCAAAGGCACTTGTTTGCAAAAGCATTGTGCTTCACAATCCAATTGCTTTGTGGTCTCATCACAGCCCTCCGAGACAAAAACATCTGTTAAAGTGTCAATGCACAAAAGCACCAGAGCTAAGTAATCCCCAAACCAATGACAAAATGCCAGCCTGCCGTTTCATTGCACCCTTCTGGTTAGGCAGATGATGGTACTTCCATGAGGGAACAGACACGATGATACTCTTGCTGATAAGTTTCCCAGACTGTTCAGTTCATCTTTTCGCCCTGCTTATTCACAGCAAGCAAGAACAAATAGGAGAAAGAAAAAAGACAGCATTTTTCATGACAAATTATACTTCAAAGATGGTGCAAGTATCCTTGCCCCTGAACTGTGTAGTCAGCTGAAATGCTTTAGTACAAAAGCTGCATGTCATATTGTACTTGTCTGACCCATAGATCCCCCATCACAGCCGAAGTCTCTAAGTTATTAAAACGAGGTTGGGGAATTTTAGAGCAGCGTTTTATGATTGCTTTTCTACTTGCTAAACACCGAAAGCCAGTGCAGGTGTAGCAGGCACCCTGAGAGCTCCCTGGGCGCAGCGCCGTCCCTTGCAGGGTTCCCCAGCTGAGGGGACAAGCCCTGCATCAGTTTTATGGGCTGGTGTCTGCCCCTCGGGGGTCTTCAGGAGGACCGCACTGCACTAACAATTGCTTTCTTTGAAAATCAAGATTTATCTGATAGCAATCACTGCAATCCTAGGCAAGACCCCACCTCCTCTAGCGTGCCTGCCAGGAGAGCACCAGGAACTGTGAACCCCTGTGTTGCTGAGACCTAACAGCATCTTTCTGCTAGGCAGGAGGGCTTAAAGCGGCACTGCTTCACAGCACGCACAGGGAAAAACCAGGGATTTTCCAGAGCCCTAGGAAGGGTGCCTATACGTTCCGTTCATAGCAGGAATGTTCAGGCTCAGTGTTCAGTTTCTCCCTGGAAATCCCTGGAAAGGAGGAAGCCTTCCCTATGGGATTCCTTTGGGGGTGCCACTGGCTCCTTGACGCGCTCAGCGGGTGCGGCCACCAGGGAGGTCCAAGCCCTGGTGCCCCCAGTGCTCCCCCTACTCCAGCTCAGTGGCGATACCCAGCAGGGGGGGCAGCCAGGCTGCCCTGCAGACCCCCCTCGTCACCTGCAAGCATGCTCAGGGTGCCTGCTCCCAGGGAAGACGCGGGAGAAGGAGGTGCAGAACAAGCCCAGCAAAGCTGCCCTGGGTGCCTCGAGGTTACTCCGCTGAGAAAATGCCACAGAAAACAGCCCTTAGTGCCCCGGGGAAAGCCTGCCCCAGGCTCTGCCCTGCCTGTGATAGTCACTGCAGCGCATAGGAAAGGCTGCAGGAGGCTGAGGTTTGCTCTCCATGGTAATGAAATGCAGCCTGCATAACCTAGCACTGGCAAGAGCAGAGGGAGAGCAAGTCAAAAGTTAAGGAAGTAGAGCAATCGGACCGAGGACAAGAGTCAGAACAGAGGAGCAGGAAATAAAGCTGTGGGCTGCAGGCCTGAAAAGAGCAGCTTTTTGCAGCTGCTGAAAGGATTAGGAGAACAAAAGGAGTTCCCAGTTTAGAACAGCTAGGAATCGTATCATACAGACTGAACTGCTCCTTTGACAGAAACTCACTGCAGTTGTGCTGCAAGGAAAACTGAATAAAGCCGTGCGCCAGCTCTGCATCCTTCTTTATTATTTCACATGGCCCTTAGAGGCACCGTCTCCAGGTTCACCTCACCAGCCAGCTACATTAGTGGAGGTCTCTTCTCTACAGAAGGAGTCACGTAAGCGTTCGGTGTCCGTGCAGAGAAGCAACCAGGCACTTGCACGTGCAAAGGACACAGAGGTGCTCAGCAGCACCCAAGAGGCCTCCCTGCCTCACAGGGCCCTTTTTTCAGGACAACTCGACCCTGAAAACGGAGGGGAGGAGCTCGCACAAGCGTTCCACAAACCTGCTGTGATGGCTCCTCTCTAGGGCGTGAGCTTTGTGTCCAGCTGCAAGGCGGTTCTCTATGGACATCCCAGGCACCACGACGCCAACTTCACGTGCAACTGCACCCACCTGCTCCTGCTGCCTCTGCCCAGCAGTCCCCTCTGTGCAGCAAACCAGCCTGACTTTATAACAGAAAGAAGATAACGAGAAAATAGATGTTCTGCCCTCCGAGGGAAAGGTGCATACAATGATCCTGCAAACCGGCTGGTTCTAACAATGCTTGGAAACAATAAACCAAAAGTGACAGCCACTAAAGATTATAATCTTCATTAACATTCGAGTTAGGGACGATATTCTAGCCACCGTGCTGCTCCATGAATTACCTGAACAACTCCACACGTTAAAACGCTTCCAGTTCCGTGGTGTATCCCTAGCAGGGCCGTAGCCTGCGCGCTGCTTTCTGGCCCGGGCCTGGGAGCCCCTTTGGCAGCGAGCCGGGGCTCGGCCGGGCGCCCCGGGGCTCGGCCGGGCGCCCCAGCGTGCCCAGCAGCAGGGTTATGCGGTCGCCAGCCTGAAGAGGGCGGTTTTGGCCGGGAGACGCACGCCGCGGTGCCGGAGGACAGCTGGGGGCCCAGGGCACAGAGCCGGGCGGCCAGGGCCCCAGGCCGTGGGAAGCACCCTTGTTTTAGGGGAAAGAAATGAGCAGAGGAAGGGGGGAAGCGAGGGCTCCCGCACGGCCCCGCAGCGGGGCTGGACGCCTCTGCTCCCCGCCGACCCCGAGACCTCGCCGTGGCACCCAGCTCCTCGCCGGCCAGCGCCCCGCTCCTCCCCGCGGCTCCGGAGGGCTGGCCCCCTTGGAAAGCACCAAACGACTGCTCTGAGGCTGGCGAGGGGCTACCCCTGCTAGCCTCACACTGGCCACGGGGCTACCATCCAGCCAAAGGCCTCCAGCCCACACGTCACTCGAGCGATTGAACTCGTCCCACAAGGTCTCTGCCGTCTCCTGTGGCCAAATACGCGCCCTGCACATTCCCAGGGGTCCCCGGGGCCCTCGGGGTGCTCTGGGCCTCGACAGGCTTGTGCTTCTTGTCCAAGGTTTTCGTTTCCAGGCTGGCACGCACAGCGGGCACCTCCCCTTGTCCCGCTGCAACCGGGCACAGGAGGCACGGCTAGAGGCCTGGGCGGGAGGCTGCAGCGAGGCGCACAAATGACCCTGTAGCGGGCTGTAGTCTAGCTGGGTTAACGTACAGCAACGCTCCTCCGGGGTTTCCCTTCATTAAGGGATTTCTGTTTCTTAAGTGAAAAAGTCTTCCAAGAAAACTAAGCCTGACTTGGGAAAACCTGCCGCTCTTGCTTTGACAAAGGGAGGATGTAACACTGTAATCATCAGCAAGCGTCCCGCAGCTTAACAATTAAAGAGTATTGATAAGTGGTCTTGATAAGAGAGAATCTTGTGCAATACCAAAATCTAACCCTAGCACTAAAGCAGACTATCATGCTGTATGCAAGTCTGCATTAAGTGTTATTTAAGCTATAGCTGAAATGTTTACTTGCCTTTCACAACTTTTTTCCCAATTTTAACCACATCTTCATTCATACAAAAAAAAAAAAATGTTTCTTAAAATACTCATTGACTAGACCAGTATTTCTGTGCCTAAAAGGCAGGTATCTTCTCTATAAACTAGTAATAAGTCAAAGAAAACTCTTCTGTCTTTTTTCTGCATAGTAAGAAAGTAAAAAAGAAAAAAAAAAAAAGACACACACTTAAACACTTTAGGACTGGCATAGCATAATCAGATTATAAATTCTTACCCTAGTAAAATCCACTTGGAATGCTGGAATTACAGTTTATAGTGATTGGTCATGTTCTTACTTGCTGAGAATTAACATAAATATTTGAACTGAAGTCAGATTTTAAGATCATTTCATTTTGTTAAATACCAGTCCTGGGAGACGTTAAATTATCATCGTTATTTTTACGGCCATTTGTCATTTTTCTCTGTACAAGTACTAGCAGAGGAACCATAATTTATCTCGTGCTGGTGCAGCAGTGATTTTTACTTGCTTATGAAATTAAATGACTATTATTCTAATGACAAGCTCCACAGATTCTTTTGTGCTTTATCCGGCCTTAATTAAGAGTTTTGTGAATGCTGTTTAAAGGCAGAGAGGTTCAAGGCAGCTGCACGAAGCCTCTAACACTCCACCGCAGCGAGGCCTCGGTGCAGCAGTCCTCGCTGCGCCCGCTCTCGGCCCAGAGCCCCAGTGCTGCAGCACGCCCGTAAGCCCCTGTGTCTAGCGGACTGCAGCCTGGGAGCCCTGCTGGGCGCTGCAGCGGGGAGGGCTTTGCCACCGCGCGCCCCATGGCCGCGCAGGCTGAAGGCTGCGCTGCAGACGCCTCCCGTCGAGCGCCGGCGGAGCTCGGCTCGCCCGGCTCCTCCCGCGGCGCCGCGCGGGGCTCGGCAAAGCACAGCCCGCACCAGGAGCGGGGCGGGACGCGGTGCCCACACGCGTCCCTGCGTAGCCCTTCGCCAGTGCCCCAGGCGGCACCGAAACCACGGGCTCGGCGTCGCCTCTCGGCCGGTTTGCAGGCGTGCCGGGTCCCAGGCCAACACAACTGAGCCTTGGTTTTCCTTCATTACAGTGCCTGTCTCCTGAAGGCCAATTAGGAACTGGCATAATTAGCTGGTCTGACGGCAGCCTAGTTGAGCAGTTTCTGCCAAGCAAGCAAATAAAGAAATACTTGCCTAAAGTTTCTTTTTTGTCACTGTTGACATAATTTGATGCTTACTTGGATTTAAACCTTCTGTAAAGCATGAATCCTTTCAGCTAGGACTTTTTTAAAGCAGAAATCCAGAGTCCTCACAGCATTGCACATTCAAGTAAAATATATTTATTCATCAATTCACAAGAATAATGCAGAGGTCGTTGCTATTTCAAGCAGTGACCTAGGCTGTCTTTCTGTGGGACTGCACACAACCTGTTTAGATGCTGGAGTGCTGATGAGAGGATGAGCAAGCTGTGGATTATTCCTGCATTTACAGCTGAAAACCATCCCACACACTGCTCGGGATGCAGCATACCAACGTATCAAAGAGCCTGACCCCAGGCTGACAAAGCAGGTTGCTCTCGAACCTTCTATAGAGTTGAATCTTTGGCGGTTCCTCAGGAGAATAACCAGTACTGACGTTCAGCCAGACTGCCTTTCCAGTGCCCCCATCAGCAAGGGAGAGGACATTAGACCAACCTTCTGTAGCAGGAATACCGCACAGAACCTCTGCCCCGCGCCGGCTCCCGCGCCCACGGCAGGAGCCCTGACCCGTTAATGCTTCACCTTTCAGGGGAGGGATTGCTCATGCAAACTTTTAGTCCATGTTACAGACCCATGAAATCATTCACCTTCAATGAAAAGCACAAGCAGCAGAAAGGAACACGTGATATTTTCTTTGCTAACCATACAGGAAATTGCCTAGTTTTATTGGAAATACGGTCTCCAAGTACAGTCAGTCATTCCTAAAGAATTTTGAATATTTTCAACAGGCTGCAAGACCCAGTATTTTTTTTTTTTTTTACGGTCTATATGGAGTGTGTGGATGAATCGAGATGCCCTAAGGGCTCTTTATCCTAAGTGAATACATAAAGTATTAGCAGATCCTTTATTTTGTCATGAGCACCATGATATTTTGCATTTTCCTTCATGTGCTTTAATGAGAATTCAACTTTTGTTTAAGAGGAATGAATCTCAGCCCCTATCGTTGCTTGTTAAAAACCTCCAATCCTGCCCTCAAATATGCTTTCTAATGGTCCAAAAGCCAGAAACAAACTTAAATCACCATTTTTCAATAAAAATCACATGCCTTAATTTTCAAGCCTGGATGCTGACTGCTTCAGGTCTGCAAGAAGCATTTGCCCAACAGCACAAGTTAACACGGCACCTGCAAGAAGGATGTTGGGGAAACCCAGCCGAGCCAGATCTCGGCATCAAAGCTGCCCATGAAGGGCCCAGATGAACAGAGGGCTCTTGAGTACGGGATGGAACCGTGGAAGCTCGAGGTTTGCAGCATTCAGCTCAGCAGAGCCTGGCACAGGATCTGTTACTGCCCAGTGGAGAGGGCGCGTGGCCGGTCCCGGAGCCGAGCCCGCCGTGGAGCCACGGCCCGGCCGCACGGCCCGAGCCCAGCCCGCCGTGGCGCGGCCCTGCGCCCGGCAGCACTGCCCGCGGCACGGCACGGCGCACCCAAAGCACTGCCGCGCCCCAGGCATGCAGCGACTCGGGTTGCACCGGACACCACCTCGACACCAGTGTAGGGAGAAATCCCCTGGAGGAGAGAGGGGATTAGTACTAGATTACTAGCAGATAACAGCACTGCTACAAAGGAGAGCTAATAAAGATCTCTTATATACTTAAGAACAGATCTGGCAAATTCCTACATTTTAGGTTGTTTTTCATTGTATCCCATGATCTGATAGGCTCTTCAGTGCCACATGCAGAAATATGCACTCTCCCCTATGTAACACACCATTTTATCATCTCCTGTAAGATCTCTGCATCTGCTGCTTTTTTCCTCCCTTTCCTTAATTCTTTAAGTTGTAATATTCCATGAGAACCTCAGCTTGTCCAAGGAGAAAAGTATGTTCCCAACCTTCCCCATTAAAGACAAAGTAAGGCATTGCCACCTCCTTGTATGGAAATGGTCCAAAGGGGCTTTGGAATTAACCCCAGATTGTTGCATCCTGCCCCGGAAGACCAGAGGAGGAGCACGCAGTGGCCAGGCTCCCCGTGCTGGTGCAGAGCGCTGTTCACCCGCACGGTCCAACCTCCCCTGCAGGAACACTGCTTGAGCCAAGTCAAGAATTCCAAGAAAGCCAAGGCGATTATCACAAGAGGGAGCAGACCCAGTAAAGGACCTACTCCGATTTCTGCAAGGATTGTGAGCTCCCTCAGTCTCCGTGGGGTTGTAACTAGAGGGAGGTTAAGAGCACTTTGTTTTGTAGCCAAGACCAAGTCCCTGTGCCCTTCTCTACCTTAGACAGTGCCAGCCGCAGGAGTGGTGGACAACTAGATGCCACCGATGGTAAATGCAGCACCCCAGCATGGTGTTGAGCATCGAAAACATGTCAGACAGGTCAAACGTTATTTTATACTGCCCCATTTTCACGCTGCTAGACATTTAGCTGTCCTCTACTTTTGCAGATACTGTAGTGCATCGAGTACCCAAAGCATCTCACAGCAGCTCACATCTCCCAGCAGGGTCAGGGCTGTGTTACTACAAACAGGAATTTACATACATTGTTCTTAAGAGCCTATTCAGTATTCTCTTTGTGAAACATGGCCATGACCTGAAGATGCATGATTCAAGTAGTAGTTTCAGTTCAAATTATAGTTCCATAGCAAGAAACTCCAGTCATTGCCATGAAAGAATAGAGAAAGTAACTGTTTACAAGAAAGAATTAGTACGGTCCATATATTCACATCTGGCAAGAAAAAGAAGATTCAGTGAGTATCGAGAGTACCGGCACTAATAAAGCTGAGACATATTACTTGCCACACAGCAAGCACAGGAATGAGAATCCCTGAGCCAATTTCGTTCTTCCTGCTAGAGTTGCTCCCCAGCTTCCCTCCAGTGCCTGCTGAGCAGGGCTGGCTCTGAAATACCAGTTCAGAAGTAAAGCATTTGCCTTGCTGCTTGTTCTTCCACCTAAGAAGCTACCCTAGGAAACGCATCGCCTCGGCGTTGTGCTGCTCCTCAGGAGGCTTCTGACAGCCCATTTGCTGACCCGGTCTCTCCACCACGTCTGTTTTCAGTCTGCCCTCCGCCGGGTGAAGTGAAGGTACTTCCCAGGCACGCTGCCGCGCTCGTGGCACGCTTCCACAAGAACGTTTTGTTGTCAGAAGGGGCGTAGGACTTCCACTGCTGCCCATATGGACGGTGCACATGTTGCAAGAGCAAAATAGGAGGAAGTGTCTAATGAGCCTGGAGGAGAGCTTTGCATTGCAACATTCCCACTCATGAAGGACATGAGCCTTTTAAATATGATGGATTATTTCACTGAAGCAAGGAATTGTCCGAGTGTTTGCATGGAAGCAGTATGCAGAAGGCTGCCTGCTCACTCTCGCCATGCCCCTCAGCCAGTTACTTCAGGGTGATGCTTTCTGGGTGTAACTGAGGAGCCAGGGCTGCGTGTGTGCAGTGCAGTAGGGCCTTGCACGCGACAAGGGCTGGCTGGGCAGTCACGTCGTGGCCGGGGGTTGGTATTCCGAGACCATCGCCCCACGTGCGCACATGGGCCGTCCCTCCGCAAGCTCGTTGGGGTGGCGGGAGGAGCACCCGTGTCCTGCGCTCAGGGCCCTCCGCTGCTGCCCGGGCTCAGCGGAGAGGTGCCCCTCCCTGGGGACGCAAACCTGAAGCCGGCGGAATTCAGGGCACTCAGGTCCCCTGAGAGGCCACCAGCAGGTGCCTCCCTCGCCCAGGACACGGCGGGGGAAGTGTTGTCTGCCAGGCAAGGAGAAAGATAAAACCAACAGAGAAAAGGAGGCCATTTCCTTGCAGGCATCACAGGAAGAGCAGAATTAACCAATGCAGCAAAAAGCAGCAATTCTGAAACTTCCGCTGAAGCTCAGGTTGGCCAAATGGGCGAATGGAAGGGAATTTGAGGCCAGGAAGGGCTAGATTGAGAGGAAAAAAAAAAAAAAAAAATCCCTTGCAAGTTTCCCTGCTTCTAGCCACGTCTTGGTGGTTCCTGTTTCTTCTTGCTGGATGCAGGCGGCAGGAAGGGCTCCCGAGCCTGCAGGCACACCTGGCTCCACGGCGTTGTTTGCAGGGCTGTCCCTCTCCCGCGGATGCTCCCTGAGGAGGAGCCTGGTCTTGTTCAGATTCCTCTTGGGAAGGATTGAACCCCCATGACAAACACAACGTCTCCAACAGCACTCGGGTCCTGCCGGGTGACAGGCGGCTCTGTGCTGCTTGTTCATGACACAGAACCCCTCTCACGACCAGCCCCATGGCTGAGCGACCCTCAGCAGCCTCTCGGGGTGCTTCGGCAGAACACGCTCGTGCCCTTCGATTTCTGGTAAACCAAAGCGTTTCCCTAGGGCTTAATCAGAGAAAACGCAACAGCACCAAACCTCAGAGAGCTTCATTTTTTAAAATGCATTTCTGTGTCCTCTACCTCACTGCCAAACTTCTTTGTATTCCAGGTAACATTATTGGTTCTGGAATCTTTATTTCCCCCAAAGGAGTTCTGGAGCACACCGGCTCCGTGGGACTCGCGCTCGTTATCTGGGTGCTCGGAGGAGGGGTCGCTGCTCTCGGATCGCTCTGTTACGCTGAGCTAGGAGTTACTATCCCCAAATCCGGAGGGGATTATTCCTACGTCACAGAGATTTTCGGTGGGTTAGCTGGGTAAGTGCCCTATCCCTTTACAGTCATTTGAAAAGATGTTTCTATTAAATATTTAATGAGGAAAAGACATATAATCATGAAATGAAAGGGAATATTGTCAAAAAATGCTTTCATAAAGTCATTATTTCTATTCACACTAAAAATATCCAGTTGTCTCTACATGAGAATCCTGCACCTGCCTCTTCAGTGAGAGCAACAGACGTTTTATCCTAGTGCTCTGGCTCAGAAACGAATGGCATTTTTATCACATATTTCACAAGAAGAATGGATCTAGGGCCCTCAATTCACAACTCGGTGGAGAAGCACCTCGACCGCCCAGCCCCGCTGCATCGGGCCACTCGCCCGCCCGCGGCTTCACGCTCCCCACGCCGTCCCTGGGCTCGACCACCTCCCCGGACACGGTCTCTGGACGAGGCCCGTGGAGAAAGGAGAGCCCTGCCCAGGAACGCCGCTGCCCAGGAGCCCAGCAAATCACTGTCCACCACCAGAGCCAAAGGATTTTGCTTCCTTGGACAGAAGGAAAGATGCAAACCCTGGATTAGTGACCACTCTTGGCTGAGCACAGATAATTTGCATTGCACCAGTGTCAGGCTATCTGCTTGCTATGAAAAATACACTTGCGCTCAGCACTCACTGCACGCCCCTTGTCTGGGACCAGAACAGCTAGGGCACCTCCCTAAGCAGGGGGCTCCATCCTGCCTCACAGCAGGCTTGGGTTGTTTTTGAAAAGAAAGTCTTATATCGTACAAGCAGGATCTGAAAAGCACAACCTTGCCATCGGAAGCAAGATCACGCCGGCTCTCTACTCCCGAGATGGCTTTATCTTTACTCCCGAGAGAGCAAAACCACGTCCTAAGTAGGACAAAGGGTTGCTTTAGACAAGGAGCTTTCTCGCTGAGGGAAGGAGCCTCCGGCAGCTCCCGGGACCTGTTCGTGGGGGCAGATCTCACACCCAGCACAGACCTCTCCCCTTACTTCCATTTAGCAATCCCCAAACAGCATTCGTGTGTGAGCAGAGCAACTGCAGGGAATCCATCATGTCCTGTACGGTTGGCGCAGAGTAACAGGACACGAGGCATTTGCATCCACAGAGATTTTCATACTTCTACAGGTCATTAAAAGTATATTACCCAAAATAGTAAATAATAGGCCTAATATGTGTCCTTGCAGAAAAGGAAGAATAAATTTAGCTGCATGAAAGACTCATTAGTGCATTTCTGATAAACACAACTTTCTCCCAAATGCTCAGCAATAACACTGCAACTAATGGAGCTTTTTTTTCTCCCAGTAGTGATTGATGACTGGGTGTATCATGTTCTTAACAGAAATCGTAAGTCAACAGGGAGCTCGAATCCAAAGCTTTGATAAGTGTCACCCAGAGCACAAGTAACACACGCTTCAAGAGCGCTGCTTGCACATTCCCATTTTCTCATTGTTGGGGAGTCTCAAGTTTGCAGCAACAGTAATTCTCTCAGCAGTGCAGGACGATGTTAACAACAGTGTGATTTCTTGGAAGCAGTTGGGCTGTTTCTGTCGCAGGATGAGCTGTGGCACAGTCCATCTCACAGCGGTTGCTTTTGTTCATGGCACCCAAGCAGAGCACGCAGTGACTCTCTATTTTCACAAGCCCCTTTGGTCCCATGTCAGCTTATGTATAATGCAAGATGCTCTTTGGAGCACAAGGGTAACTCAAACACAGGGTGCAGAACTGTTTGCACCAGCTCCATGAGCCTCTTCTCAAGATCCAGACCACATCTACCCCCACTGTGCAGGCCCTGGTTCCCCAGGGCCGTCACTTTCCACCCATATAGCTAGCCCAGGAACCGCAGGCTCGGTGCCACCAACACATCAAACCTCTTCATCCGCAGCGGTGGCTCCGCAGCCATGGCCAGAGCCCCTGGTGCTGGGGACAGGCGAGGGCTGCTCCCCTCCAGCAGCAGCAGTCCCCAGCAGGACCCGGGTCTTGCCCACAGGACAGGCTTCAGCTAAACCCTCCCTTTGGAAGGGCTCGAGCCTTCGTCGTGCTCTCCTTCCACC
The DNA here is from genome assembly GCA_003342815.1 of Eudromia elegans. NCBI lineage: Eukaryota > Metazoa > Chordata > Aves > Tinamiformes > Tinamidae > Eudromia > Eudromia elegans. Next base: position 3,710,016 of record PTEX01000011.1, on the reverse strand, counting down.
TCCATGCAACCTCTTATTTGATAATGTAACCACAGTACCCCCTGCACCCTAAAGTCTTGCAGTCACTTAATTGGTATTATCAACCCCACATGGATTCCAGTTCAGCAGGAAACAACTTGACTGTCAGAAATCTATTGAATTATTCATATTTCCATTAAAATGTATCATACCAAATACTAACTTTAATGCCCCTTACCTTAGAAAGTTGGCAAGGGCCAACTTTGCCTGAAGTCTTCCTTTCAGACTCACTCTGTGACTGAACATTTTTGCCTCACTGCATTTGTCTGAGCAGCAGAACCTCTGCAGGAAGGGGATAAAAGCCACCAGGGAGGGTTAACAAGGTCCACCGGCACCACCAGGACTGCCCCAGCTGGCTGCGATCAACCAGGGCCCCACAGCTGGGGCTCTTCAAGGACAACAAGGTCTGAACTGAAGGTCACAAACCAACACTAAATCCCAATGCTGTCACAAAAAGGATCATTCTGGTCTTCTGGTTACGTGAGGTGTCAGCAGCTGAAGCCAACAGGACCTCACATTTTGTACCCTGCTCCTCTAACTCACCAACTCCCACCCTGCAGCCCGGGGCTCCGGAACTACCACAAGTGTGAGCAATAAACAGCAAAGCAGCAGGTGCCCAAGGAACCTTTGTTCAACTATAAATGAAAGTGTTGGAAACCAAAGAAAGGCACCACTCAGAAATTAAAAGGCGAAAACATTGCATTTCCATATATATATATACACACTGATGTTTATATATGTTATGGTATTTGGGAAGGTAACCAACTTTTGTACCGTGCAAAGCAGTTCACCCTCTTACCTCCAGGGTGGTTAAAAAGCAAAAGGAAGCATCAGATTCCCCCTTACTTCTCAGCAAGGACAAATGCAATCAAAATGAGGGGCTGGGAACACTCACGGGCAGCGAGAGGAGCGGGCGCCCAGCAGCACCCCAGCCAGGCCCTGCCGAGGAGCCGCCTCCCTCCAGCGCCCAAATTTAAGGGGCTGTCCGAGCGGGCAGGGCCCCGGGCAGCCCGGGCCAGGTGGCAGGGATGGAGGCGGCCGAGCACAGCCTGGGCGTTGCCTTGTTCCACTCTGCGATGCTGCCGCTGCTGCACGGAGATGGGCACAGAGAGGCGTGCACACGTGTGTACATTCACATGTATGTACATGGACATGGGTGTGCGTGTCCGCAGAGCTGGGTCATAGCGCTGCCAACGGTGACCAGCGCCGTTCAGCACGGGGCTGCGGCGAGTGTGGCTTGGACTCCCTCAGCTTAACGTCTGGGTCGTGCTGGGAACAGGAGGAAAAGGACGAGGAGAAGGACAGGAAGCGATGGCGCAGAGGTGACCCGGAGGACAGCTCTGGCCTGGGACACAGCTGCAGCACAGCTGGGTGTCACCTGCTGCATGGTTGTGTGTCACCCACTGCACCGCTGGGTGTCACCCGCTGCATGGTTGTGTGTCACCCATGGCACTGCTGCACGTCACCTGCTGCACAGCTATGTGTCACCCATGGCATTGCTGTGTGTCACCCGTAGCATTGCTGTGTCACCCATGGCACTGCTGTGTGTCACCCATGGCACTGCTGTGTGTCACCCACTGCATGGTTGTGTGTCACCCATGGCATTGCTGCGTCACCTGCTGCACAGCTGTGTGTCACCCGCTGCATTGCTGTGCATCACCCATGGCTTTGCTGTGTCACCCATGGCATTGCTGTGCATCACCCATGGCTTTGCTGTGTCACCCGCTGCATGGTTGTGTGTCACCCATGGCATTGCTGTGTGTCACCCATGGCATTGCTGTGTGGTCACCCGCTGCACGGTTGTGTGTCACCCGCGGCCCGGCTGCGCGTCGCCCTGGCGCGTGTCCCCACCGCCTCCACACCGCTCTCTTCCACTCCGTGTGTCCCCAGGTTCCTGCTGCTCTGGAGCGCGGTGCTTATCATGTACCCCACCAGCCTGGCTGTCATCGCCCTGACGTTTTCCAACTACGTCCTGCAGCCTGTCTTCCCGGACTGCATCCCACCCTACAACGCCTCCAGGATCCTCTCCATGGTGTGTTTATGTGAGTATTTGTTCTTGGGCGTGCAAAGCCCGACCCGGGTTTGCCTCGGAGCCCCGAGCCGGGTGGGTTCCCCCATGGGACAGGGGACCAGGGCCCTGCCCTCTCCCCGCACGCCGGGCCCTGCATGCAGCTCGCCGCAGGCCCTGCCCGGAACCCGCAGGCGGGAGCGCGTGCGAAGCCCCAGGGTGACTGCTCGGAGAGCTGGAGAGCGGATCAGAACCAGCAGGAGCTGAGACCCCAGCAGGAACCAAGCAGGAATTGAGACACCACCTCCCTCGAGCAGCCAGACCTCCCTCCACCTGACCGGCGCTGTGACCGTTAATCGGGCACCCTTAGCAGAGCCAGGCGGGAGCCCCCAAGAGCAGGGCAGGGAGCGGGAGCAGCCGCTGCCTGCAGGGGACCCGCTCCGCGCACAGGTTCCTCGGGCGAAGGCGTTGCCCTCTCGCCCTGCTCGTGGCCAGCCTGAGGCTCCCTGTAGAAATGTGTGTGTCCGCCTGTGTTTCCGAGGGATTTGATGCGTGTTCTCGAGCAAACCCGGTCTCACGGCCTGAGCTCGGCCTTTGCCCCGCAGTGCTGCTGACCTGGGTGAACGGCTCCAGCGTGCGGTGGGCGACTCGCATCCAGGACATATTCACCGCGGGGAAGCTGCTGGCCCTGGCTCTCATCATCACTGTGGGCTTCGTGCAGATCTTCAAAGGTACCGGCGCCGCGGGGGCTGCTCGGCAGGCTCCCCCTGCACGAGCCGGGAGGGACGCAGCGCTTCCAGCTGGGTGCCGCAGGGAGCGCTACCGGCGGGTACCTGCGAGTACCAGCAAGTACCGGTACCCAGAGCCGCTGCTACCGTGCCGGGTGCGCACAGCCCCGCAGAAGGGCCCCTGTGCAAGGACACGTGCAGGCGCCATCAGTGCTGCCCCATAGATAACTACGGAATGCGGAGTCAGGAAGGGCAGGAGGCCGTGGAGGAATCAGCCGCGTCCTCCACACCACGCTCCTTTCTGGGGCGTTCCTGTTCCGATCAACCAAGGGCTGCACTGACAAACCAGGGATATTGCTGTAGGTTTGCAGAAAACTCATTAACAGTCAAAGCATCCTCAGGCTTTAAAGTGCTCTGGGTGTGCATTGAATAAATGATGTTGGGTCCGGCTCAAGACACCCAGCTCACTTTAGGCCTAGGAATGGTCCAAATTCCTTCAAAAGTTCACTTTTAAGATAGGCCAAAAAATGCCTTGCTGATTCATCAACTTAATGAAAAGCACAAAACACAAAAGGCTTATGATATTTTTATCATGTAGATGATGAGTCACATGAAAAAAAGAAATACGACATTTACAGGAAAGCAGAAAACTTGTTTTCTCGATGGTGACAGTCCCTGAGTTTTGACAAATCACCCAGCCCCACAGCTACTTTATCTGTCAGCATTTCTGCTAAACGGCACAAAGCTCATGTAAAGGCAAACTGCACTGACACAGCCGGGACTCGGCGGCTTCGCGGAGCTGCCGTGTTGCGCGGGCGGCTGCGGGGCAGGGTCCCGCCGGGACCTCGTCACTAACCTGCTTTAGCGTCGCGTGGGAAGAGGGAGGTTGCGCCCTGATGCCCTCGCCCGCACGGGCCGCGGGGCTCTTGGCGCTGCAGCCGCTCGCTTGTGCTCCCCGCACAGGACACTACGAGGAGCTGGCCCCGGGCAACGCGTTCACCTTCTGGATGACGCCGTCCGTGGGGCATTTGGCGCTCGCTTTCCTCCAGGGCTCCTTCGCCTTCAGCGGCTGGAACTTCCTGAACTACGTGACGGAAGAACTGGTCGATCCCCGCAGGCAAGTAGCCGTTTCCGTGTGGTCCGAACCCTCCTGGGGCACCGGAACCGTCCGCTAATATCAATAACTTAACAAGCTGTGACTTAGACCAGATAACAGTTAACTTAAAGACACACTACGAACCTACTGCACTGCCTGCACCAGAGCAACCTATGTGCAGAGCTCATCCTTAAGGCACCGTCCAATTATATATTGCTTATGGAGCACAAAGTTAACTGTGGATGAGACAGCATCCAAATATGCATAGGGAGAGTCAGTAGGTGCTGTTAGAATAATCCTCAATCATCCTGGAAGTGTTTTTGGTGTTTCACCCGGAGGGAATCCTGCACCGGAGAGAGCAGGTCAGGGAGTGCCTGCGCGGCAGCGGGAGCCCTCCCGGCCGTGTCCTGCTCTCGAGGCTGCCTCTGCCTCCCTGCGCCGGGGGTAACGCACCCAGCTACAGGCTCTGCATGATCCATTGCCCGCAGGTGGAAGAGCCCAGGCAGAGCGAGTCGGGTTTAGCAAAGCAAAGCCCCAGCGTTTGAGCATCCCGAGCTGCTTGAGGGGGACGAAAAACGCCAGGAGCAGCCCCTGGAGCCTCCGTGCCTGGCGGGCGTTCGGTGCACCCAGCAGTGAGCAGGGGGAAATGCTGGGTGTTAGACAGCCCAGATGGAGACAGACCGGAGCCGCAGTGCAGCACTGCGTGTGCCTGCCCATACGGCAAGACGTGGGTAGGACGCTGCGCGTACCCAGAAACACCGGGGTTGGGAGAGCATGGCAGGGTGTTCCCTCAACAAACACCAGCATTTCAATGGACTGCCACGATTTCAACCCTGACCATGAGAAAATATGACTTGAGGCACATGTGGCCTATACTGAGACATAATAAGAAAGGAGTAACAGAGCTTTCTATTATTTCAGGCTTTGAGAGTACAGTGAGATATATAAAGGTAGCTATAAAAACAAAAATAATCCCATTCTTAGTAAAACACTCTAAAATCAAACAGTGTATAATATGTATTTGCATACGCTTTATCTGACATACATAAAAGAAAACCCTGTAACTGCTTTAAACACAGAACTGTCTAAGCACCCTCCTCTAAAGTCAATCTCTGCGTTGGCAGTTGAGCAGCTCCTTGGGACCGAGGGAGGTTCACAGTCCCCGAGCAGCCAAGGCAGGGGCTTGGGGGCAGGAGCCAAGTCCCCCGTGGCACAGCTGGAGATGAAGCCAACGCGGGATTTCGCTCCGAGCCGAGAACCCGCCCCATCAGTCTAACCAGCGCACCGCCCGGCCGCGAGCGCCCCGCGGCGCTGCCTCCTGCCCGGGAGCCGTGCCTGCCGCGCGCGGCGCGTCGGGCGATTTGGGCCGCGAGCTGCTCGGGGGCGACGCGCTCGGCCGGCTGCCGCGGAGGGACGAGCCCCAGCCCGCGGGTCTGCCGGGGACGAGGGCGCGTGACACGGGGGCTGCGCCGGGCGGGGGGGCTCCAGCTGTGCCGCGACTGTAAGTTCTCACCTACCCTCCTCGTTCTTTTATCAGGAACCTACCTCGTGCCATATTCATCTCCATCCCATTGGTGACATTTGTGTACACCTTCACCAACATTGCATATTTCACTGCCATGTCACCCCAAGAGCTCTTGTCCTCCAACGCTGTGGCGGTAGTAAGTAAACCATTCCCTGGCTCTCTAAAATGCACTTTGATTTCGGTCTGTGCTTTGCAGTATGTTTCAGTTTCTCTGCCTTCTGTTGCTTTAGACATTTGGTGAAAAGTTACTGGGCTATTTTTCCTGGGTTATGCCAGTCTCAGTGGCCCTATCTACATTTGGAGGAATAAATGGATACCTTTTTACCTCGTCAAGGTTAGATGGAGTACAATTTTATGAACATTATCTGATTTGGGGAGGGGCTGGTTTCATTTAATTTGCTAAAGAAATGCTAGCTAGGCATTTTGGATGTTATAGAGAGTGAGAGCATGGTTGGGCGTGTTGGATACCTTCGGTTACGAATTGCTCTGTGTCAATCAGCAAGTGTCACACTGAAGTGCAGGATCTCTTGCTAATAACCCCTACCAGCTACTGCAAGTGTCTGCAGATGTGGAATAATTCACAGCGAGCCAAATGCTGCTGTGAGAGCGGAACCAAAGCCACGCTACCCCCCTAAAGCTGCCGCAGCTACAGGCGCAGCCGTGCTCGGCTTGGGGAGGAGCCGGGGTTCCGCTCCCCGCTGCAGACACGGCCCCCGGCGCTCCGGGTGCACGCTGCTGGCAGCGCGGCCACGAGCTGGGAACCACGGTCACGTTAATGGACGCGTCTGGACTTAGTGAAGAAGTAGTCCTATGGTTTGTCCAACTCTTGAGCCCCCTGGGAAAGGTCTTTAATCTTTGCTCCCTCACGAGTGTTGCGAGATAGAGCAAATCTGAGCGCACACGTAACGGGCTGCGCGTTTCAAGACAAAAACGTAAAGCAAGTCGAGCCCCAGCCCTGGTCCTGGAGACAGTTCCAGCGAGACCTTCGTGTCCTCGCCGCCGGGGGTCAAAGCTCTGCCCTGCCCCGGACAGGGAGGACGGTCCCGGGACGGGGCACCCACCGCGGGCTGAGGCTGAAGAGTGAGGCAGGCAGAGGCCCGGCTCCATGAAGGGCCTCACGTGAATGCCCATGGCAGTTTCCTAGGGGCCCTTGCGGCACCGTGAGCTGGAGCGTGCTGTCCCCAGGCTCCCCGCACATGGCGGCCGCGTCCCCCCGGGTGCTCCTGGGGAAGGCGGCGGCGGCCGGGGCGCGGGCGGGCGCCGGGGCTGCCGCGGCCACCTCAGCACGCTCCTCCTTGCAGGCTCTGCTTCTCGGGCGCGCGCGAGGGCCACCTGCCCGGCCTGCTGGCCATGATCCACGCGGAGCACTGCACGCCCGTGCCGGCCCTGCTCGTCTGCGTAAGTGCGGGGCCCCACGGGGCCGGGGCCGCGCGTACTGCCCGCCCGCGCAGAGCCCGCCCGCGGCCACAGCCCAGGGCAGCGCAGCGGGCGGGCCAGCCTGGGGGGTTTCCAATGCAGCTTCGCACCACGAGCGCTGCTAAGAAACGCACATTTCTGAACTAACAGAGACACAAAATCACACCGAGGACACATGCAGTGGCAAAGCAGGTCTGACTTTAGGGAAACCTAACTAACGTACCTGGTTCTTGTGGGGTTTCTAATGAATCACAGCCTGCTTTTGCAGGAAGAAAGGTGTTTTTGTGCTGGGAGAAAGGCCTCCAGCATGTCTGGGGAGGCCTGTACATTTGCTAGTCCTCTCAGTAAAGAAAATAAAACCCCAGAAACAGGCGGCGGGGGCTGGAAACGAGGGTCGTTCCGCGGCCCCCTGCCCTGGGGTGGGTTTGTTGTTTCCCGGCCGCTCAGGGCGGACAACGGGCTTCTCCCTGCGCAGTGCCTGGCCACACTCGTCATCATGCTGGTGGGCGACACGTACACGCTGATTAACTATGTGTCCTTCATTAACTACCTCTGCTACGGGGTGACCATCATGGGCCTGATTGTGCTACGCTGGAAGAAGCCCAGGATCTTCAGACCGATCAAGGTGAGGCGGCCGGCGCCGACGTCCCCGCTGCGCCAGCAGTGCCACGGTGGGACGCTCACGGCACGGGGTGGATGCTCACGGCCCCTGCCCAGCTCTGGGGATCCCCACAGGGACCTTATAAACAAGGCACAGGCAGAGCCCGGGTAGGACAGGGCACCAGGTCCCCCACGTTGGGTCTGGCTGTGCTCCCAGCGGGGCAGGGGTGAGGCCGGTGCTTTCAAATGGGCAGGAGCCGGGGTGGAGGTGGCTGCCGCGTGCCCCGTCCCGCCCCATCCCATCCTCCCATCCCATCGTCCTGGCCCCATCTCATCATCCCGTCCCATCATCCCGGCCCCGGCAGCGCCTGCCCAGCTCCGCTGTGCTCCCTCCTCCCAGGTCAACCTCCTCGTCCCGGTCACTTACCTGGCATTTTGGGCATTCCTGTTGATCTTCAGCCTGTACTCGGAGCCCGTCGTCTGTGGCGTTGGACTCGTGATCATTCTAACTGGAGTGCCGGTGTTTTTCCTCGGAGTCTACTGGAGGAACAAGCCAAAGTGTGTCAATAGGCTAATAGGTGAGTGCGCCCCGTGCGCGGGACGCTGACCCGGCACCCCGGCGGGCCCCACGCTGACCCCGCGCGCCTGCCCCGGCAGAGGCAGCCACGTGCTGGGGGCAGAAGCTCTGCTTCGTGGTGTACCCGCAGCGCGAGGAGGACGACGACACGCACGGCGCGGCCGCCGCCAAGTGACGGAGCAGCCCCGGCCCCCTGGGCATCTTGTTTACATGCTGGGTTTTGCAAAAAAAAAAAAGAAAAAAAGAAAAAAGAAAAAAGTTTTTCTGGATAAAAAAGTGTTCCTAGAGACCCAGTAGTGAAGCCTGTAAAATGAGCTACATCGGTTTTGGCACATGTAGCTTTTAGTTTTTCCCTAAAAAAAAAGGAAAGGAAAAAAAAGAAAAAAAAAGAAAATAAAGTCTGAAACGCGGTGCTGGGTGTTTCTTGTGAGCGTGAACCTGCTCGGCAGGGAAGAGCAGCACGGAGCCGCTGGGACGCGCGCGCAGCCGGCAGCAGCCCCGCGAGGCCGGGCACCCCACGGCGAGCGCGGCCGTCCTGAGGGAGACGCGCGGGGGCCCCAGCCCGGCCCAGGCGGCCTCTCGGGCTGCTCGCAAATGGGAGGGCCGCAGGTGCCCGGGCCGCTGCAACGGAGCCCGTGCGGGACGGGGGCACCCACGGCCGGATCGGAGCGGGCAGCGGCGCCGCTCCCTCCGCCTGCCCCTCGGTGACATCAGAGAGAACAGCCACACAGGCTCGGGATGCCTCGCTCCAGCGGTCTTTGCAGGCACGGAGCTGGGTTTCTGTACCGAGAATTTCCATCAACCTCATTGCAACAATGAGAGCCGTTTTCTCAAAGCTGTTCCGGCACTGCTGCCCACGGGACGGAGGGAAGAAATGCCCAGGGCTTGGCAGAGACTGCAGCAGGGGCAACTGCAAGGCAGAAGGAGCTGCTGTTTTGCATATTTTATTTGTGGCAAACCGATAAAAAAAAGGATCAAGTTAATTATTTAGCTAACTCGGAGATCTGCTGCTGTAGCAACATGGCCATTTTCATACCAAAGGATCCTTTGCGAATACGGAATCACAGACTCGCTCCAGGCAACGTTCTGAGTAACTGCTCTTCCGCTGCAGCTTCTGAGAGCACAGGCTGACACCGGCAGTAACCCTGGCAACAGCCACAGCAATTTGATTTTAAAACTAGCTTTCTGGATATTACAGGCCTTTGTACAAAAATTAAGAGTTCGTTAATCCCTTAGTTTGTCAAGTACCACACTCTTGACGATACGTTTAAGATTAGACTCAAAACACAGTGCCAGGTCCGGAGAGCATCTTTCCAATAGAATCCAGTGTCTGTCCATCTCCCTCAAGCTCTCAGAAGGCACATACTAAAAAGCAGCACAATTCACATTCTTATCATAGTATAAAGCTGCTAATCACAAGATTAAAATACATATTCAGCTAAAGAAAAAGGTGTCTTGCTTGCGTGTACCTTTAAAGAGAGGCTCTTTGTTTTAATAACGCTATAAAGTTTGCTAACTAAAGTCACATATGTTCAAAGCCCTTTTTGTCATTGCCTGCACACCCACCACATCGAGACCAGCGCCCAGCAGTTCACCCGGGTCCAAGGCTCCCACGGACAAGCCTCCTCCTTGCCCTGGTTTCACACCCGCTTCCTGCAGTACCATTTCCAGTGGCTTAATTTCTGCAATGGCCTTAGCTTGGAGTGAGCAGATCTCGTCTAGCAGAGCGCCAGCAACAACAATCGCCCTCAGAACCGCCGCTCTGCTGCAGTTTTGGGTTTGTTTGTTTGAACAAGGACACTACGGGAATCAGCCCGTGCTGAGAATGCTCCTTCAGACAACATGTCAATACTGGAATGAGAAAAGTAGCAATAATAATAACAGCAATAATAAAGATATACTGTAAGTGCTACCATGGCTTTCCTTGGGTTTTAATTAAGGAAATCAAAAAGAGAATTAAGGCAGCAATGGCCTCCCGTCTGTGAGCTGGTTTGGGGCCGTGTTCTCCCTCGCTGCACTTTCATGCTTCGCAGTAACCAACACGTGGCCTCGGCAGGCTGACCGCAGCACAGGCTGCTTCGCAGAGCTCCCCCCGCGCCGCCTCCCCTGGAAGCTGCTCCGAGGTGTCTCCGTCTCCGAAGCTGCTTCCACCATCACCTCGGTTGTTTCTAAAGAGCTTTGCAAAAGCGAGTCCCTAACACACACGATTCCTAACCGTAAAATCAGTTTGCGGAACCAGCCAGGTAAGTTCACATGGTAAACGCAACGCAGCAGCGTGTCAGCCCTGCACATGTTCAACTATGCCGAAAGATGAAGCAAGGAGCCCAGAGCAGACAAACCCACCGTCATTTCAAAGTTCAGCAAATGAAAGGAGCTGATATGACAAAAACGTCAAGAACCCTGTGCTACTTGATAGGGAAAAGCAAGTACCTGCAAAAGAAGGGCCCTGCTCTTTGAGAACCCGCAATTTTGAGGGACTTGCTGCAGTCATTAAAAACCCGCCTTGTTTTTTTTTCCTGAAGGCTTCAGCTTTCATTTTATTGGCATATAAACCACGACAGCCTGCGTATAAACTCTTGTGTTCTGACGAAGAAACTTTAAGGCCAGGCGGATGACCCACGGCCTGCGTCTCCGCTGCACCAAGCGCATTTCCTCTCACCTCGCCAGCGTGTCCAAGTGCTCCTCGTTTTCCTCTCTCGTGCGTGGGGTTTCGAAACCTCGAGAAGGGAACACGCTGCTTTCCGGCTCTCCTGCTCCAGCCACAAAGGGACAAGAAGTTCACAGCAGTTACGCAGCGGCTGTCGAGCTGCCGAGGAGGTTTTTGAGAGATGCTGAATCACATCGTAAGCAAAACTGCTAAAAAAGTCACCCTTGTTCGGAAACGGCCTCCGTGTGGAGCAGCCGAAACGCCTTCCACCAGGTCGGAGCCCGTGCCCTGGCGGGGGGCACCGGCAGCCGGGACCACCCTCCACGGCCACGTGCACAGGCTGGGCCAGGGCAGCGCGCGGGGCACGCGGCGCGGACAGGCAGCAGCCACGGATGGGAAAAGCCTTCCATGAGGAGGACCACAGGGCCGCACACAAACTGGAAAACAATGACCCAAACACAGACATACCCCCAGGAGTCACTTCTCCCTTGAGGCTGCCCAGGAGCTTCCATTTTGCTAAAATTAGGGAAAAGTTTAGGGATTCTTCTTCATTCATTCCTTCTTTAGGCAGCTTTTTCAGGCTGTCTGCACAGGGGAGTTTTGCAGCACGTCACTTCAAGCAAGAGGCGCGGGGAGGCAGGAGAGTATTTTATTGCAGAATACAAAAGTTATAAGTTATGTGCTTACAAAAAGCATTGGACACATCTCGTCTTGCAGGGCTAGGAAGTCCCACAGAGGGTCGGGAACGTTCCTGCACACAGCATCACATTCTCATCAACCCGGATAAGGCTCTAGGACAAAACCTCCTCGCTGGAGTTTCCATCGAGTTAACAAATGGATCTTTACACAAAATATGTGTATGTAAGAAATGACGTGAAGTTATGCATTTTAAACTAAAGTACAGTGTTAGCTATTCAGAGCTGTACCCAAAACAACAGTATTTTTAAGCACATATTTCATTTTTTAAGAGCCTTACAGTGGTGATGATAATTTAAGGCATAGCATGATCCAAATGACTTCATTGTAGAAATACATTTCTGCAACAGAACTAAATATAAACTTATTTATAAGGTCCTTCATGTCTGCACAATATTAACCTTGAAATATAATCTTCCTTCCAATTAAGTTCACTATTTTATAAATACAATTCTATGCATTTAAAATTACCCTTAGAGCACAAAAAGAAAATAAAATAAAATGCCACAGCGCTAGAAACTGCAGCCTTGGGCCCGAGGAGCCCCGGCAGTGCAACGACTACAGTACTCGAGGCGGGATGCACCCAAGACGTCTACAAATGTCAGGAAAGTAAAATCTCTCAAAACTGCGTTTCCTTTGGCAAAACCAATCCGGATCACATAAACACTTGGAAGAAGGACGAGCGAGCAGCACTCATCCCGTGGAACTGGGATTCTCACACACGACACGTTCTGCCACACAAGCTCTTCCTGCCATTAACGCTCTTAAAGAATTCGAATCCTCTGCTGCTGGAACACACACTGTGAAAGCAATTTGTATCTGGAGATAAAGAAGAAATCAATGTAATTGTTCTGAATTACGTTTTGGCAGAAGCAAGGGCCTATTCCTCGCTCCGTGTACGGAATTCCCAACGGGAGAGCCCGTACAAAGAGGCAGGACACGCGCGCAGCCCGTGGGAAGGAAGAACCTCCTTGGGCGAGGCCAACTCGCTGCCGGCTGCAGAAGCCCCTTCGCGCCCAGGGACGCGGCCCACAGGGCTCGACCCCGTCCCAAGGGGACGAGGGCCCCTCCGCTCCACCCGGGCCCCCCTACCCTGCGGCCATGAGCAGGGCAGCGGCAGCACCGTCACCAACCCCCTCCTCGGCTGGGTTTGCCACCGCATCACCAGGGAACCAAACCCGAGCCCCGTGAGGGCACGGCCAAAAGCCAGTGAAGGGCAGAGCCCCGTCTGCGGGCCCAGGGCCGAGCGCCACCCCGCAGCGCTCCGCACCGAGCACTCCTGCTGCTTGAGCAACGCCACCTTTCCCGCAGCTCCGAGACCTGCCTGCGCTGCACGCTCAAAAACACAGAGGCACCTGCTCACACAGTAACAGCTAACGAAAAAAATACACACCGACTTGCACCGATTTCAATTTGAAAAGGCCATTAAAACAAAACGACTTCCAGACCCGCACCCAGGCAGCAGGTTACACTTCAACACGAAGCAGGAGCCTGATCCTGACAGGCACCGAGGGCTCGGTGCTCCCCGTCAGTGGGAGTGGCGAAGCCTCAGCATCCTGCAGGACAAACACCGAGTGCTGCAATCACAGCAGTCCCTGAACAAAAGAAGTGAAGGGAGAAAAAGAGGGTAGGGAGGAAGCGATACCTCAGCCGTCACAGCATCACTATGAAGCTAATAAAACAAACGTCAACACAGAAAAGAAATATTGCTGCAAATGGGGTTCAATGCACTCCACTTATACTGAACACAGACAGTCTCTTATCACAAAGTTTGAGCAGGTAAGAAACCTGACTTCATTCTGCATATTCTCAAAAGAAACTTTGGTAATAGTGGATGCTTCTAGGTACATATGGCCATTGTAGTATTTCTGGAGGGAAGAAAGGAATAGAGCAATTTCTGTAAAAGAAAGAGGAAGCTACAAGGATTTTATTTTCTTCTAATTTTTTCTTAACTAAAAATATTGAATTTTAATTGAATTATGGTTTCTGAAAAGACAACATTTAATTTCTAGTTCAGTACTCACAGCCAAAGACTGGTGCCTACCCCAGGTTCCAACAGTTCTAGTTTCAGTAAGACCACTTTGAAAAGCAAAGAAACACCAAATCCCTGAATGCAAAGTGAATAAACGCACAGAGGCAGTAACAGAGGATGGAGACACCTCCAAACTGCACAACACATTCTCGCCCTCCTTGCCCCTGATATCACATACTGGCCTATTTCTGCCCCACTGGAGTTTCAGGAATAGCAACAAAGACAAAAGCTTGTCCTGTTTAGCCTGCTCTCCCTGGGGAATTAAAGCACACCGGTTTCAACAGACAGAGTCGAGAGCACAGACTTACCACCAACAATCAAAGTGCACTGTAATATAAACAATGAAGTTACAAAATCTACAGGGCTCGAACAAACTTTTATTAGCAAACAAGTAAAGATTCATCATCACTGGTGCTGAATTCCGAGAGGGGAGTAGAGGACTCTAACGTTGGCACTTCCACAGGATGGCAACAAGCCGCACGAATACCCAAAGGCTCCTCCCGATACGAGCTGGGGCAACATCGGTTTTGTCCATCCACTTGGATACGAACATTTACGGGGCTGTCCGAATAAGCAGACCCCCACGCTTTCAAGGGTAACCTGCATGGCTCTTCACTCAACGGATGACTCCTACTTGAACCACTGCCCTCTGGGACAGTCCTTGTGGGTGCTGACCCTCCACGGGCCGTTTCTGCAATGCTTTCAGACAGAGGATCTCTGAAAGCCCTTCCTGGATCCACTCTGCTGGACTGTTTCAGCTCACTGCCGGAGCTCTCAGCACCTAAAGGTTTATCAGTGCGGCCAGTGTCAGGCTCTGCATACGCACCTGTGCAAGCACTAGGTAAGACATCAGAGGGAGACGGTTCTGCAGTGTCAGTCTCCGTCTGCAAGCTGCTACATTCAGCTTCTTGTGGGCCCCTGGCCTGGCCAAGGGCATCTGCCTCTACACTAGGTCTTTCGGGGGCAGGCGGAGGGCTCCGAGGAGTCCCGTCAGCACGGCTCACGGTCCCGTCAGCGGGGTTGAGGATCCCGTCACCCAGCGTGGTCTGGGAAGCGCGGGCGGGGGTCAGGAGGGGGATCTGTCCTCGCGCCCGCGGCCTGTGGAAGAGTCTGCTCCAGAGCCTGCCCAGGCGCCTCCGAGACGAGCTCCGTCGCGACGCGTGACGCCTCATCTGCCTCCTCATGGCTGTACGAATATTCTGCAGCACAGAGGCCTGTAGCACAGAGAGAGCACACTACAGTTGCACACAAATTTAAAAGGCTTCCCCTAAAGCCCACTCTTTCCATTAATCCACTAATCTCTCTCGTCTACCAGAATTCTTAACCTTAATCCATCAACTTCCTTGCTAAAATGAAAATTTTGTAACAAACAAGCTGCCAAACACACTCTGCCTCTACCAAAACCCCTTCCCTACACATACCTCTACACTTTAAGGGTTTTCTTTGAGCTTAACCTCTACTTGTCTGTCCAGCCAGATGTCCTGTTCATCCTATGTGACCACCACTAAAGAATGAGACTACAGAGTGCCGAGGCTAACGTCAGCAACACGGTCAATGTGTTCAGAAGTACCCACAAGACGTAGATAGATAACTGTGGTTCTTCACCACAGCGGAAAACAAACAGTTTCCACAGGAGAACTTCCACTACAAGTGCACTGCTGAAGGAATACAGATCCGCACTGACTTTATCTGGTTTAGAGCACTCTGGCTGCTGCCAGGTTCACACGCCCAGTCTCCATACCTGCGAGGCATTGTACACAGGGAAGTCCTCAACCGGCGGGATAAGCCCTTGTGCGATCAGCTGCCCGTAGGAAGGTGGAGCTTCCCGCCGCACAAACTCTGCCTCCAGCCGCGTCATCTGGGTCTCAAACGCCCTGCAATCAGGACCAGAGTTAAGAGGAGAAGGAGAGAGAAATAACAGTCATTTTGTCCTACATTCGCTGCATTAATGTAACAAAGGCAGGGTGGAGAGATTCACAGTAACAAGAAAAAGACACACTCTCAAGTAGGTCCAGTGAAAAACCTTATCACAAAGATGCTAAAACATGTAAAAAGAGCAAGAGTAAAGGGTAAGAGTCAAGGAGTCAAACCAGCAAAACCTTTGATGCAGTTCCAACTTGGATCCTGTGGTTAGGAAAGTTTTTCCAGTCTGGTTCCAGCTTATGCCAGTAACCTCATTAACTTGCTCAGCAAGGATCCAAAGGTTATTTTTGGGAAATACAACATTAAGAACTGGAAAGAATCACATAACAGGGGCACACTTGCAGATGCAGGGAGCTCTGCCTCTCCTGCCAGAAGCCAGGCACCACCGAGGTTCCCAAGAGAGCACTGCAGCTTTGTCCAGCTCCTGAGATTCGATCCAGGAGAGGACCTAATGCACACTGTGCTGGAAACAAAGCCAGCAGCGTGGCAGGGAGCAGGGGGATGTGACAAGACCCAGGTGTCAGAAAGTCCCTACCCTCTTTCTCCCATAGGGCAAAGCCACCCTTGCACTGACACTCAGAACAGGCAGAGAAACACACATAGTCTACACAGCAACGGGACTGAGGGACCGAGGTAGAGCTCACACTGACGGCTCAGCAAACACAGCACAGCATGGGCAGTGACACACACACGAGCTGACATCCCTCTGCTTCCAAAAAACTAAACTGCTCCAAGTCCAGCGCGGTGACTGCTTAATTGTCATCAATTCCTCTGGTCAATTTCACTGTATTAATCAAATTCTCCTGGATTATGTATTTAAATAAAAAAAAAGCCTCAAGCTGTTAAAGCATCACAGAAGCAGGATGTTCACCTGTATTCCCTGGTCCTCAGAGAATACAACTTGAACGCACAGCCCAGTGCTATGACCAGCAGCAAGCCACACACGAGGCTCCCGATGAGCGCGGCCGTGATGACCTTCCTGGGCACGATCACCAGGCAGTTGTGCTCATCGCTGCCATCCTGGCAGTCTTCCTGGCCATCGCAACGCCACGTCTCAAAGATGCACAGGTTTGTACCACAGTGGAAGTTTCCTGGCTGGCAAGTAAAGCAGTTTTTTTCATCCGAGCCATCTGGGCAGTTCTTCTGGTTGTTACATCGGTCGAGTATCGAGTAGCAAAGTCCGCTGTTCCCTTCACACGGGTACTCATTCTTCTGGCAGGCGGGGCAGTTCTCCTCGTCCTTGCCATTCGGACAGTGCCACCAGCCATCGCAGTGCTGCTTGTCTGTGAAACACTCCTCGTCACTGCCACAAGGGTGCTCCCACGGAAGGCAATATCCTTTCACCTGATACGTTGCATTGAACCCGTGGCCAGTGCTCTTGGAACGGGCATGATATGAGACAGTGAGCTGGCCCTTTGACGACTCCACACTCACCGAATGCCTATTGTTGTGATACGAAAATGTCTGCATTAACTTATCACCCCGTTCCCCAATGCCATCATACACCTTCACATAGTCATTGTAGCCCAACTGTAAGTCGAGCTGCAGCAGAACGTGTCGATTATCCTGCGTGTCCACGTACCACGTGCAGCGCAGGTCTGATCTGCTGTGATCAGAACGGAACAAATCTGGGGAAGCAAAAGACCCATAAAAATTACCCAGCCTTTTACCACAGGACAGATCAGGACAGTTATCTTCGTCTGACCCATCGCTGCAGTCTTTAACTGAATTACATCTCAGCTCGTTTGTCAAGCACTTGGTGGAATGGACTACACTACACTGGAATGTTCCTGAGGGACAGATGCTGGACTGAGGCTCTGTTGGAGGGACAGTGCAGTTTCTCTCATCCGAGTTATCCCCACACTCATCCATGGAATTACACTTCCAAGTACTGGGAATACACTTTCCATTTGCACAGCGGAATTCGTCTGACTGACAAACAGCCTGACCTATTTTTCCTGTGGAAGAGGAAGAGAGAAGAGTCAGTACTGAAACGTTCAGAAACGTCCAAAGACACATCTTAAAATTCCACTTCCTAGTGTGTCTCAATTCAGTCTCCCAGGCCAGCACCCTTCAGGAATACTGAGGTAAAGCCGAGTGGAAAAAATACTATTGTTACCACGGCCGACACCTTACAGTCATTAAGGCCAGCACAAGACCCTTATCAACAAATACTGTCTTCTGGTTTTGCCAGAGAGAGGATTGGAGAAGCCAGAGAAACTGCAAGATCTTACCTCTAATGTAAGAAAGGCGAAATCCCTGAGCCTGTCCTGAGCTTGATGCATCAGAGTGAAAAAATATCCAAACGTGATCCCTTGAAGAAATGAAAGATGGAGGAATGGAAGATCCACACACTTTGTACTCCTCCCTCTTGGAAGAAGGGCCAATCATCAACCAGTCTACTGCGCATTTCTGAGAGTCTTCCAAGTCAAAGTTCTTAAAACTGTTAGGAACAAACAAAAACACAGCTAGAAGAGAGAACCAGAACAATGCCAAGCACGAGAGAAAACCAGGCTGCAACAGTTGCCTTTCTGCACCAAGCGGCACTGACACGGAGATTATATTCAAAGATAGTGAAACACCTACAGTACTTGGAGCACTTGTAAACACAGCAGTCAAACTTCCCCGCTTTAGAAACGCACACATCTCACAGGCACACACAGTGCGCCAAACAACCCCAAAGCTGCAGAGATGATCTCTTTCCCTGGAAGCTCTTAAACAATCTGCTTCCCCAAACACAGACGTGAGCAAAGCACAAATTCCAGGACACGTTATCCATAAGGCAGATGATTTATTTTCCAACCTTAAAAAAACCCCTATGAATCTATGGAAGAGAAGGGGAGACTACTGTCTTTGGGGAAGCAGGGGGAGGGATGACAACAGAAAGCAATAGGGAACGGTGCAAAGACTCCTCAAGAGATGAAAAAGACAAAATAGGTTCTTCAAACTATGGATAGATGGGAGTGGAGGGGACAAGAGGAAAGGAGGACAGTAAGGAGTGAAAATGGAACTGTAAAATCTCTCAAACATTTTTTAATTGAAAGGCAAAAATATTCCCTTGCTAGGAATGCGAGTGCAGAGCAAACAAACCTGCAACCTTTTACTGTCAAGTACCCAGCCTTTCCGCTGGCTCAAACCAACAGCTGCTCAATGGTAGATTATGCAGGGCAAAGAGGTGCCAAATTGTTTGCAGGATGATGAAAGCAACCCAATGACACCCGTGCTCTGCAGCTCAGGAGCCACACAGCATATTTGTTCAGTCTGATGACACAGATTAGATCTGCACTCAGTAATGTGCACTGACAACAGCCACGCACACAGAGGCAGCTCTCACTGTGAAAGGACCCTCAGAAATGTATTTTGGTCCTCCTGCACATAACACACCTACCAACACGTGTGTGAATTTTTTTTTTTTGTACTTCATGCACATACTTAGACCTTTCAGAGAGGTTGAAATACTCCTACCAAACAGAGGCCACCTTCCACCAAGAACCTTACACAAAAAAAGAAAGGAACTCAATGAAAAAGATAAATGGAAAGACAATTTTCTGTTATCACAATATAGTTACAAAGAGCCTGCCAGATCTTTCCCTGTGAAGGTGAAAAGGAAAGTGCTGCAACTAAGTAAACCAGTCAATTCACCTAGGTATGAGCTCTAACCTACACACACATGTATGTATACCATACACTGGCGTACAAACTCTCCCTTAAACAGCAAGAGGGCACTAAAAGTGTTAAAAAGAAAATTGAGAGATGTCCAATAATTTAACATCCAAAAGACGTCATTGCTCTTTTCTGCCTCTCTCCCATCACAGTGTATGTATCTCACCAGCTAGGAAGACTCATTCCTATAGGGATATATGTGGGAGTGAGATAACTTAGATCTCAAAGCTTCTGAAACAAACAGATTCTGCCAAGAAGCTCCAGACAACTTCACAAACAGGACGAAAAAGTTAAAGGATCGATCACATAAAGATAACCCAAAATTTTCCTGTCCCAGGCGTTCTGCACAAAAAAAAAGAAAAAAATCTCTTTAATGACTAGGGCAATGTACGAGCAGCCACTAAAAATGAACCGGAATTATACAAGGTAGCAGTAATAGATTATTGGCACAAGCAATCTGAGGCAGCATTACTGGGCTACCATATCGGGTTGCTTTCTGTAACTCCCTGGCACCAGAATCAAAAAGGTTTCTATTATCTGCTTGGAGGACTATGTGTAGGGGTTTCTTGTCATAAAGACCTTTTGGATACGCATTAGAATTATCTTCCTGCCCAGCACCAAGTTTTGTAAGAAATGGGAATAGCTGCTGTGTCGCAATGAGGAGGGGAAGGAAAATTGTGAGAGACAGGTGAGATCATTTACTAGATCTTTTGATCTCTTTCCTCTGCTAGTTTGCATTTAGCAGGAACAACCTTGAAGAGCTAAAGAACTTGTTCTCTTGCCCTCCCCAGCTGCCCACAGTGTCACAGGCTGCCCACTCTGCCCACTCGGCTGAAAAAGCTGCTCCTGACTCTCACATGAGGAACTCACACTTCAGGATTGCTACTTAACGCAGCCTCTCATCTAAGAGGAAATGTGCTCCCTCTAATAAGCCGTCTGCACCTTATATTAAAATGCATTTATTTCTAGAAAAAAAAAAGGGAGGGGGAATTTAAGATGCACACAGAGCACCGAGAAGTCAGCTACACTCAAACTCTTCTGCAGACGACAGGGCTAGATATGCAGAGCATGCATGTGCACATAATTAACAGCATCTTCTGCTCGCACGCTGAGAACTTCATACAGAACGTCACTAAAAGGGCTGGGGGTTACTGTGAAGGGTTCAGATGACAGAGAAGCTTTAGTCACACTTTCTAAAGCACAAGCACAGGCACAGAGAGAATCACGGGTTTTCCCCTGGGTTCCTTGCAGATCCAGAGCAGCCATCCCAAACTCCTCAGCACAAAACTCCAACACAATCCAAGTCACAAACCAAGCATGTGGCCGTGAAACAGCATCTACTTGCAAGGAGGCATCGTCATTGAAGGCCTCCCTGCCAGCAGTAACTCACAGGGCCTCACGAGGATGCCTTACTGGAACAAGTGCCTTGGTACCAGCAAAGGCAACGGAGAACATCCACAGCAATGAACTCGTTTCCTAATAAGCACCTTAATCACATACCAGTGCCTGGAAGTTCAAAATGCCACTGAACAAACCAAATTGATCTGAACTACGGATGCCCTCGTTTTGATTAAAAAGATATATATGTATATATATATATGTATATGCAATAGATACCACAGCAGTTTTAAACACTGCTTCCTGTAGGAGCAAGCTCAAAGTAATTCCGTTCTCTCGTGCAAACTATAATCAACAGACACATTTTTAAAAAGTTTTGCTTTAAGGCACTGTCACTCCACAGCAATTCTTTCCCAGTCTTCCCAACATGTTTCATTTCCTCCAGCAGAAGCAATTTTGCTCCTTTCGCTTCTTGATAGCAATTTCACTCCAGAACAAAATGTGATATATTTGAACCAAGTGTCAAGCATCTTTATCACACAAAACACTCCTTTATAACAAAATACTAAATACTAAATAACATGCATACATGGGTGTGCATATATAAATATATACTTATTGTTTGCTAATGTATTTTTGAAAGCAAAGTTTAATATGGCAGAGGTATTTCTTATATAAATCTGACCTTAAATAACCCACTGTTTCATTTTATTCAAACTTCAGAACAGTCTGTTCAACCTCTGCCGTATTCAGAAGCACCAACTCATTACCATCCTTCGGAAATGTCTGTCAGCTAATTTTTTTTTTTATATATATATAAAAATTATATATATATATATTTGTATATATATACACACACACATACACACACAGGGAGCGTGTATACAAAAATACTCTACTGTTCTAGGTACAAGAAGCATTCATGTTTTGAGGATCAGAATGACTAAATGTGAGCTGAAAAGCACAGCACTAGATCTGTTTTTACAAAATCCTGGTAATTCATCTAGCGGTAGATCCTGGAAAAAGCTTACTTCCCGTCTCGGGAAGGACCCCGAGGGCTCCCTGTGAACCACAGCTTGGCTACGTATCCCCTCCTGTCGAAGCAACAGTACTGCACAATGACATTGTCCTACTGACTTCCTAGCATTGGCGTGTCGCTGGAAAGAACTTCATTAGAGCAGCCTATCGTAACCACTCGGACCTGCTGTACCTATGAAAACCCACACTGCCCGCAGCACCACGGCTCAGCAGAGCTCAGCTTTTCACCATCTGCACTGGGAGGAGCAGTAACAGCTAGAAAAAGTTAGCTCTATAAATAATGTTGGGAATTCCCCACAACCCTCTTAAGTATTTTAGACACAAATAACTACAGATTAAAGCACACACACACAAAAAAAAAAAAAAGCATTCTCAATAACTGGAAAAGAACACAAGATGATCAGGAAAACAAACAAGAAACAGGAAGCTGACAGAGGCCCAGCAGATATAAAAGCTGAATGAAAGGAAGTAAATAAATAAATAAGTGTACAATTTGGCCCTCTAAACTCATTAAAAAATTGGAGAACAAATATTATGGGTAAATCAGTAGAGCACAGCCCCAAAATAAAACAGACCAGCCAATTAAGCAAAAGAAGTCACTGCTATTTGCCAGCCTGCTACAGTAGGTGCAGGCTGTGAACAACTGATGACTTAATTGGCTCATTAAAATCTTCTGCTTAACCACTGAACCTGCAAGTCAGGAAATCTATTCTATTGCCAGCTCCTGAGCCCCAGCTCACTCCGTAACCTTAGGGAAGGGACACAGCCCGTTCTCCAAAAGCTGAGCACTGCAGCTCTGAATAAAACAAATGGCTCTTAGGAGATTTTTCCAATCAACGTTAAGGTCTGAAATACTCCAA
This sequence comes from Eudromia elegans, assembly GCA_003342815.1. Lineage (NCBI taxonomy): Eukaryota > Metazoa > Chordata > Aves > Tinamiformes > Tinamidae > Eudromia > Eudromia elegans. The sequence goes on along the minus strand of PTEX01000011.1, from coordinate 3,687,851 downwards.
GTTCAGCAAAAAACAATCTGCAGCAGACCCTCTAGTTCGTCAGATAAGACACCAGCAAGCCTCTATGTGACCTGTCCTTGGTTTGCACAGAATTTTGAGCTCAGATGGTATCTGATAAACCAAACTTCAAAGGCAACAAGTCACGTCACTGAGGCAGAAGTCAAGCAAGGCATTTCCCCCACACTCCATTCTCCGGAAGCAGCTCGAGAGGGGCACCACAGAAGCAGCAATCGCTTTTGCTTCTCTATCATTCCGAAAATGCGGAACATTTTACTCTCGGTTCCATAATTTCCTATAATAACTCTGCCCACAGTGGGTATAATAATACCTGCTAAACAAAAAGATCTTTTTCTCTCATTTAAGGAAACATACTGATATAAAGCCTATAAAGGCAATTACTACACAATCCATCTTTATCTCATCTTACAGTATTTCTTACATAGCCCTCTAAGAACAAGTATAAAAGTTGAGAGAATGAAAGAAATGAAGCGACTTCTGTAAGAACAGACCAACAACCTGAATCCAGAATGACACCCCATGACCCTGGACAACTCACCTCCAGCACCTAGCAATTTGCTCCCAGGTCTCAACAGCAAGATTCTGGCAAGCAGACCAGCTTAGAAGAAAGTACTAACACATGCTTCGCTTGTAGAGACACAAAGGCACGAAGAAAATCTTTTCCTTTTTATCGTGAACTCCTCCCCAATGATTTAAAAAGAAAACTGCAATGCAAAACAGTAAGTATGGAAATGCAAGGACATGAACAAAATCTATACCAACATATGAGAGGTAGATGTTAAAATAAAGCTTCTGAAGGACATGCTCACAGGAGACAGTATCTTCCATCCAAACGTAGAGCTGGGTACTGTTCCATGGAAAATGCTGAATAACAGGTTTATAAAAAATCACTACCTGCTGCAGTCTATCTAGAAATCAAAACTAATTGCAACTGAGACTCCATCCCATAATGATTCTTCTTCCTGTATCTCAAATATGCAACTTACATAATATTGCTGTCTTACTGTCAATGAGAATTCAAGATCAAAGGAAATGCATTCAGTGTTACATCACACAAAGCCACTTTTTTTTTAACCTTCCAAAATCCAGATCTTCTCATAAGAACTAGTTTTGTTTGACTTTCTTGGTGGGGGGCAAGGGGAAAACACACTCCTTTTTTGCCCCATCAGCAAATTGCTGGTATCCCCAGGCTAATAAGGAAAAGTGCTTGTATGTGGACCCCATCTCCCAGTCTGCCGGTAGCAGGTTAGCCTGGGCAAGGCAGCTGCCTCCCTCATGTCACCCTCTGAATGGTGTTAAGCATCTAAAGAAATTCTCAGATGCTGCAACACTTTGCATTTCCTGTACCACCGCAGTGAGTCATCCCAAGCACATTTACAGTCAGAAATGCAACACCGCAACACATCTGCTACCCACAAACAACTCCCTCGGATGTAAACACCTAACTCCCACTGTCTGCACGTGTGTACGAGGGCAGGATGTGACTCCACGCACTGCATACAGGCACTATCAGCAGCTTCCTCATCTTGCTTCCCCCATTTCTAATGGCTCAGTTACACTCTGCTTGCAGAGGAGAAACCTAATGCTAACTAGGAGCTCTGAGATGATTTCACAGCATAAATTGCAGTGTTATTATCAAGAGCAAAGCTCTGTGTCTCGTTCATGTGCTTCCTCAGTTTCCAAAAATCTCTGCTTGCAAACTAATTCCCCAATCCCAATACGGTCTAATGGGGTTTAAAAGCACCTTTCTATTTTTGGATCACAAATGCTGGCAGGTATCTGCTTCCTTACTCTTGATGAGTAGTTCCTATTTTGAACAATGGATGAAGGGGCCCTCCTATTATTCCATCTGCAGCAGATTTGTTTTTAATTGCAGAGCATCTGCAGCTGAAGAGGTTTGCAGTCTTTTTAAGCAGCTGAGCAAAGAATGAGCAGATGGTGTCAAACACAACGGTACTCAAAACAAAACAAAAAACCTTGCTAGTTCTTTTTTTTTTTTTAATAAGCAATTCTTGGTCCAGGGATACTATGATTAGCCCAGAGACATTATGCACATTCACAGTATGTTGATATTATAGCCTAAAATTTTTATCAAACCTTTCAGAATATATTATAGTCTTTTCTGAATTATATTTTCATGGATTTGTGGAAAGGGCTGAAACTGTGCCACAAATTATAGCTATTATCCAATTCTGTGGAAATGAAAAACTTAGCGAAAAAGCATGTGTTTTGGTTGACAAGTAACAATAAGCAATGATTATCTTCCTGTAGCAATTAAGTACAGCACCATTTCAAGACATTAGAGACCAAGCCATTCTTGCTTTAGGAATCTTAAGTAGCCCAACTGAATACAGGCTACTTCAGATTTTATGGCCTTCACTCATTCCTATTTACAGGCAGTGAAGAGAATGAAGTCTACTTAATGCAAATAATTACATCACTGTTTCCCCACCCCTCATCTATCAGATGAGATCTCACTTGGGTAATGTGAAGATAAACACGTTAGAAGACTACAAGTGATTTACGTGTATAATAATGGCTGCCAGAAGTAACCTACAAACAAGCTGGAGCACTTCTAAAACGAGAGTGGTGCCTGCCCTGCAATGAAGCTTCAGCAAGACCAACTCCCCGCGTTCAACCCGTCCACCTCGGAGCAGCTCTGACAGATGCCTTCATGCTAGGGAATCAGGCAACACCACACGCCTCATTTCACTCCAGCCAGGCCATCCTGTATCTCCACAGAACACCGGGAGCCATACCTAATTGTTATCATGTCTCCGCGATCTCCTTGGATGTACCAGCTGCAGTTGACGGCTGGGGGATAGTTCAGTGGCCAGGAAGGGCTGTAGATGACTCCCCGTCTCTCTGTGTGCTGTTCCAGTTCTCCACTGCAAGCAGCTGTTAACGAGGAGGGGAAAATATTATTGTTAATGCTCTACCTAATCAACAATCCACATTAGACGCAAGCACCAATTTCTGGGATTGCAGACAAATGAGAGTCAATAATTTTATCCTCTTACTGCTTTCTTTCCTGCCCTGGTTTTTAATTAAGACACCTGCTCTAAGTGTAGGTAAGCACAACCTGCATTTCAATGCAGGAGCAATCAATAACCTTGCATGAATCCACCAAAGGCTACAATCAATAATACTGCACAGATCTGCCAAGTGGACGCAATACAAAAGTCCTTCTTACCAGCTTCCCAGCTTCATTCTGCTAACCATATCACCAACCTGAAGAGTTTCAAATGGTTTTAAAAAAGACCTCCAACAACAACAACAAAAAAGGAGCTAAAGTAAGTTGGACTTCAACATCAAATGTTTTCACTAAAATTAAGTGTTTTAAATTCCTTCTGAATTCCAGTGATATATTTTCCAGGCAGGGGAAGGAGAGAGAAAAAGAGAGCAGGGGAGAAAAAAAAGTGTCAGTATTTTCAAAGCACTTTCAGATCTTTCTATGGACAACAGAAGGGTAATTAAAGTCAAATCAAAATACTTATAATTTGCAATTAGTCAATTTGAAAATGAAAGTGAAATGTTCCAAGGACAAATGGGAAAGCTGTTCTGATGGGAAAATATACTCTCAGTAGATTACAAGAGGGGAAATTCTCTGTAATGTAATAGCTATTCTGAACAGTCTCCAAAAATATTTTAAAATCTATTTTTAAGGCAAATGACTATTTAGAGCCTGACTTGTGGATCACAGCAGAATTTTCCCTTTTTTTCATGAAAGAATGACTTCTCCTAGCTCCAAAAGGTGGCCAGGAGAAGCAGCCAAGGCCTTCGTGTCAGGATTTTCGCACGCATACGCACACTGCGGTTCCCTCGGGCTGGGCGCGCTGCCCGAAGCGCAGCCTCGCGAGGCGGCATTCCCAGCGGCCCGTCCTGGTTTAGCTGCCCTGCCGGGCTGGGGGCAGAGGGGCGAGCGAGGGCGCCGCGCGAGCCGAGGCGGGCACCGCAGCCCCCGTCCCGCTGCTCGGGTCGCTCACGGCGCACAGTCCAAAGCGAGGGCCACAGGAACACACCACGCATTAGGTGAGAAACCTACCTGAGGCAGTGCACACAAAAAGCCACCGTTCCCACCCTCCACACAGGCCATTCCAGTGAAACACACGGACATAATTCCTACTAGTTTCAAAGGCCATAACAAAAATGCATACAATGAGAATATATCTATTTTTCAAATATTTATTTTACAGCAAAGATGTTACAAAACCACAAAGATTCCCATTGTCATGCTTGGAAAAAGACAGGCTTCACACCGGACACTAGCAAAACCCTGGACTACAGAAACAATTACAGTCACAAAAGCAAGAGACAGACCCACAGGACCTTTCACCTATAATTCTGAATTTCCCTCATTACACACACCAAATGCTCGACTTCTTTTGCCGTCCTCCTGCACGTACTTACCAGTGCATAAACGCACCATCGCTAACGACTACAAGAACAGGAGCCTGCTAGGACTGTATTTCCTAAGTGCCAGAGCAGTAAAAGTTTCTAATGGGAAAGTGGCAGCCGGCACAAGGCAAAGGGAGCAAACACACTGTAGAGCCCTATCCAGAGGCTTCCACCAGCAGCACTGCAAGTGTTTCTGTCCCCTTAGCATCAACTACTGTTCCGGATTAAAAATACCTTCTTGAAGGTACATGTACTAAAATAGAAAGCAAAATGATAATTATGCAAAGCTTATTTTAGCTGTCAATGTGACTTTCTCAGAACAAAGTCTGCACATCGTCACTTTTACTCACACATTCATTGGTGTGGTTAAGCAAAAATATTTTCCCAAATACTTGTTTTCCAGGTTTTTACAAAAACCCAAAGGAAGTGTTTACAAAAGTCTGAGAAAGTATTTACAAAACTCCCGAGCAGGAGCTCTTTTAAGTATTTGAGTTTTCCTGAAACAAGATCGCTAGCAGCTTCTGGTCTGCAATAATACATAGCTCCCAGCTTGGAAGCAGTGCATCTGACATAATATGACAGCTCACTTTCTCAGGGAGAAATATCATTTCTTACTAACCCTGCACATCTGCTATTAGCCTCTACACTACAAGGACAGAAGAAAAGACAAAAGAAAAGCCTTTCCATTTCAACAGTGGTGAAACCCTGCTAAGGGCACAAGCAGAGCGAGGCGCGTGCGGACACGGTGGCGTGCAGCTCGCTGTGCCGCGTGGGCTGTTTCAGTGCTCTTGGGTGGCCTTGCCCTTCCCTTCTGGAGCACAACATGCACTTCTAACCCAGCCTGCCCAAAATCAAAAGGGCAACTGCGCTGCTGGTGCAAAGGCTCCTAAACCTTACCTCGCATTACTGAAACACACTTGCCTGCTGTTAAGAGTGTGTCCACAGCCCTTAACCCACTGTGACAACCCGCCGGGGAGGAGGGCGGAGGAAGGAAGCCGCTGCTGTGCCTACCCAGACCTCCCTTACTCGCCCCGCGCTCCTGACGCCTTCCACTTCCCACCAGCTCATCACTGCGGTATGTGCACGGCCACCAACGGGCTTCCTCCCCAGCGCTCCCCTCCTCCTCCTCCTCCCACGACAAGTGCTCGAGCGCAGCTCTGACACCTCCTCGGAAGACTTCTTGGAACAAAAAGCCGATGCAGAGCAGGGCCCCCAGCGCTGGCGGCACAACAGTTCCCACGGGGCAGGACGCGTCCCGGCCCCACTGCGGGCAGGAAGCGCCACGATGGGCGCAGCACCCAGCACCGCGGCCGTCACGTCAGTGCGTCCCAGCCCCACTGCAGGCAGGAAGCGCCGCAGTGCATGCAGCACCCAGCACCGCGGCCGTCACGTCAGCGCATCCCGGCCCCGCTGTGGGCAGGAAGCGCCACGATGGGCGCAGCACCCAGCACCGCGGCCGTCACGTCAGCGCATGCCAGTGGCTGCTGCCGGGCAGGCCCGGCCGGGCTCACGGGCAGCCGCTCTGGACGGACACCAGCAAGGCACTGCCCGAGTCGCCAACACTCCCAGGGCACACCACGAAACAAAAGGAGCCGTCCTGGGTGCCCCGCAAGGCCGCAGCTCAGGCGGCTCCACAGCCTCTTCTATCTGGGTTCTTCTACAGATGTTTTTCCTGCAGCCTTTCTGCGCAAAGGGGGAAACACAACTGCACAAAAGCCCCTAACAGCTCAATGTTTCCACAGTGAGGATTAATGGAGAAGTGTAACACAAGCGAACGCCAGCCTCAAGCTGGCAAACCAACAAACCAACCAAAAAAAAAGATCTTATTTTCGGAGATGGCTTATTTAAAAACAGATAAATCCTGACAGCAGATCAGTAATGATTACTTTATAGCTAAAAACATAAAAAAGTCTTTAAATAAATGCCAAAAAAGTCTCGAGATCAGAGAGTTTCTGTCAAGCAGACATAAATCTTCATGAGGCTTTCTGTAATAATCATGTGTCTGGTGGGTTCCTTCTGCTGTGAAGAGCAGTCAAGCCCTCCCTCTAGTTACGTGCATCACAAATACTTGCTAGGAGGAACTGCAAGGAAATCTTCAAAAAGCGTCGCAACAGCATTGAGGGGAAAAAAAAAAAAACAAACAAAAAAGTGTCTCAACAGCATCACTGCTCTTTTGGCAGGAGGCTCTGCTGCACGAGAGGGCAGCACAGTGTGCACTAAGGGCACTCAATGCACAGCAGCTACTGTTAAGAGGACCCCAGCACAAGCGCTGCAGCTCTGCACCATTGTGCAGTACACGGGGCACAAGGGAATCACCCCAACCACCTGCTGCAGGACGAGGGTCGGTTTGCACCTGACGCACGGAACCCTCTTCCCAAACCCTGTGCTTGGCAGCGTGCATCTTCTCTGCAGTTATCTGGGGGTGGGCAGGACACTCCCGCCGGCTCCCTCCATGCACACGCTGCCCACGGCACGCTGCCGCACGGGCGCGCAGGGAGGTTCCTCTGGGGGCTCCTCGGCGTCGCCCAGCCTCGCTGCCCGCTGCTGCTGCTGCGTGCGGAGGGAGGCAGCGCCCAGCGCAGGGCCGGGCGTGGGCGGCAGGCGAGCGCTCCACTGGGCTGCCCGGGCACAGGGCTCGCGGGGACACGGCGCTGCCGCTCGGCACGGCTGCTCCTCAGGCTCCGAGGCCTGGCACTGGCATCGGGGGGGTCCCAGGACTCGCTGTTTCTGCCAACATCGGCTTTCCGGAAGGAAACCACGCTCCGCCCGATGGGAAGGACAGACTCTGCAAGCAGGGGCTCTGCTGGGACACGCTGCGCACAGCGAGCGCTCTCCAGCTCTGCAGCAGGGCTCCTGCACACAGCCCACCCGCAGGACGGCTCCTGCCGGGGTCGTCAGGGTCCTCACGAGCACAGGATCCTCACCCACAACGGCAGCACGAGAGGCTACCCGAGCCATGCTCCTGCCGAGACCTTTAACCACCACCCGCCCCGCCACGGCACACGGAGCCCCTCAAAGCAGTGCCAGCACACGAGAACACCCGGGCTGCTGCACTCTAAGGTCACCCGCACATCTCAAAGAACAAAGGCAAAGTGTTTCATCCACCTCTTCCTGTTTCCAGCATGAAAAACCAGCTGCAGAAGGCAGCAGAGCCAGCTGGAGGGGGTTCTGTATTTCCAACTGAAGCTGCATCACCAGTCTGAGCCAGGCACTGCATCATCACCCCAGCTACACTTAGCACACTGCTTCGCCACCCTGCCTACGGACGCCAGGCTCTATCAAAAGCCAAGAACCATCCAGACAGAACACTGACTGGGACACACATTTCAGTCTGGATTTCTTTCCAGTAAAGGAATTGAAATACAATGTTAGAAACAACTCATGTCCCAAGTGGTTCATCCATACTTCCTCTAACCTAAATTTAGGTGTTACCTAATCCTAAAATGACTACCCTTTCCTGATGTAAATGTGCTCTCAAAGCCCCACATTGACTTGAAAGCTCAAAGTCCCAAACCAATCAACCCATTGACTTACAACTATTTTTGTGTTTGTCCAACTCCTTTCGTCCTGTTTTCACATTTGGATATTCTGTTTTAAGTTAAAATTTGCAACCTCTTTGGGCCAAAAAATGTCCATCAACGTGACAGTCAACTGACAGGCACAAGGGGGCCCTTATCACTAAGAGCCCCTCACACCCTGATTACAGTGTCACAATAAAGCAAACAAGCAACAGCAGTGCTGTAGACAAGGAAACTGCGCTAAGTGCTGCAATCCTGGTCACATCTCCACTTCGACAGTCATGAGGCATTTTCGACATTCCAGTTTTAGCTCCCCCTGGGAATGGGCCACTTTCCTCAGCCTGACATTCCCAGGCACATTTCCTCGACAAAGACTCTTCCCTGAACATATCGGCATGTCCTCAGCCCAGGAAGACTTAAAGTTCTGAACTTCCTAAAACGTCACTGTTACTCTTCCTCAAGCAAAGGTCACACAGTATTGTTTAAACATGTCTTCAGGTGGGAAAGAAGCCACAACTTTAAAAGAACAATCAACATAAATAAGAAAAATGTGTCTTACCTAATGAGGTAACAGCACTTTCTATTTTCCCAGTTAGGAAGAGATTCACTGTGAAAAGAAAGAAAAATAATGCTCATACAGATTGCATTGATATAAGGAGACAGTTGGTAGTTAGCCATTTCTAAGCAATTGCCACAGCGCTAATATTAATTACTTGCATTCTTCCAACAAAAACCCTGCTTAACCACATTGACAATTCACATAATCAACTACTATCCTTCACTGCAGCTATGAAAAGCCAACACAGAATATCGGTTCAATATCCGCCAACCATGCTACCAAGGGAACCGGCCGCCACTCTGCTCTCAACTTGTCTTCTGGGGGGTTTTCCTTTTTCTTTTTTTTTTTTTTTTTTTTTTTTTTTTTCCCTAATTGGGGAAAACAGAAGAACAATTACCCTAAACCACACATAATCCCTGCCAGTCACTTTACCTGCTTAAACACTGGAAAACAATTCCTGAGATTACTATCCTCAAACATCTCTTCTCTGAACAAAGCAAAGTTTGCTTCTCTCAGGTAAATGTCACCCTGAAAGTAAACTAAAATCTAACAGGATTAACTTGACTAATCAGCAGCAATGACGTTTTCAAAGGGGTACACTGGCAAAATCAAAACAGGATGAGAAGATGCTGCAAAACACTCACAAATCAGACTCCAAATACTCTCTATTTTTCTCTGCTCATAGTATATATACTGTATTTATATACATATATACACACACAGTACATGCCCATTGGGGTGAACTAATAAAAGTTGCTACTGCCTAAACAACACTTCTCCCAGGCCATCGTTACTGCGGAGGTCGGGGTAATTAGCAGTCACAGACTGGCGTCCTCGTTGATGCACCTCTCTAATGGCTCGAGTGTGCTCCACCAACTGCTCACATTTCTGCACTGTTTTTGTCATTTACACACGCAGTTTAATAACAACAGGAGAAATGGTAAAACAATTTTAAGAGGTCTAAAAAGTCACCAAAACTTAATTTACAACATCCCAGGCAAACACTCACTTTGGCTTAATTTTACATGTGTCAAATCCTAAATCTTTTTATAGCACATCTGTCAGCGAGCCTTTAATAAAAGCCATCGTGAGGAACAAGCAAGAGGAGCCCAAGGAGCGGCCGCGTGCCGGGGAGGCTGCTCACAGCCAGCGCTGTTCACACCGCGCACGAGGACGGGCCGCGCTCCGAGCCCTGCAACGCAGCTCTCCCCGTGCCGCCCGACCCCTGGGAGCGCCCGCCCAGCGCGATGGCCCCGGCACCGCCGGCGGCTCCGCGCGTCCTGCGAGGCGCCGGCAGCACCAGCGCGAGGGCAGCGGGCAGGGGGGGCTGACTCAGAGTCAGGCTGCTTTCTTTGGAGGACGCTCCAACACCCTCGTTTGGTAGCGAAAGATAAAGTGCCAAGGGCCGCTTTGCACAGAGGGCCAGTCAGATACCGAAAGACCCCCCCACCCACAGAGAGCATTATTACAGCCATGCAAAGCAGAACGTGTGTTGGCTGCTGCGTGCAAGGAGCTCTGCTCTCATTGCAAACTCTTCTATGCTAAGGCAGTCGTCAGGAACAGCTCTCTAACCACAGCCCAAGTTCACGTCAGGTCCCTTCCCCAAGAAGCAAATCTGGTTGCAGAGCACCTTTTCACTCCCTCACCTCAAGCCCCGCAGGTCAAAACGTAAGGCCTCTCTAACCCAGCATCTTCGCAAGCACTCGGCTCTGAAGTGTCAGTGCAGAAGAAGGAACAACTGCTTGTTTCCTAGCGCCAGTTTGCTGCGAGCCCTGTCAGTTTTCCTGCCCCCTGTCCACACAAAGCCTCGCAGGGGACGTCCAGGCACACACCAGGAAGCTCCCTCTTGCTCCTGGCAGCCACAGGAAATCACGGGGCAGCAGCAGAGCCGCCCGGGGTGCCGGGGGCAGCTCAGCGGGACCCCGCGCACCCTTCGCCTGCCCAGGGCGAGCCACAAGCAGCGCCGCGGGCAGCGCTCGCACCCCGCGGGCCGCGCACGCTCGGGCCCTGCAGACGCCCGCCGGCCGCCAGGCGAGCCCTCGGCCGCAGGCCGCTTCGCTGCTGTGACGTTTCTCCCACCTGGTAACGCTCCAGGCAGCCGCAGTCCTCGAGAACGAGGCACAGAGCGGCCTCGCGAAGCGCCAGCCCCGGAGCAGCAGCTTGCGGCCCACGTCCCGGGGAGCGGCACTGCGCCCGTGCAGGCACCAGCCGCGAGAGCGCTACAGGAAACAGGCAGCGCCAAGGGGCAGCGCGCAGGAACGGGAAGCGGGCCGAAGGGGCGAGCACGAAGCGACACCCAACAGCGCCGGGGAGCCGCCGGGACCCTCGTGCTGCGCAGGAGGTGGCCAGGGGAGCTCCAGGCACCGCAGGAGCCCCTGCGGCTCCCAGCTGCCCAAGGCGGAACACAGTAAACACTCTCCCTTCCGTGCCGGAGTTTATATAACCCTGGAACACGACGTTAGTCATATTCAGAACAATTGTGCTCTGTCTCTTGCACGGGCAGCAGCTCGAACAAGGTCAGGCTTGGCCACAATAACCCCCCAAGGAAGCGGAGACCTGTCCGACAGCTGCACGCCGAGCTGCGCGCAGCGGGCGCCGCAGCCCCTCGGCGGGCAGGACCCCGACACGGCGCGGGGCTCCGCAAGGGCTGGCGCGGGCAGCGAACACGGGACTCGCGTTTGTCGGCGCAGGAACGCCGCTTGCTGCCGAGGCAGCGGCCCTGGCTCCGCGGCGGCCCCGGGCGCCCTGAGCAGGGCAGCTCCGCCGCCATCGCCCGCGGCGGCCGCCCAGCAACTTTGGGCAACTTCCAGCCGGCGGCCGCCGCGCAGCCCGCGGCTCCGGCCC
>PTEX01000011.1:3541198-3675799 GCA_003342815.1 Eudromia elegans | reverse complement strand
GAGGCCGCGGGCAGGCGGCGCCCCGGGCGGCACGGGGAGGGTCGGCACCTGCCTCGGGCCGCGGCGGGTGGGCGGCTCCGCCACGCGGGGCTCCCCGCTCCCGCACGGGCTCACCGCGTTGCCCATCGGCCCTGGAGCCGACGGCGTGGAGCCGTCGATAACAGCGTCCCTGCTGCCCCGTCCCGCGAGAGCCGAGCGCCCGAGTGAAAGCGGCACCCAAGGGTTGTCCTTGCACCGCAGGGCCCGGGTGCGTGAACGCTGCTCGCGTCCCTGGGCGCCGCGCCGCTGGGGGCCCCGTGAGCGCTTCCCTGGGGACCGCGGCGATCCGCAGGGCGGGCGCAGCCTGGGGAGCACCACGAACAGGGGCAGCGGGAGGCGGGTGCAGAAGTGCCGCCCGGTTCGCTCGCAGCAAGCAGGGCCCGTCCGCAGCGCACACTGATAACGGTGCTCACCTGTAAGGGCTGTATCTGATACCTGAAGCTTTGTGCGGTCTCAATTTCAGTTCACTTAAGTGTGGGCTCTAGATGATGCGCTGCACAAGAAGCAGGTAAGAGCAGGTAAGAGCAGAGCGGTCGCGCTCCCGAGCGCCAAGCCGCGTGTGCCGCGGGCAGGACCACGGGGGTGCAGCCTGCGCACAGCCAACACGCGCCCGTGCGAGCCGTGGGCCGCGCTCCGATGTGCGGTTTCCTGCGCCCGTTAGTTAGGTCGGCCTCATCCACAGAAACCCCTTGGCACGTCCCAAAGTCCATTTAAATAGTTAAAATAGGAGAGAGAAGCAGATTGGACTTGCCTGGGGTACCGCTCACTTTGAAAGTATTAATCAGAGCAGAGATGCTGACATGCCTGTGAGCTCCTACGTGTCGTTTTAAACACGGCGCAGTTAAACAAACACGTTCAAAGGCGTCTGCAACAACGCTGCTCCGCGGCCCCGCATCCTGCCCCAAACACACCCGCTCGGCACCCGGTGATGGGCAGGGAACGGAGCTCAGTGAGCGCGGCCGCAGCAGCACCCCGGGTGATCCTCGCCGGCTACGCGCGCGGGATCTCAGCCACGCTGCGAGGGCCGGACAGTAACTGCAAGTATTTCACGTTCGGCTGTCAGCCTGTGGCCTAATGGGTGCCTAATGGACAGGCGGCCAGCGGATCAATAGTATCACATCTTGTCTCCTTGGGATGGGAGAACCGAGCGCTAAAATAAATATTTTGACTGTGCTAAAGATGCAGAAATAATCCACGGATCGATACAAACGCAGTCTGTCGGGAGGCGAGGCGGCCTCGCAAGCGGCTGCAGGGTCCCGGGTCCCGGCTGTGCTGCCAAGTCAGCCGGCTTTACAAGTGCGGGTGTCTCTGCACTTTATAAGCAGCATAATAAATTGCAAAACATTCCACAACTAAATTCTTCCTAATCTAACCAGACAACTCTTAAGCCTTTAATGGGCCCATGATTGTAAAATCATTTCTGTCTGGGTTTTTTGAGCAGTAATCTTCAAATTATGGGTCTGTAACAGCAATAATGGAACGTGTCATAAAAGAGTTTTTCCTCACTGAGTCCATTATTGTAATAAAATAATGTATCTCGTCACCTCTCCATTCTGCATTAACCCTTTTTATGAAAATTACCACTAAAGAGCATCTCTCATTTCCTTTACCTAAGATCCTTGCGTCTTGCTGCAAAATAGCACATACGGCTGAAGGGTGCTCTGTGCACCATCCTTGCACTAGTTCCATCTATGTCCATCACTGGTCAACTCAAAAATGAACTACTTTTCTAATTCTTCCTTAAGAAACTGTTGTTCATGTCCCCAGTGAGGAGCAGAACCCCCCGCGGTTGCTGACGTGTTTTGTGAGACGTAGGTGATGGGGAAACGCGAGCAAGGTGCCGTTACGGGAAAGCAAACGCAGACGACGGTTGTCTGCTGGGGAAATACAGGAACAAGCATTTCTTTCCCCAGGGCAGCGTGGAGCTGTGATGTTCCTCTGCGCCACCCCGAATGCTCAATATGATCTCGAATTTTTAATCAAGCAGACTGGCTTATTAGTAGATATTACATTAGGCCGATGGCTTGAAAAATAATGCTGGCTTGATGGACAACTGGACCTTTTTGAGAGAAAACTATTTTAATTGCAGCTTTTCTTAATTTCTTTTCTTGTACTTATCTTAACAAATCTGAAGATCTACAAATCTTAGAAGGACTTAGAAGCAAACTGAGATATAATTACAGGGGAGGAAACTGCCTTGCAACCTGTCTTTGTTGCAAAAATAATTTGGGGAAGTTTATCCAGGTTGCTTATCAAAATCCATTAGACTTCATATAAATAAGTTGCACTGGACAGCAATGTATTCTGGGCCACGAAAGGAGGGGAGAAGCCCGGCCCTGGGCAGCCCCTGGTCACGGCCCCTGTCCAAGCACACAGTCCTGCCCCCGACGCTCTCGGTCCCGCGCGGCGCACGCCGGCTCTGCCGCCAGGTAAGCAGGACGTGCGCCTCAAAACCTGGTCGACCTGGGAGGACACAGCAAAAAAAAGGCCTCCTATTTCCCTTGGCCACTTGGCCTCCTATTTCCCTTGGCCACTATTTCCCTTGGCCACTCCTATTTCCCTTGGCCACAACATTCATCATCTGATGAATGTTGTTTGGATTCATTGAAGTTATTTGGATTCATTTTTATCATCTATGTCCCGGAAAGGCACTGTGTGGTAGTAGTAGGAACACTGGTCTGCTAAAGATGCCAAACTGATTTATTTCTTCTGTCTGTTCCTTCATATCTGTTGATAAGCAGATTTTGGACAATTTATTTTAATTTATGATAAAACCCTTTATGCTTTGGTTATGTTAGGAGCTTATTCTCTCTGGTACTGCGATCATTAAAGGATTTACTATTCTACTCGACATACAAAAGCTTTGGTAAATGAGGCTAAAACTCCAAAGCAAGACTCTGCTTGTAAACGCCAGGGCAACAATGTCAGAATGCGGCTGCAGTGTGTTTCAGGTACACAGATGTGTCCTCAGATTCCCTTCACACACCAAAATTCAGGAAAACAAAGGCAACTTCCACCACCTTCACATCTGAATCCCATGTTTCCTATTCATTGCAACAGCCAACATATGTGTAAAAGTCTAATGATTTTACACTGCAAGCATGTCCTTTTAATCAGCTGAAATCATTATCACTAGCCCTTGCTCCACATTTGTATGTAAGTTCTCAATATATATTCACGGCACGGTAATTTGGGGGTTCATTAAAGCACAAATTACAGCTTATTTCCCCAATGATTCCAAAGCTGCTCTTAATATGCATAGACAGAAAATCTGGCAAAAATTTCAAATTAGGCATCCGTGAGGCCGTTCCCCAGGAGGGATGAAAAGGATGCAAAAGGAGTGCATGGACTCGCTTACAAAATTCCCCACACAGATAATATAGTGAGAATCATAGTGCATATATTAGCAAGGACATATGGGTGACAATGTATAGGCTCACTGAGACAAAAATCAGGCAACTAATTTGGAGACTAACTGGTAGAAAGGCAGTTCAAAGCAGAAGCAATTGTAATGCACCTAGAGACAAAATTCCAACTTGCTTTCACAAAGTTTTCCCATTTTGGGGAAATCCTCCAAATGACTTTGGAGATGTACGCTCCTGTTGCAATACAACATCCTGGGTAGACACGAGGCTCTGGTGAAGGAAGAGCTTTCTAAGTAGTGGAGGTAAAACATCTGTCAAAGAAGTAGAAGACGAAGTCAAGGATTAATACCGAGAATGCTGCCTGCTCGTGCTTTTCCCTTCTCATGCGGGTTGTCTTCCCCGATGCCCTTTGAGACGCACCAGCACCCGGAGCAGGGCCTAGGAAGCGCCCGGGGCTCACGTTTGTCCTGGCGGGCAGCAGTGACGGGGCTGCACGCGCTGGTGCCCAGGGACCTCAGCCCGGCCCCAACGTCCCTGCGCCTGTCAGGACACCCCAGTTATTCCCCTATGGACCGAGGGGCAAAGCTGCCCGATAGAGAAGCTGACTAAAGTAAGGAAAAGCATTCTCTCAGCAGAAATAAGGAAATAAAATAATAAAAAAGATCAACTTTAAAAATTAGCAGTCAATAGACAGAGAAATATGCAGATGAGTGAGAAGGTTACAAAACAGTGGTGACAAAATCACACTGCCATGCAGTCAATTTTACCTTTAATAAATATATCACGCCTGTATGGAGTTCTTGGTCTGGAAAAGCTAAAAATCAAGCAGAAAACGCAAAGGAAAGAAAAACAAAGAATACTTCAACAGACAACAATAACAATGGGATAGTTAAATATAGCTTTTCTTTTTTCCTACTTTCACACATTACTTTTTAATTATTTTTCTTAGGCAAAAAAACAATCAAGCTGGTAGAAAGAACCAGCAGTGTCACAAATTCTAAATTTAAGGTACACAACAGACAAGTGCTTTGATCTTAGCAGCTCGGGATAATGCAATATACCCTCCACAGAAATCCTTGTGATACCCCACTTGACACGTGCATATACCGCTATCAGCGTTCAAAATCCTTCATTACATCCTGTTTTCCATGGCAGCTTGCACCTGGGTTCGTCAGTGTCTGGGGAGCTGCTGTGAGGATTAAGCTTTTTAAAAAAAAAATTGAATAGAAGAAAAAGTATTATTTATGCTTAAAGTTTAAGTTACCTTGTCAGAGGCACTTAGAGGCAGATTACATTGTTTTTTTCGGTTCCTAATTCAACCAACCAGTTGCTTTGGCAGTTCACTCTGAGTACCTTTTAGGAGTCTATCGTTATTCATAGGCCATGTTAAAACAAACGAGCAAAAACATTTTTATGCACTCATAGCAGTGTTGTTGAGTACTAGAAAGTATACCAGCCCATATATCATTCATGCATATTTTAGGAAAATCTATATATTTTAATATATTATTCTGTTACAGTAACTTGACCATTTTTGAAAGTGAAAAAAATTACTATGACAATTGTAGATTTTTTCATCTTTCTTATACAAAATTAATCTGTTCTAATTATAAGAAAAACAATTTCCTACAGGTTACATCCATAAAAATGGCCTTATACCAGCTTGGAAGTAGTGATTCAAAAAGGCAATACCATGGTTTGCATTTAGCTAGCATGACATTGACCTGTTCCCATAGCCAAAGGTGCCACAATCACAAATTGAGCTCTTCTTGTTCTGCTTATTGCAGGGCACTTTTGCACACCTTCTTTCAGAAAACCTCCTATTTCCCGAATAACGCATGCCCTCCTCCTCAGGGACAGGTTTCACTCCGGTGACCACTGCTGGGTACTTCTGAAGTTCTTCCCAGGAAAATGCAAACACAGAGCTAAGAGATTTGTGTCTGTTTGAGGCTGTACAGTGCCCACCAACAGCTCTGCAGCCAAATTAGCTGGGATCGGTGTCAGGCCTGAAGCCAGTGGTGCCAAGACAGCCCCAAAGCTATTTCTAAGCTCTCCTGAGGGCCCCATGTTCGGAGCTGCTGAAATACAGAAACCAGCAGCAGCCGTCTAATCAATTTACATGAAATCCCTTGGAAATTATTAAATCAGAGATTCAACATGCTGGTACCAAGAGAAATGGCTAAACCCTCTCCTGTTTCTGCAGGGGGAGAACTGGATTGGGCTGCTACATGAAATGCGGTGGCACGGGTCTTAACTAGCACCTGGCTACGCGTGGCGCTAACTCGGTGCAGCTTGGGGCTCTCAGCAGTCCACTCCAAACCTGCATTTGCAGCTCCTGGTCCATGAATCCTCCCAAACAGTCCAGACAGGCACTGCTGGCCGGGCTGCTCAATATTCCATGGGGAAGAACATGAGAAGAGAATGTGAAGGTCACTCTGTCCTTGCAGTCTTGAATCAGGGCAGACTTGGGCCGTGGCAACCAGTTTCATTTAAGGATTTTGCTAGAAAAATCTTGAATAAATTTCCTCAATCAGAGGAATGTGAAATAACATGGTGGTGGCACCTGAGGAGGCTGCGTGACCCCAACCTTTGTCATAATTGAGATAAGAATTTTCAACAGTCCTTGTAGTAAAACAGTATCAGAAAAGCTGTGCAGCTTCCCTAGGTGACACCCCAGCTCCGCTGCCTCCTGGGCAGGGCCTGTGCGAGGGCCCCTTGTCCTGAGGCCTAGGAAAGCAAGAGCAGCTACAAACACCACGGTGGAGGGCGATGGACCTTGTCTTGATGCCACTCTGCAGTTAACAGCACAGGAAAAAACTGCCCACGCGGCCTGGGTTGATTCATCTTTCCTTCCATTCACAATGAATCACATTCTTTATTATCTGCTTTTTAGTGAATGAAAACCTGACTTCAGCACCAGCAGTGGGAGTTTTGCCATTGGCGTCAGTGAGGTCAGTCCTTGATTACCTCACCAGTTGACATTAAAAATACCCATGTACGTTTAAACCTTAATCTTAACCTAACCGTGGTTGCTCGGAGGAAAGGAAGGACCTATGACAAGAAGGAGGAGACACATCCCTCTCCTCCACTGCCTTTCCCGTGCCTTGGAGCAGGGACAGGCTCTTGGCTTTGCTGTTGGTGCCAAGCACGGTAATTTGGCAGTTGCTCACGTTAATTGCTCGTTAACAGCAAAGTCCACCTCCTCACCCGGAGCACGAGTCTCCCGCGAGGGGAGGCCGCGGTGGTTTCCCATCTGTACTGCCCCTCTGCAAAAACAGGATATTAAAATCTGTGCTTGCGTATTCACACATGCTTATTATTCAGTTTATTCATATCCTTTTGGAACAGAAATATAGGCTTAAGTTGAAAATAAATTCCATCAACCTGGCTTCATAACCTAATAAATCCAAATTGCCTGAATAGTCAATGCACGTACGAAAGAGGAGAAGGAATAGGCCAGGTCCCGCACAGAAAGCCAGGACACATTTAAGAGAGAAGCCCCTATGATGTGAAGCAAGTATAAGCACGGTAGTGATATTTTCGGAGCAAAGGACACCTCCAGAAGGTACAGCCGCCTCTCTCATCTCTCTGGTCCTGCAGGTCCCCGAGTTTTCTGGCTATAGATTTCAGCCTTTTGGAAGGAAAAATCTGGCACATTTTGCCTTGTGGGTGACCTGCCTGCCTGGAGGAGCTTGGTGGTCGGGAGGGCGCTCGGCATCGCGGCTGCCGCCTGCTCTGCGCCCCGGGCAGCGGGTGCTGCCCCCGCGGCCCCGCTGCCCTTCAGCGAGGTCTCAACGGGGCCTCGAGGCCGAATTCACCAGAACCGGCCAGCCTCGTGCCGCAGCTCGGCTGCAGACCCCGGGACATGGGGAGGCAGCAAATCCCAAACGCGCTTTCTGAACACCAGCATAACCTCCTGCTGTACTTGCCTCTCCTCAGAGCCCGTGCGGGCTGCAAGCGCCGCAGCTCAGCAGCCTACCTGCACGTTTGGGCCTTCCCCCTTTGAAGATCTCCAGGAAAAATCTCTCTGGTCTCGCACCCCACTCATTTTGCGGAAAAGCACACAGAGACGTTGCTAGAGACTTGACTTGGGAAAACCCCGCTCCGAGGTGAAAAAGGAAGGTGTCAGGTGCCAAATTCCATCTGTAGCCGATATCGACTCAGACCCAGGGGGCAGGAGGAGGCAGTGGCAAAGTACTGGCGTCCTTTACCCAGCTGGGAGCCTGGTGAGGATTAGAGGCGGCAAACAAGGAACACGGGAATCACCGTTGCTCTCGATGAATGAAAGTTGCGGGGAAGCAACAGCCGCGTGGAAGAGCTGGAGCTCCCCGCGCCGCGTGCGGGTCCCACGGGAGGCGGCTCCGCCGGGGCCCCGCGCGGGGGCTGCGCCGCCCCCGGGGAGACGGCCCTAAAAAAAACATGGCGGCGCGGGCGAAAAGGCACCGCTGGGATTCGAACCCAGGATCTCCTGTTTACTAGACAGGCGCTTTAACCAACTAAGCCACGGCGCCCCGCGCTGGGCTCTGCCGCCGCGCAGCGCCACCACATCGGGCGAGGCGCGCGGCTGGCGCGCTCCGCACACCGAGCGCCTTGCCCGAGCGGCCACGCCGGACCTCAGGTTCCAACGCAACTGCTGCTACACGGCCACATCATTAACAACAAAAAAATCTATCTACTTACATCAGATCTCTTTCTATTCCACAGCTTAACTGAGTTCAGACTGGCATATGCCAAGTCCCAAGTATTTTCCCCATTCTAAGTTCCTTTTAGGAAAAAAAGGATGTTCAAAAGGTTGCCATTTTACACATACAGCCATGGATATAATGCCCTCAGGGCGCTGCTAGGAAAGGTGGTAAGCAAGCCATGCACCCTCGGGACGAGCACCCGAGGAGTTTGCCCTGCCTCGTGTCAGCCACGAGCTGCAACTGCTCTTGAGCTGAAAGCTCCTCCGCAGCATTTCTGTACGGGGTATGGCAGCAAGGTAGTGCAGCACTTGTGGCCTTACTCTGGGTGTCATTCACAAAGGCCTTTCTGATGGCCATCCAGAGCGAAGATCCCTTGTGCTCCATAGTAAAAAAGAAAGTTAACTTAAATACTTGACAATTGTTTAAAGTTCACTAAAGGACAAGGAAATAATTTTATATTCTAGCAGTGCAAATAAATTTCAGTTTCTAGGGGCTTCATTCTGCACCTGCTGTATTGTAAGGACACGTCACTACTACCCCATGGATTAGAACAACGTATTTTATTATGAGTTTAAAGATCACAGACCGAAGGTGGCAAGGGCAACGCATTCCTCAGCGGCGAGGAGAGACGACAGAACACACACTTGTTCCTCGTTTCAGAGCCGCTGCAGTGCAGGTACGAGAACGGTTTTTCACATTCTTCACACTAGTGTAAATGGCACAAAAATGCTGTTTGTTGATCACTGCTGCCAGCCATGCATTGCTTCACTCACTGCAGCTCGGTCATGTACGCACACCTGGGCGCAGGCCTGATTGCGCAGATGCACCCACACCTACAGCTGTGATAAACCTGACACAGAGCTAGTGCTGCGCCATTTACTACTGCAGTGCACGTGTTTTCCTGACGAAAGCTGTATTTGATCTGGACTGTGATACTGCTTTAACTAATGCAGTATCTTGCATTATTTTGGGAGTAACCTGATGGTATCCTGATTTTAAATGTTCTACCTTGGTGCTAATGCCGGGGGGCCAGAGCAGTGTCTTTGTTTGCCCATCTTTTTGTCCTGGTCCTTATCCTGACTTAATAATTATGAATAAAAATATATGTACAGGGAAAAATAATAAAAAAAGGGGGTGGTGGGGTGAGGAACTGCCATATAATATAAGCATGTTGAATAAAATATTAATCCCCTGTAGTTGTGGGTAAGACATTTCGCTGTTGATTAAGTTCCTCATAGATTCAACATATTTCAATCCACTACTTGTAAAACTGTTTTCAAGGAAGATAACAAGACATATTTTTTTAACACTTCTAAACATTAAAATGTCTCAACCTCCCCCTTATTTTTTTTCCAGTATTAAATTGTCTTATCAAATGATACCTTCAGGAACATACATCATATTTTCACTGCTGTCACCTTTCTAAATCTTATTTAGACATCTAAAAAGTTGATCAGGGCTTTTCAAAAACTTGGTAACCAATAGGACAGTCTGATAAATTCATACTAAAAATAAAGCACATCAATGTTATTTCTCATTCAGTTTCACCTAATGGCTGCTGACAGGGAGGAAAACATCCACAGTTATCTTTCAAAGCTACTACCAAAACCAGCCGAGGGGGTTATAATAAAAAGCATGTTTCAAAAGCATTAAGCTTGTTAACGCTCATCTTTCCTGACATGAATCTATTCATTACTCATATCTTAGAAGCCAGAGCACACACGGTCTGGGTTTGGAAAAGAAACCTTTCGGAAATTGTGTAAGTCCATTTTGTCCATGAGCACGTGAATGTTACTGCCACGGACAACACTCCCAAATAGGTCTATTTGCAGACGTATCAAGTGTAAAAAAGTCAGAATATGTTTTAAAACTACACATGCATGGCTTTGTTTTCTAATAACAAAAACACATCTGCACATGAAAATTGGTTTCTTTACCAAGATTAGTCCTTAGAAAGAAAGGAGCTGTTACTATCACGTCCTTCCCGTAATAAAGGATTCAAAGATCTTTGCAAGGAGAGAACAAAATAGATCTGTTTTCAACTTACAAATCTGATAGCTTCTCTCTAACATTCAATTTTAATGTGTAAATATGAAAAAGATGAGGTGTTCTTAGACAATAAAAAGACAAAACCTGAGCTATTTTTGAGCCTCTTGCTTTTCTGCTCTCCATCACTGAAGGAAGACGATCCATCTTTTCCACATTCCACAGCCTCAAGGTAGAATCCTAAGAAAAAAAAATCAGTTGTTTTGCTCTGTTTCTGTACTACCAAAACAACCATTTACAACATTTTAATGAAATCTTATCACCTATAAAATCTGGAGTTATTAAACACATGCTTCAGGAAAACTCAGGTTAGAGGTTTTGTTTTAACTATCATTGTTTTGGAAACAATTTTTGCAATCTTAACACTGTATATGTGTATTTAAAAAAACACAACTATCCATTTTTTAGGAATTTCTGAAATTACTCAAGATGATCGCTGATTACAACTTACTTTTATGAGCAACTATCTTCTTTTGTAACAAATACTGAAAACAAGGGGTGAACCTTTCAAATCCATTTATAATTTAACTCTATTGTTCTAATATTAAGAAATTAATAAATACCTTTGAGGCAGAAAGAATCCATTTCTTGTCTTTGCTGATTGCAACATCTGTCACCCAGTCCCAGTGACCCTACAGTAAAACAATTTAACTGTGACTGAAAGAGAAAACGTTATTACTTTTATAATAGTACAAACAACTATCTGTACTGTACGTCCATGTTGACATGCAGTGAGAAAATTCTTATCCATGCTGCTTCATGTCTGGATATGAAAAAAATGTTCTCATGAAGCTCATGTCTTCTTATACATACACCTGAAAAAAAAGTGACTGCCCTAATCTCAGGAAAGCAGACACCTCTCGTGGCAGTCCCAAATCCTGAACCTGTACAGCTGCCACGAGGTAAAGCCCCGTTTCTGCATGGCTTCCTTTTGTTTTTCCAATCTGTTTGCTAAATAATTAAAAAGAGAGAAAAATGTTTTCTAGCGCTTGCCATTTCAAAGAACCAGAGAAGACTGTTTATCATGTGCTGGTAGAGAGGAGCTGTGAGGAAAAGCAGCATTTCTTTCTGCATGAGGAGACCCGTTCAGAAAGCAGGCCAGGCCTCGCAGCTCTGTGCCCTGGCCCAGTCCTGACACCAGCTGCAGAGCTATCGGGGTTAACAGCACCGAGTTACCATAAGAATGGAAACAGGATATAAATCACAGTACAAAGAAAGTATTTACTCCAGCTAATGGAACTAATGCATAAAATCCCTAGAGCTTAAGAAAGCTTAGCAGCATCTTGCAGACAAATGGCACACCTGAGAAGGGCATTATAAAAGATGAACATACTTTTTTTCCAACAGAGAAAAAGGCAAGGGTGCATACATGAAATGTAAATGCCTTTTTTAGAGCAGAATCCATAAAACATGCTTTTGAATTTAGTTATGAGCACAGAATATGTTTACACTAAGACGTAGATACTAAACTGGAATTCCCATAATACAAAGATACTACCATTTAAACAGATGCTTTCTCCTTTCATGGGAGTTCCTTATCCTGGCTGCTGGGAACTTTGATATGATCATACAGGTGTAAACACCTATGCTGGGGAAAGCATGCAGTATGACCACTCAGAAGATTTAATCAGTACCTAATTTTGCACCTTCTCACCAAACTGGTGACCAAATAGGAACTTAGTACCTTTAAGCTTAGTTTTTTACAGCCTGTATCTGTATCCCATATAGCCACAGTTCTGTCATAGGCTCCAGACACAACAAGTGATGCTGAAATACAAAATCAAAATACCGTGTTATTTGCTTGCTCTGTCATGCAGACAAACCATAGACGCTACTTCCAACAGTGAGTCAGACTTATTAATATAATTTAAATAGTGAACTACTAGTTCTACCTTAACAGGATACTAGAAGTTCCTTTCTGCATGTTATTGTTATTGCTCTTTGTTTTTGTGGATACTAAATGCAAATCTAGCAAGATAAAAACGAGTGAGGACAAATGCAGAAAAAAAAGTCTTATAAAATGACTTATAAAATTTGCTGTTTGTCTATGAATTTGAGGGGCCTTCCTCACCCAGCTCTGTTTGGGTTAACCAGGCAGGTTAACCAGGCAGCAGCATTTCAAGAGCCATCCTTACCGCAGCAGTCAGATAAGAATTTTTAGAAGGAAATGGCCAGTTTTAAATGACAATGTATAGAAACTCTTATTGGTTCTCCTCTTAAGGAGGAGAAAAGCTATTTCACTACAAAGCAACCTGCACTAACACTGACTTAATGGTTGTGGAGGGACCGCATTTGTCTGTGAACTCGTAAAAGAAAACACATATGAAACAGCTCCCTCCAGTCAAATACTGCTGTATTTGACCTGGAGAGCCTCCCTTCCTCCTGTCCATCCGAGCAGGAAGGAGGCAGCAAGTTCCAGGTGACAAATTGTCTTGCTATAACTCATAAACATCAACTACTCTGAACATAGGACATGCTCTTTGTGCTCTATCAGTGTGCCAGAGAACATACCACAAAGTTTTCCAGGAGCTCCCCATTTTGGCTAAACACTGAGTTATGAAGCAGCTTTGTTTCTGGAGGTACTAGCAGAGATGTACCCATTTGCCTAAGCAGGACAGCTCGGTGAGCTGTTATTGAACACAAGGTTTGACTACTCTTAAATGTTAGGAGAACACAGGCAAGCGCTAAGTTGATCTTGCAGCACAGTGTTGTGTTTTCACTCTTTTGCTATCTTTGATTACACCTCTTAACAGGTGTATCAATCAAGCAGAATTCCACTTGTCTGATCAGGCTGAACATTTTCAAATTATTACATGAACATATTTTTTCATAATTAAAGCATGTTATCTTGAAAATGATAAATTAATCACTTACATGAGCTAGAGTAGTGACTTGTGTTTCATCTCATGTGTTCTATAAGATAACTCACCATCTTGGCTAAAAAGGCAGGAACTAATGGAGCCCTCATGTCCTTGGTTCAAGGAGATGGGTCCATGACATCGGAACTCGCCTGTCTTCACATCCCATATTTTTAAGGTTCTGTCCCAGGAAGCTGTGCACAGGTAACGACCGTCTGGGGTGAAGCAGCAATCTGAGACAGCGTTAGCGTGGCCTCTGCAGCACACAGGAGAAACACGGCACCGGGCAGGGTTTGTAGCCGTTATAAATCCCTCGGAGAGCCTCTGGCGAGCACCGAGCACCCTTCTCCACCCTAGCACACACTGAACGTTAACCACATCCAGTCTTCCCTCAAGTCTCTGGAGATACTAACAACCTCAAAGCTGGCATGGGCATTAAACTTGTTGGTTTAGGTATTTTGCAGGATTTAACCCTAGCTGTTCTATGAGAACTGAAAACCTTTTTCTGTTGTTGTTGCAGCTAAAAAAAAAAAAAAAGCTGCCGTACAACTATATTTTATTAAAGTAAGTTACCAGCGAAGCCACCCAGTGCTCATTAAATGAACAGTATGCACCTCTTGCCATAGCTAAATTTTAAATCACTCGAAGGTAAATATTGATCTATTCTATATTAAGGTGTAACTTGGGAAGCAGTGAGATCTGTCAGAAAAGAAATCTGACATCTACAGTGGGGAACAGATTATGAGCATTTCTTACAGGAAACAATGGGGCAGTCACTGCAGTTTAAATGAAGCATTATTACAATGTTCCAGATTGAATTTTTCATCTAAAGTAATTCCTAATCCTTTAAAAGACAAATTTATTACTTTGTTTAAGGGCAGATTCTTTCTAATTATTGTTTTATAGTTCAAAATTGGTTGAGGTTGTGAAAGCCACTGCTAATATTTGTAACTGCTGATGTTATCTCCATTGCTGGATTCTTGCTCCAAATGACAACAGTAGCCTAACTAGACATAGTGCTTTGATGTAATACTGACTTCTGTGAGAGTTGTAAGGGTTGAGCATGGGAAGGTTCAGGAGCTCAGGTTCAGCAAGGCTTTTGGCACGGTGTGTTGCATAAGAACACGTGATAAATTATCCTTTTTCAACATGCAGATATATTTTCCTCTTCCTCTGCATTGTTTTTTGCTCCACTTCATAATGCTTTAAAAATCTTTTAATCTTCTTGAGAAACATTTTATGTTCTCATTTGTTAATGATTATCCTTTTTCCCTAATTAGTAGAAAATAAACCCAGAAGTTTACAATTCGCATGCTGTCTTACACTTGCACATACTGTCTTGGGCGTTTCACAATACTTTTATCTAAGAAGCTAGAAGTTCTGAAAATTAGCATTAGAAATGCTGGCAGATAGCAAAATACAATTTTGAAATTATTTACAGAATTAAACAATTACTGTTTATTTTCTTTACTACAAGTCTTATCAGAAATCACCCTGACTGATAATAGTGGAAGATGCAGACAATCCTGTGCCTAGTGAACTACCGCGTTGTTCCTTACTCTTTAATTGTGATGGAGGTGGATTGTGTTACCATATCCCACAGCTTTATCGCCTTATCGTACGATACCGTAGCCACTCTTTGGCTATCAGGATCAAAGCAGCATCTTGTGATTGTGCTTTTGTGATGACCTGTACAAATAGCATCAAACGAGATTAGTGCTTGTCTGCAAAGCTGCTCCCCTATTTGGAATAATTACCTCTGGATCTCAAGAGGGCTGGTCTGAGAGGCAGAACTACCCTCTGGCCAGTATCAAGGCATCATTCTCTATCTATCAGACACTGTAATTGCAGAATTCTGTTTTTCACTGGCTAGGGCTTCTCCTCAATTAACTCTCAATGAAAGAAAGAAGAAAAAGGTGTTTCCCGTTTCCTGCAGAGAGGCTGAATTGAGAACAGGTACCCAGGCAGCTAATATATATGACTAACACACGTGCTGCTCTGCAGTAATTTACTGATCAGCTCCTCTCCCCAGAAGAAGTCCCTACATGGGACACCAAAACGGCAGTGGCAGCTAACCACGTCGACTCTTTGGGAGCCCTTCAGCAGCTAATTACACTCACACAAATAGTCCTGGTACAATAATGTAAACAAAATATATTCTGACGGAGTCCTATTAAAGAGGAAGTTCTAATGGAGCTCTTATGAGCCTTTTGCTGCACATTTTATTTTTAATCCTCAGTGATTTGACTATTGGGCTCCAGTTCACACCCCGATTCATTTAGAAGCATGCCAAGCCTACGCTGATTTTACATTCATAAGATAGCTTGTGTATTAAGGGCTGATTCGGCAGGCGTGCCAAACCCTCTGACCTATAGTCCTCTATAGGAGCACGACAGAACTGAGGTCTCATTAGTGAAATTATCTCCAGAGGAGAATTACGCTTCTAAAAAGAATCAGTGTTGATCTAATTTTGACCCATAATCTCATTTTTATAAGTCTACTCTGAAAAAATCCAGTTTTAATGCCTTAAAAGACGAGAAACAATAACCTTCTTTTGCCTTTCCCGAGGAAGAATATGTGAATCTGACTTGGAATTGACTGGGCTGTCTAACATTTTTTGTAACCATTAAAAAAAAAGAAAAACAAGGAGTGCACAAACCAGATACAGAAGTTGTAAGTCTCACCTTGGACATGTGCCACCACTGTGGCACTCGCTGCATCAATAACGTGCATGGCATTTTCTCTGTCTGAACCAGAAACCACGTTTTTACCATCGCCAGAAATATTACAAGAAGTTACAACGCCTTCATGTTCTATCGTCCACTAAAGAAGAAAACAAAAGGTTTCGGATACGTGCTTGAGGGTCACAAATACCACTGCTTTCCTTACTGTAAACATTTATTATCTGCAAGCACACTCAGAGGGAAGGTTTTTCTATTACTTTACTTGATATTTTGAGTACCAGTAATGCATTTATATTAATTTTTTCAGTCAACTTTTGTTTCCTGTCTAGAAATAAACTTAAAATTAGATAAGGCTTCCTCATCCAAACCCTAAGGTGTTAACCTATCATAAAAATATTTTATAAAGAAGGTTATTATTACTATACCTACTTGCATCTGCAGTAACTGAGGTACGTTTAAGTGACTCAGTCATGATCTAGCAATTACTCAGTATCAAGACTACCTACCCCAACTGCATTCTACTGTGCTAAAAACCCACAATGTCTTGTTATTTCTCAGTAACAAAACAATAAAGCTGAATTCTATAATCACACCTCCTGCAAAACGTACTCGAAAGCATACATACAAGCATCTTTCCTGTTTCCATATCCCAAGCCTTGACAGTGTTGTCATATGATGATGTTATCACCCTAAAAATAGTTAATGAAAATAGCAATCAGTATTTTAACTTAAAAGAATGTATTTAAACAACACACTGCAACATTTAATTCTGACAATCGTTTGACATCCTCACATGGACTATTTTTTAAACATTGCAGCTGAAAATATTGCCTGGTTTAAAAAATGATTATTTATATTACAGATAGAAACCAATAATAAAAATAATCACTTCTTTAATTTTTAGTGAAGCCATCAGCTCATTTTTATCCCACACTGTTATAAGATATCTAATTGTTCCTAACCTTCGAATATTTTTAAAGCCGTTTTGAGGCCTTTCCTGCCATGACGGTGAAGGGCTCCTGTCGCCACCCGTGGCAAGTTCCCCTTGCATTTTCAGGGGCTCTGTTGCTGGGTATCCCTCTGCCACAGAGGCTGCTCTGCGCAGACACAAAGCCACGTTACCCAGCAAAGCCATTCGCTCAAGTTCACCAGAACCTGGCGGGGCTCCACGAAACAGGAGGTCAAAATAAATTCATCTCCCACAGTGTTATTAAAATATTCCCAAATATCTAAAATCACATTTATTCTGAATATCATGAGATATAATAAATATTTTTAGTACCATTGTAGCTTTTTGTTTTCAAGTTTTTGATCTCGTTCATAAAACCCCATTTTTATACACTTATTATTTTAAACTCTTATTTTCCCCGTATCTATATATACTTTCTACAGCCAACAACCCCTGCTCCTAAGCGGGCAGGCGTAACACCCAAGGAGACACAGGACACTCTGCTTGCTGTTTAGCAATTGCAAAAACCTACACCATTGCAGCAGGCACCTTAGCACACCCATTATCCATTGGCCAAAACCGTCAACTTTCCAACCTGATAAAAAATGATTTAAACTATGACTTTAAGATAAAATATGCCAGCTAGTGCCCCTGGAGGCACTGCATGACCTACTTAACCAAATGTTAATATATGCTGCAGTCCCTTTAATTATTATGTGCACAGATTGACACCAGATAAAACACATTTGTTCTGGAGCTGACAGGACAGGCTTAATGGAGAGGCCGTAGAATGTCAATACGCAGCACAGAAGGGAACTTTCACTGAGGTCTAAATATCACCAACAGAAGGACCTCTCAACCCGGCCGAGCTCCATCTTGTTCTTTTATACAAGTCCTGCATAACTCACCAGCTGTGTTAGATTTTTTTTTTCCTTCCCCCCACCAAAATAGGCTATAATCTATTGGACTATTTCAACATACATTTAAGGCAATAAAAAAAGCTTAATTTCTTTACTGGACATGAAATACAAAGCATAAGTAGAAAAGGTTTTGGAGCTCCAGTACAAATTGGAAGTAAGAACAAGGTGAGAGTAATTGCAGCATGTGTGGGTGAAGACTCGGGCAGTAAAGAGATGCTACAAGGGTACAGGGTGCAACACGTAAATAAAATGATACATACTAATAGAGGAGGATAAATGCAAGCAAAAAAAATATAATTTGATAAAATAAGAGCTAGGAAAACAATGAATAAACTGGAAAAGTAACTGTTTTTTTCTAATTTTTTTTCCAGGATGTTTGGACGTGCAGTAAAATTGAACCCTTAGATCACACAAAGTGCCACCTCGCCCCCTTCATAAAGTGTAGCAGAAAGGTCACCTTTTATTATCAGGACTCACGTTGCACTCAGAAATTGGGGCTTTGTGTTCTTCTTCAAAAACTTGGATAGGAAAACCCTTGGCAACATCCTTAAATAAATCCAAAGGAATTTGGTCAGGAAATATTTTGGTATTCTATGAAAAAATCCACAGCTCCACAAAAGTGAAGCTATCTGTAAAGTTAGTCTCATCAGTATCATCTAATCTGAAAATATAAATGAGAATTTGTTGTTGCTTTCTTCCATGCCAGCCCCATACTGACAACTCGCAGATCTACCTCTCGACTTGCAGGTCCTTCTACCCAGGTAAAACCCTCCTCCTCCTCCTCCTCATGTCAAGACTGACGTATCTGAAACGGAGATCTCGACCTACCGCACCCACAACACTGCTGTCTCCCTCCCATCACTACCCATCTGTAGTCTGGCACACAGTTCAAGTGCTTTCAGGATACAGCCTTTTTTGTCTGCCTGTATAGAAAGTCCTAAGTACGGTGCAGTCCCAGCGCGTGCCTAAAGCCTCAAGAATCTGCAATAACACAAATAAAAATGGATCAAGTTTTACAGATGGATCACAGTGCATGAACATACACAGGGAAAACAAACAAGGGCTGTTGACATGCACTCAAGGATCAAAATAGCATGGGATTATCCATCACACCAAATCAAGGACCATGCCTTCTTCCAGGTAAATAATCCTCTGTGATTATCCCAGTTATTTCAGTTAGCTCTTTGCTAAAAGAGCAATGCCTGAGGAGTCTAATGTCAGTGCCCTAGGAGTCTAATAACAGCCATTAGAAATAGGCACGGCTCTGTAAGGGAAGGGAAAAATAAGACACGTCAAACTCACCGTGGGTTCTTGCTCTGTTTTCCCCCGTCCCAGAGCCTGGCACTTGGAATTGCAGTTCTAGTCTAACCCACCGTACCTGCTGAACCCCTTAATTTTTATTTTCTGCAGGATGCGCGCACTCTCAGTGACACCCGCCCTGTTCTCAGGGGTTACTTGGTTTCTCGCCACCCTCCAGCATTTGGTACCTCCTCTCGCAAGGGAAAGGAAGGGAAACTCCCCGTGAAAGTGTGAGGGCTGCGCAGGGCTCCGGGCCGCTCGGTTCCAGGGGCTGCACCGCTCCTGTAGAGCAGCCGGCGAGGCCGGTTTAATCCAGAGGAACGTTGAAAGTACAAGATAGAAGGGTTTGGGGTGCGTTTAGTCTGGTAACTTAAAAACCTCTCAGCTGATATCTTTAAACACCTATAAGTTATCTTTAGCTGGGCTCTAGGTGAGTCGGTCACTCTGCACCCCTCTGTGGCATTACTGATAGGATATTGCTCGATTTCAGCTTTAAGAGATCCTGGTTCGGAAGGCATCTTTGCTGCACTTGTAACATACCCAGAGCTGCACTGTTCTATCATAAGAGCATGAAAGAATTTTCGTGTCTTCAAAGCAAAAATGGCAGGAGCTCACGGTATCGCCGTGTCCTCGTAGGATTTTAAACTGGATCTGCAAACAAACAGAACAGGGTTTCGAGTGCTCTCCCTTGCGATGGGTTTTTGACAGTCGACTCCACAAGGGGGAGCAGGATAATCCATGTGGAAGGGAGGGCGACATTTCTGGCAGGAGGCTGGAGCCCGTTGGGGAAAGGGCCGCGAGGCCGTTCTGTAAAGGTAAAGGAGGCTCCCGGGATGGCCTGAGGGAAAGGTGTTGTTCCAGGCTTCCTTTCGCCCCTGCCTGCCCCGTTCTCGTTTTGCTCTTGCAAAGCAAGGTTTCAACCTCATCCACGTCCCTCCTGTGCCTCAGGAGTCTCTGTTACTGTTGTGGCTCGCTCCTGGCTCGCTGCGTGCTGGCAGGATGCAGCCCAGGGCCACCCTCTTTAGCCAAGTCCCCTGCGCTTCACATTTTGTCAGAACGGGTATTTTTAAAGGCTTTTCCCCACTAAGGGACACACAAGGTGCGTCAGGAGCAGGCGAGAGGACTCCATGCACCTGCAGCACCCCATGGCATCCGCATGAGGCGGGCAGGAGCTCCGCATCCCGCTGCCCACAGCCGCCGCCCGGCCCAAGACACGGGGGAACATCCGGACGCCGGGGCAGGCGAGGGCCGTGGCCGGGCCCCGGGGGCCCTGGAGGCCTCACAGGCCGCGCCGCCAGCCCCGTGCCGCTGCCCACCTCGGCCGCCGGCTCCTGGTCGCCCCAGCGGCTCTCGGGAGGGCAGCCCGCGGGCTCCGGCTCCGGGCCCAGGGCTAAGGGGTCCCCGTGGGGGGCGGCCTCGGGCTCCATGGGCCCAAGGCGCTGCTCCTGTGGCCCAGCCTGGGCCCGCGTACGCAGCTCCCAACCCAGGGCCGCGCCACCGACCGACCGGCCTCCCAGGGCTCCCGGTCAGCGACTCACTGCTCCCCAGGCAAGGGGCAAGACTTAGTTCATTAAAAGAGCCCACGTTTAATTTAATCGAAACAGAGCCTGCAGTATTTCAGAGTTTACTGCACAAGACATCTCAACAGTCTATAATCCATAAATTTTGAATTTATGAAGCATCACAAAACAGGTATTTTAGTTCTTGCAAACAAATTCAATATGAATACAGTATCTACAGCAGTTTGAAGTACACAACACGTCGCTGATCTGCCATCACGGAGGAGATCAGAACAAGTCACACACGGGTCACGCGCCGCGGAGGACCGCGAGCCACCGCCTCAGCGCTGAAGCTGCCTCAGTCTAAGGGGAAGACAAAAGGAAAAGAGGTCAAAGGGAAAGGCTGCTGCAAAAAAACACAAATACTTAATTACTGTAGAATTTCTGAAGCCTTAGTCTGAGATAACCACGTTTTATCTCAGTGATGAAAAAATATGTTAGCTACTGTAAAATTTGCAAGTGTTTCAGTAACTCTTCTGTTTACCTTCTTAGAAGCTCTTTGGGCGACAAGCCTGTGGTATCGATATCGCTAGAGCTGTCACTGCTGTCTTCAGTGTCTGAGCTGCTCTCTTTTTCTGATTTTTTATTCTTATGCTTTCCTTTGGTTTTATGCTTTTTCTGCTTCTTTTTCTGTAAAAGAAGTAACAAAAATTCCTTATTATTTTGAAAGATCTGGGAAATTCTGAAAGGCAACAGCACCAAAATGAAACAAGTCCTGACCAGACAATTTCAGTGTAAACTCCAAGCTTAACTGACACAAACAACGACACCTCTATTGCTACTCATAGAGAGTCCAAAAAAAGTCCAAAAAAGTTAATTACTGTTTGTATATCTACATGGCACAAATTACATAGTTTTCAGAATATGCCTCATCTTCAGCATACAAATACCTTTTCCTTTTTATGCTTGTGGTCCCTCTTAGTCCTGTGTTTTTCTCTGTTCTTTTTAGGCTTTTCTTTCCTACTAGGTCCAGGAAAACTCGCTGGTCTTTGATGACTAGTGCCTAAAGTACAGAGCAAACGCAGAAACTAAAACCATGACAAAATAAAGGCAACTATAATACTAAATTTCACATAAATTCTAAACCAATAAAGTTTTAAAAACCTTAGCCTTCGAATAGAAACAGAATGACTAAATCTTCGAATTGTTACTTTCCTATTTCAATTAAATATTTGCTACATATATTTAAAAAACGCAGTGCCGATCCTACAGCATGACAGTTTAACAGCGGTGCCACTGTAGAGCTACCGCCAAGGTGTCACACAGGCAGAGATCCCTGCCACGAGATCCCAGTAGGGTAGAGCGCTTGCCGGTGTCCATTGAACACAGCAGCAGTGTTTAAGAAGTGTTCACAGGGGGTTTTTAAAGAAAAAATATCACACGTCTTGCACACAACTTCAACATACAGAACTTTGGCACTGAAAGTCTGCAGGACCTACCAGAACAGAAAGTTGGAGGCAACCTTGGTCCAAATTCCTCTGCCACATCCAGTTCCTTCTTCAAAACAGGCAGCAAAGGCAGGCCTGGCTTAGTTGTAGTAGCTTCGTTCTCTATCAAATTAAAAAACCTTCTTTATTCAAAAGGAAAATAATCTAACACTTCTTCTAGGAAATGCTCAAGAAAGGTGGAAGCACACTTTCTAAAAACCTCTAAGAAAGCAAACAGATCAACTTCCTGTCTCTTTGAGACTAACAAAAATATATGTTAATAGAACGAAGCATGACAGTAAGTAGAAAAAGTATTTCTACTATAATTTACTAAGTATAAAGTTCTGTTAATTTAATGACATCCTGAAAACACAGAGCATATCACATCCAAAAGACTGTTCCTCTCTCTCTCTGTAGAAGTATTCTCACAATTACTATAACTAGAAAACAAATAAAATGTAACTTACTTAGGACTTATTAAAGTTATTTCAACATTAGGTTTTCCTGGAATGTCAATATTTAGAAAGTGAATTTACCTATCAAATAAAGACAATTTAATTCTAAATTTGCAGAAGCCATGAGAGTTGTAATTTATCATCTATCTTATTGCTTATTACAGGTATAAGAGCTCCCTTGTATTTTTCCGTGATTCTTCAAGTAGTAAATTCCATTGGGCAGTTTGCTTGCAGAAGCGACACAACATTCATAGCAACATAAATAACGGTGCAACATGCTAGGAGTATTCAGCGCTGACATACTCTCCTGCTAGTCAACTCCTTATAAAACTACTAATGCCTTATAAATAAAAACTTCTAAAGATATTTTTAAAGATACAAAACCAAATATCCAACAAGCATACATTACCTTGCACATTAGATGAGGATTTATCTGGCAGATCAGCATGCTTGGTAGTTTCTGAATTTATTACAGGAACAGTTTGTTGTGGCTCTTCATCACTCTCTTCCTCAGAGGAAGATGATTTTTCATCTGAGGAACTCACAAAGATGGCCTTAAATAAGTCCATGGATGGTCTGCTTTCTTCTTCCTGATCCTTGTCTTCATTAGGTGTCTGCAAAAGAACGTAAGTAACATTAAAAAAAAAAAAAAAAAGTAATCACCCTTCTCCACATGGCATACACTCTCCTCCACTTAGGAGGAAAAAAAGAAAAAAAAAGGATATATTCTGTTTCTGTGAGCTCAGTGGCTCTAAGGAACTGAATTAACCGCCGGAGTACCAAGTTCCATTTTGTCTTTCCTTGAGCTGTTCTTTCCAGTTATCCTTGTACACCTCAGTTATAAACACAGTAATTCTGAAGAGCAAATTCCACCTTCTGAGTTGATCCTCCCGTAAACCACTCTCTATTAACTCTGTTCATACGCTACCTATTGCGGGTTCAAGGTTAACAAAATTTGCAGCCATTCCCCTTGAAGTTCAAACACAGCCGTGCACCCACCTCGCTGGGAAGAGGTTCGCTTGCCTCAGTTCTGCATTCTTCTGTTGTTGGTGCCAGTGGTTGCTGCTGAGCATCAGCTTTGGATCTAGCAAGACTAATGAATTCACTGATAGAATCTTTTTTCTCTTTCTCTTTATCTGACACATCCCATCTTGAAGGTTTCCTTGGTTCTAAGAAAGTTCCAAACATTGAAATCAGTTACAGTTGTATTATACTGCATTTCACAATCTAAGGATGATTTTAAGTTACTCTGCTTCTTCAGTATGGCTAGTCACTTCTTAAAATCCTTTCAACTGAACAGCTAAGCTAAATGATATTTTAGGGGGAAGAAATTAGCTAAATCTTATGCATCTCCATTTATATCACTGAATTTCCTTTAAATTTTTGTCTTTTTAAATTGAAAATCATGCTGTAATTCATTCTGCATGACAAGGCCTACAGTATTTTCTACTCCATTAACTCTTACAGCTAGATGACTAAAATAATGACAACTTACTGTCGAGATTGGTACTCTGTTGAATTCTTTCATTCGTTGCTTGAGTTACAGATGTGGTGGGCTTGGTGAGGGTTAGGAAATTGAACACAGAATACTTGTCTCGTTTCACTTTTGGCAAACCAACAATGGAAGACCTAGAGGGAAAAAGTGTTTGTTGATTATTATTTCAACAGAAAAAAAAAGGTCTCAAATCAAACACCTAAAGAAATTCTTAACACATGTACTGTTTCAACAGGGGTTGTTTCACCTGTTTAAGGAAGCCACTTAAGGCGTTATCAGGTACTGTGCTATATCTGTTATCAAAAAAAATACATAGACACACAGGCTCAAGACAACCCAACAATTATTTCAACATTTCTGAAAGTTCCATCAATTTTAAAACATTTTTATCTTCTTAAAAATATTTTTTATCTTTCAATCAATAATCTTACTCAGGGTATGGATCACGAACGTTGAATCTTTTACACAGTAACTTGTCAGGGTGCCATTCAAACTTGTCTCTCGTGAGTTTGCCAAACATCTTCATCTTCACAGCAGATTCCTTGTCATCAATATCATTCTGAAAAAAGTCAAATATTCACATCACGAGATGAGTAGCAACTTACTGTGAAAAGGACATTTAAAGTAAATTGCTCTTTGTGTACTCAATAGTCTTTTTCAAAGGTTTACTAGACAGAAGAGAAATATTATTCACAATACTCCAATGATATTTTACAGAAAAAGGATTCCAAAAGTCTGGATTATAGCAGCAACTGCAGTTCCAGAAAAACTGTAACAGCAAACACACCTCTTGGTCGCGAGGAACTTCCACTTTATCAACATCATCTTCGTATTTGGCCCGAGTAAACCTGGATGACAGTACTGAGCTGGACGACTTGTAGAACATCGCTGCACGGAAAAACTCCTCTTGTTCTCTTCCTCGTTCCCATTCCGTCATACTTGGGTCTAAGTATTGCTCCAGGGTGTCTCCTGTAAGTTACGGAGAGAAATGCTTAGCAGAGCTTGACGCTTACTACAGTGCTAAGCAGATATAAATCAGAGATTCTTTCAAGTAAACATAAGATAAAAAACAACTATTCCTGCAAGTATTTAACAATTATTTACATACAGTGAATTATTCTATTACATACAGTGAAAATAGCAAGTGATAGTATTTGCCAAAAACAAGATACTTTCAAGAAGAGCAATCATACTGAACATAAAATTAAACTGAAAATAAAAGAAAATAAAGAAACAAACAAAAAAGATTTATTTTCTACAGAGAAGGCTAAAAACATAAGGAGTCATCTTTATAGTTACCTTTTTGCCCTTGTTTAAGGCTCTGCACAAAGCTTTCATATCTTTTCTGTTTTTCTGGATTTTTCGCGAAAGGTTTGAAGTCACTAGAACCTGCGTCTGCCAACTGACCGCCCCAAAACATCTGCCACTTGTGAGGAGCATCATTTGCAGAAGCTGGTTGGAATCTGCTACTTTGGGACTGTTGAGGCAACATTTTCACTTTCATTTGTTGTTCTGAGGCTTTTCTCACTTCTTTCAGTCTTTCTCTATCTTTCTCAGACAGGTACTCCAAAACAGAAGGAGCAGGACCTAAAACCAAAGAAATCAGTAATAAATAAATGGAACAAAAAATTACCACAAATATTTCTGCCACTTCAGTGGAGGATAAAAAAGATATAGTACTATGTATAGCCTTTTGGACAAAATGGCCCTAAATAAACAACATAATTACAAAGATGAAAAATCATAAGTGAAAATGTAGGCAGATATGTCAATAACTGATGTGTAAGAAATGAAGCTGAAAAACATCCAAGTATTAGAGCTACACTGATTTTTAATATTTTAAAATCAAAAAACAATGGTCAAGTCTGGACTAAAACTATAAAATTCTTATATAAAACACCATCAAATGCAAGGGTGCATTTATCAGTACCTTTTAGAACAGTTTCTCCTAGCCGTTCCCCCCTCTGAGAGGCATTCAGTGTATGTCTGCTTTGTTGTGTTGTGTCATTCCCAAGTTTTCCAGTCGATTCCTCTAATACCTTCCGTAAATGACAGTTTTCACTTCCAGCTGCGATCACAGGTCGAAAGTAATGGACTGGCCTGTAATTTCGTGGCAAGTCAGGTGGTGGGTAAGTCTTCCAGATGGAAAACAAAACAAAACAAAACAACCAAACAAT
Source organism: Eudromia elegans (assembly GCA_003342815.1). Taxonomy (NCBI): domain Eukaryota; kingdom Metazoa; phylum Chordata; class Aves; order Tinamiformes; family Tinamidae; genus Eudromia; species Eudromia elegans. The sequence goes on along the minus strand of PTEX01000011.1, from coordinate 3,649,841 downwards.
CAAACAAAAAAAATACTAAGAGAGGGATAGCTGTGTATTCAACACACCTCATATTTCTTTCCCTGTAAAAGTTAGTCTTCTTAGACACATGAATACTGTTTCATGTGTTCAGCAAGGTCATCCCATCTCAAAATTCCTCAAAATATATAAAAATAATAGAAAAATATATGGTAAGTTATTGTGTGTTTTAGACTGAGGCAGTAAATCAGTGGAATTAAAATGCAAATTTGGAGAACAAAATGTTGTTCTGTTAATGCATACAGCTTATGAGATAGGAAAAAAATACGTGCATCGAGCAGGAAAAATTTGCTTTTACTTGAAAAAACATTCTGGGTATTGCCTATTAACTAATTAAAGAAAACCACAGAAGTCACCTAAGATAGATAAAAATATGTTAAGCATAGTGGATGTACTTAGAAGTATAGTTAACGTCTTTCAAAATCCTCCCTCCCACACATATCCTTCATTCAAGCTATTACTATAAAAGTTAACCCAATGCCTCCTCTGCTATGTATTTTAATTTACAAATTTTCTTCCTCTCACATTCAAAAAAAGGAGTGTGTTACACAATTCTATGACATCTCATTCTAATTAATGCAAATATATATAGCATGCAAGATGCAGCCATAAGAATAGAGGTAACAGTTTAGCTTATAATCTAAACAGTAAAAGAGTAAAACAGTACAATTTATTTTGAATAGCCGGCAACAGTACTTTGGATTATTCAACATCAAGAAGGAGGAAAAAAAAAAGTTCAAAACAATAAAATCCATACAGCTTACAGGTCAATTTGCTTTTGAGATTTGTTTATTACAGGTGTGATTCTTATTATAAGAACGTCAACACCTACTTACCTTGTTTGGAGTTGATGCCTTTGATGCTAGAGAAAAACCATCCAAGATTTTGCCTATATATTTAACTTCACTTTCAAACCCTGGTGGGGAGAAGAGATGGTCAATATTAAAGAGATCAATATTTGGCACAACACTCCCCCTCCCACATCCCCAATACTTCCGACTTCCTATTGCACACAATTAAGGCACTTGAAATACATTAGTCTTCATTGTTCACCATTTAAATTGAAGGGAACTGAATTTGGATTACGATTAAATAACTAAAAAGTACTACTGGAGTGAACATTGTAACAGGAGTATCACTAACGGTCAAACACTACCACTGCTGTGCACAGCTAGCACTGTGAGTACCATTAATCGTGCACAACTAACATCAATAAATACTCTAGAAATCACTGAAGTGTATCTTAAAAATTGCACTAAAAAAATTACAATAAGATAAAATATAAAAGTGGTTTTTTTGAAAATATGTAATTACATCTAAAAGCTTCTTTGCAAGTCTTGGAACTAATTTTGCAACTATCACTTTAAAATCTTTCTATTCCAGTCATGGGGATTGAATGTTACATTTCACAAAGCACAAGTGCCTTGTGAATCCTCTTTAAATATATATTTGCTAAATTTAATCTAGTGAAGCACAAATTATTTTCAGGATTTGGATAATCAATACAGAAAGAAAAATAAATTATCGCTATCAGGCTAGAAAATACTAATTGATTTAAAATTAAAATGTTTGGAAAGCAGACTACAGTTATACAATTTTTTTTTTTTTTCCATCTCTTTAGATAGAACTAGGATTCTTACTTTTTTTGGATTTATACTGCTTAGGTGCTGTCCAACCATATAAACCATCTCCAGGCTCCTCATCTTTTAGAACTGTATCGTATTTTGACAGTGTTTCAGTTGCATAAATATCATCATCTTCCTCCTCTAAAGCTCCAACACCAAAAGCCTAAAACATATTTCATTTCAGATACTGAGAATTCAAAAAATACCACCTTTAAGTCAAATATCACAACGCGCCTATATATGTTTACCCCCTTATCTTGAGATATATATACACACACAAAGCATACACTATATGTATACATGCTATATGTATACACACTGGGAATAATTTACTTCACAGAAAAAAAAAAAGTGCTACCAACTGGGCAGACAGTGTGAAGCAAATAAACAGGACTCACAAAATTATATAAATTATTCTAAGATGTGTCCACATCTTATTTAGCAGGTTCAACCCCAGAACAGACTCCTAACCTCCTTCTCAAACCATCTGACCTTTCTTACAATAACTCTATGTCTCAGAAGGATAACAGAAATTTAATGAGATTTATCATGCTAATAACAGTAACGTACATTAAATAAACTCTTTACCTGGCCTGTGATACCTAGTTTTCTTCCCCTTGCGTGTCTCAGATCACCAAGCAGATCACCTGTCTCTTCAGAACTACCCGGGAAAAGATTAAGGTGCTCTCTTCCAGACACACCGCACAAAGCCTGCGTGGGGTCCAAACCCTTATAGCCAAGTCCATGGACATTCTCTTTGGGAGTCAAATCTACAGGCATTACATCTTTTGGTGCAAATGTCACATTCTCTGGCTGGTATTCATCCTCTTCATCCTTATACAGGAAAGGAGTATGTAACAATAAATATATAGAGTTTTGTATTGGAGTTTCTGTAATATTCAGTTAATAGAAGACTAGACAAGTTGATATTTCCTACAACATTTATGAAACTATATCTAAATAACAAGGCCAAATTTAGATACATTAACCTTTTTTTCATAGAAAGTATGAATTTCTATGATTTAAAAAAAAAGACTAAAGCTATGTATTTTAAAATGATTTTAAATATAATTTCAGAAGTAGTTGGTTGTGTTATAGTTCTTAAATTTTACAAGAATCAAACTATTTTTGCCTGTACAATACCTCAGAACCCTCAGACAGTCCAGGTGGTAATGCACAACCATATACTTTCACTTGAGGATCTGTAAAAGACATAAGAGAACTACAGTAAATTACAATTCTTCTTACAAATTCCTCTTAAAGAAATAGATCAAACAGGGGGAGATGTAAAAAGGAAGTTTTAAAGTGACTCTCTAAATATGTCTGTAAAAGCACTTTCCATTAATCAATTCAGAAAGTTTTCTGAACATACCAGGTTTCTGCCTGCGGGGCTTTCTTTTGATTCGAGGTCCAATTCCCTGTCCTTCTTTCCAGCCCATTTTTCTCAACAGCTCAACCCCAATTGTTATTCTAAGAAAAAAAGAATAAAACAAAACTCTCAAACACATTTAATATTCCTTGAAAAATCATGTGTGCTTATATCATTTAATGTTATGCTTTCACAACACACTTTTTAAAGAGCAAAATAGAATAAAAATCCAGGTGAAAGCCACTTTGAAAATATAACACTGCAGATCTTCCATTTCTTTCACTCCTTTTCTTAGGGCAACGCTTCTAAAGAAAATGAGTTGCGTGGCTAGCTTTTAATTTACTTACTTTGATGGTCCTATTAAATCATCAAAAGCAGTTGTTCCTGGAATGGCAGCAACTACTCCCGCAAGCTGTCTAGCTTTCTCTTTTATTTTGTCTTTGGATTTGGATGCAAAATCTTCTGTAGTCGTAATATCTTTTGGTGCTATCCCAAATTCACTAAGATCCTGAAAGATACATAAAAATGGAAAAAAAAAAATAATCTTCCTCAAATGCACACCCACAGTAATGGCAAAAGAAAACAAAACCAAAACAACAGTTCCAGGACATGACCAAGCCAAACCTTACAGTCATGGCAACTATTTCCAAAAGATTTTTATTCCTTTCTAAACTTACCTCTTCATCCATGAAGTCTTCTGGCCCCAGAACAGTTTTGTCTGCTCTCTTCTGCCGTGATGATATAAAACTTGAAGGAGTCCATCCTTTAAAGAAAGCAAATATTGAAGTACGGTATAATACGTGTCAGTGTAATATTTGAAAACAACTCTAACATTCCAATCTCTTAATCTTACTTAGGATAACATTTATAAGCTGCAATCAGAAAATGTAGAGGGAAATAAACAATATTCTTTCAACCATTTACAGTATAGTGAACAACAGAGAAAGTTTATGACAGTTAGTTTGTTTTCACAAATAATATATCATGCTACTCAACTAATGCTTCCAAGTAGACACCAAAACACCTAACCTTCCTTTGTGCCAACAGTGTTGAAGTAACCAGCAGAGAAACCACCCGTAAATGCTCCATGAAAACGCTGATATCGTCCCTTGGCATCTTTAACAGTCTGCTCTTGAAGAGGAACTGGCTTTTTGAGTCGTTCACCTACAATCACATAAACAATGTAGAAAATAAGTCACAATATGCAGAAAGAACAGAACCTCTGCTTCTTCCAGAAACCTCCTCCTCCTTGCAATTAACAACCGGCTGAAATAGTAGCCACCTCCAAGTGGAAAGAATCAGCAGTTGTACTTCTTCCCATCCTTCTTTAGGTATTTGTATGTTCTATTAATTCACACTGCCAGAACAAAAACATAAAGTGTTCAAATAAATTCTCTCTATTTCTGACAGAATTTTTTTCTCTAGTCAAACATTCATAAATTATCCGCCTGCTTCATAACCCCAACACCAAATACTAATGCTAGTGCTGGGCAATCCCCAACCCCAATGCACAACCCTTGGCAAAGTCTTCCGCAGAAGAGATGGACAAAACCACACAGAGGAATGGTAACACAATCTGACACACTTCAGCACTCGTAATGATAGGGCACTTATTTACAGCTAGCAAACATGCCACTTCATGAATTGTATGAGGGGAAAAATATATATCTACCACTTTTAAACGGCAATTCGATTGTTATTAAACTGAGTCACATCACATTTAACACTTTGGCAGAGTAACCTACAAAGAACAGGAAAATTTTATAAAGCAAGTGTTCAATGCCAGCAAAGATTATGACTTGGTAATTAGCATCTAACATCCTGCAAATTTAGTAAGGATTTTTTTTGCTATGTTTTTGTTATTTGCTATGATTATGAACCATGAAGTACTTTATTTTAAGATAAAATAACTATCTGAAGTAGCTCAACAGCAATCCTCCACTCCACAAGACATTATGGTTCTCTCGAGCCTCCTGCGGGCAATAGAGACGAACTGTCCAGATGAACTGCCCGTCTCCACTCCCAAACAGCGGCTTTGCTTCCCGCCCCGCCGGGGCAGCTCTACTGGCAGCCCGGAGGCCACAGCAGCGCGGGGACCCGACACGGAGCGGAGCGCGAAGAAGGCCCGGGAGGGCCCTCCTGGGCCGCCACCGCGGCGGAGCGGAGGGGGCCCGAGGGGAAGGGGCGGCGGGGAGCGCAGGGCCGGCGGCGGGGAGCCCTGCCCGCCTTACCCTCGTGCAGCGCCGGCAGCGCCCGCCCGTAGCTCACCAGGTCCTCCTCTTCGTCGCTGCTCGCCGCCATCTTGCGCGACGGGGGCTCGCGCGGAACAAACCGCGTCACGTGAGGGAGGGCGGGGCCTCCCGCGTGGGAGGCGGGCTCTTCCCTGGGGCGGGGCCTCGGCGGGGCGGGGCGGCCTCGCGCCGTTCCCGCTGCGGTTGGAGCCTCGCGCGGGCCGAGGGCGTTTCGTGCTCCTGACCGGTGCCGTCTGTCCCCTGGGCACCACGCGGCCCGAGGGAGAGCTCGGCCGCCGCGCACAGCAGGAGCCGCGCGGCCCTTTGTGTCGCGGACCGGATTTGTAGGCTGTGGGTTGCCATTCGGACATCTGACCCAAAGGTGTCAATCAGCGATCGAAGATAGCCCGCGTTATCGCCTACCTCAGCACATGTTAGTGAGGGAAAGGAAGGCAAACTTTAGAGAAAATCCTGTTTGCTGTAATGTGTGTGAAATAAGCAGCGTGATTCACTTTTCTGACTAATTCTATTTCTTAAATCCCAATTCCTACCTCTGAGTATGTCGAGAATTCCCAGGGGTTCTCCGGTGCTTCCTGCTGGCAGCGGCTCACCCGGTGACTCCCGTCTCCACCCGGTGCCACCTGGCTGCGCTGAGCCGCCCCGGGCAGGGCTCGGCCGGCGCCGCTCCGGTTCACGCACCGCCGCCGCGCGGGGCTCGGAGCGGCGCCCCACGCAGCACCCGCACCAGAGCGCCCAGGGATGCTGCAGCGGCCACGCGGAGCAAGGAGGACGTGGTGGGTGCTGCCCGCTCCTCGAGAGCAGCTGGTCTCGGGCACTGGGCATCACGTCCACGGCACTCGTTACAGAGGGAAAAATAAAAGAGGCAGGTTAGTAAGCACACAAAGTGGGGAACTGACTGCACGGGTTTATTCTTTTCAGTAATCACACCTTGCCACAGCTCCACAATCGATTAGAATGTGACCGGCAAGGAACTGCTCTGTGTTGAACAAACACTAACTAGAGACAGGCAAACACTGCGGGTTGGTTGGTTGGTTTGTTTGTTTGATTTGGGTTGCTGCACCAAAACTTATGATAGGAATTTGCGAAAATGTAATCTGGACAGAATTCATGTACTGCAACTCCAACTCTATGGTGATCACGTAAGAACAAGTAGTATAGATGACTAAACACATAATGTTCAAGATTTCCTTTTTATTTTTTCATCTTTCCCCAATATTACCCACGAGAAACTCATGTCAACTGGATTTCTCAAACTTCCATTTTAGGATTCAGGTTCATTAAACCTCCAGTATATTACAAGCAAAACACCACCAACAACCACAGCACTTCATTTTGTGCTGAAGATGAATTCTGGAAGTTTCTATCAATCCAGAACTTCCGTAAGCAATATCCTCGGGGGCTTGAAATCCTTGATTGAAAAAAAAACCAAAAATCTGCAGGGACTCCTACACTCCGCAGGTGTTTGGCAAGTGCAATGGTTTATCTCTAATCCGCCATTTGTGTTTGTTTGTATACACAGAACTGGTTTCTTTCAAACTGAAACTACCGGAGTTTCATGTGGTTTCAGGTTTCCATAGGAAATATTTACAGAGTTCTATGCAAATAGGGAGTGGTCTGTTTAATTTAGGTCTATAATTCACTTAAAAACAATACAGATGAAGCCACAGACTTTTATCTACAAGCATTATCTTTTCTAATCTTTACTAATTAGTAGGCAGTTAGCTAGAACATAAAGTGGCAAAATGAGCCGTTAGCATGGTAGCTGTTTCTCTCTGTTGAGAAAATAATTGTTCCTGAATAGGCAAGTCGAGGGGAAATTGATGTAACACCCAGACTTGAACTTTTTTTTTTTTTTTTTTTTTTTTTGCATAAAGTTAAGAGAAAATATTTAAAGTGTCTTGTCTATCGTATTCGAAGAGATGGTGTAATCAAATCATGATGATTTGAAGTTTCTGGCTATATCCTTCATTATACTCTGTGTTCTTTAAAACTAGATCTTCAGATGAAAATTCTAGCTACACTTGCACTCATCATCCATAAGGTTGGGATGATGTCGTCAGGGATACTGACTAAATCTGTTGCTCTTCTCTGTCAAGAGTCGATGTCTCATATTCAAAGCGCCCGGGGGCTGCAAGGGGAACGTCCTGGTGTGACTGGTGCCAAACGGCCCGAGTTGGGTGCACGCTGTCCCCTCCATACGGCACCGTGGTGACGGGCTCGGGCTGGCAAGGCCGTGTCTCTCTGGGATAAAGCCGTCTTTGGAGCACGTGTTCCCGCTCCGCAGCCACAGCACCTGCTCGGACACACCCGAAAGGCAACATCCCCTCCCAGGGAGCAGCAGCTGCCAGTTACTGAGTCAAACCAGATTCACATCTTCAGGGTGTAGCAGGGCTTCCATGCAGGTCCACGGAGGAAATGAGCTCCCCAACACAGGACCATTTCCTGTTGGCCAGAGCGAAAAATAAAGCCTGGAATTTCGTATATTCACATATTTCTGCGCAACTGACGTGACAGAGTCATAGCAGAAATATGGCACGTGGGGTGTGTGTGTGTGTGTGTATGCACATACTGTACATACCACACGTGCCCGTGTGCCTGTGGCGAGGCCGCCCGACCCACCGCGGCTCCTCTGCCCGTGCTGCACTTGTGAGCGTGCAGGAAGGCGGCACGGAGCCCCGCGAGGCACACGGGGTGCCGAGGGAGCAGCATGGGGCCCTGCGAGGCACACGGGGTGCCGAGGGAGCAGCATGGGGCCCCGCGAGGCGTACAGGGTGCCGAGGCAGCAGCGTGGGGCCCTGCGAGGCACACGGGGTGCCGAGGGAGCAGCATGGGGCCCCGCGAGGCGTACAGGGTGCCGAGGCAGCAGCGTGGGGCCCTGCGAGGCACACGGGGTGCCGAGGGAGCAGCATGGGGCCCCGCGAGGCGTACAGGGTGCCGAGGCAGCAGCGTGGGGCCCTGCGAGGCACACGGGGTGCCGAGGSAGCAGCACGGAGCCCCGCGAGGCGTACAGGGTCCCGTGCAGGAGATCATTCACTCTCTCGTAACGTTCAAGGTGGATGCTGACCTAAACCCCAGGAGCGCATGTGTTCCAGAGTCCTCGAGTATTATTACTCCAGCTTTACAGTGCAGCAAACCCTCTGGTTAACGTGATCTTGAGAAACAGAGAAATTCTGTGGCAGGAACCCACCTCTATTTAAGAAATCTACAAGAAACCAACAGCTACTGGAGACAAGATGTTTAGCCATCTGGTTGTAAGGTTAGGAACATGCCTTTCTTTGAGGGGAAATCAATTTTTGGAAAGTTGTAAGCTGCGATTTACATTCCGCGGCCGGGGAAGACTCCTACCCGGTCATTACACAGCTCGGCTGCCACTGCTGGGAGCGCACGGACAGCGCGTGCGTTCCGCAAGGGAAAAGGATCACCCGGAATACGAGTCCTGTCTGCGTGGACAGCAGTCGTGCTGAGCTACTCGGGAGGTCCGTGACGAGCGCTGTGTGACGCGGCGGCCGTGGCGCAGGGGGAAGGCACAGCGGGGCCGGGCGGCCCCGGGGAGGCCTCCCCCGCACCGAGCCTCGCGTCCCCAGCGGGAGCGGGAGCGGGAGCGGTCCCCTCCAACCGCACGGCTCCTCAGCAGCCCGGGGACAGCGGGCCGCTTCGCCACGCTGACGCTAACGCCGCTTGGTTAACAGATCGTATCAACACAGCCCGCGCCAGCGAGTCACTGCCTCAACTCCCACTGTAACTTAGAGTGGTTTTAATGCGGCGCAGTGGAGATTTGCGCTGATTTTGCAAGACTCATTTTGAAATGTTTGGTGAGGGGAAGTCACTACCTTCACCGATGGAGGGAAGGGGCCGCAACGGCCCCTCCATGAGGCGGCACCGGCGGGGCGGGCAGGGCCGTAGCGGCCCCTCCGCGAGGCGGCACCGGCGGGGCGGGCAGGGCCGTAGCGGCCCCTCCGCGAGGCNGCGGCACCGGCGGGGCGGGCAGGGCCGTAGCGGCCCCTCCGCGAGGCGGCACCGGCGGGGCGGGCAGGGCCGTAGCGGCCCCTCCGCGAGGCGGCGCCCCCCTGGCGGCGCGGGGAGGCTCCTCCCGCGGGCGGGGCCGCCGTCGGGCAGCGCCGCCGTTCCGCGCCCGGCCCGGAGCAGGAGCCGGCGGCACCGGCAGCGGCCCCGAACCCGAACGAGCCGCCCGCGATGACGGAGGCGCTGCCGGCGCGCGGCGGCCCGGCGGCCGAGCCGGCCGCGGACAGCTACTTCCGCAAGGTAGGGGGGTCCCCGCGCCGCGTGCCCGCCCGGCGCCGCTTTCCCGGGGCCGGGGCAGCAGCCAAGCCCCGTCGTCCTCACTGCCGACGCTAAAGCAGTTCAGAAGAGGCGCACGCCGCCCTCGCCCGGCCGTTGGGACGGGGCTTCCCTCCGTCCCGCGGGTCTGCGCTCGCCCGCCCGGTGTCGGATCCCTCCGGCTCCGTGTGCTGGAGAGGGGCGAAGCGCGTTCCCCATCCATGTGTGAAAGGACTGTATCTAAGATCAATTGCTATACCCGGTTCCGAGCCGCTTCCCCATTCCTGAATCGCCCATCTCTTAAGTCAGTGCAAAGGTGAACCAAAGCTGGCGTTCAGTACAAGAAATCTCTAGCTGGGTGGGCTGGGGTTGCAGCGAAGCTCTTGGGAGACCTTTAAAGGCTTCATCTGCCTCGTAAATGTCTATTAACGAAATTGTAAATTTCAAATTAGGCTAGATGTTGAGTCTCCTGTCCCTAAAAGTTATATGTATTCAGGAAACCAGTATTCCTTGTTATACATTGGCTGTATGGTTTCAGAGATCAGAGCTTTCATTCCCATTAACTAGTTCCAGGGAGAAGGAGGGAGAAAAAAAAAAAAAAAAAGAAAAAGGGAAAAAGGAACCACCCAACACATCCTGAAGCCTGGAACAGACTTAAACACGACATGAACCTGCGGAAGTCCCCTGGATGGGTATCTTTAGAGCATACACGTACATTTGAGCAGATGCTGGATGATGACATGTAGCTGACACTGATGCTCGAGCTGTTCGTGGGTGTCCAGGGGCTTTTTGTTTCCTCCCAGAGGGTCCTTTGTATCCTGCTCCTCTCCCTCCTTAAATCACGCTGTTCCTTTCCCCTGAAAGGATCTGAGGGCTGGTTTATCAGTCTTGTTTGTCCAGACTCCGGTAAGCTTCCAAGGCCATTCCCTGGGTTTTGAGATCAAAAGACAGTTGCTTAATTGACCTTTTTGTTCCCGAGGCTGGGAGCAGGGTGAAAACACGCACTTCGCACCAGCCCTGCTCGCAGCCGCGCTCTCAGTAAGGCTGTTTTCCACACTCTGCAAGAATGCTGTGAGAGCAGATGGTGAAATTTAGTATTGGTGAAATCTAACAGTCTGTACAAATCTATTTGCTTTAGACTTTCAACAGTTTCTTGTGATGGATGGATCACTATGGAAGTGTGCACAAAGTTTATATAGTGCCCCTTTGTGTAATTCTTTAATACCCTCTATTGGAGAATGACCCTCATGATCCCCCGGTGCAATATCTATGCTATTTTTTCTTTTTCCTCCCCTCTAAGGAGGAGCCCCTGGCAAGGCCTGCCTAGCCCTAGGTAAAGGGCAATGGTCAGAAATGGGGAAGCAGAAGCACGATCCTGGTTCCTGCTTGGGGCTGTCACTGCCTGTGGGCTGGGCTCGCAGTGGGGCTGCCCGGGGGCCTCAGGTGCGATGGGATGGGTGGCAGCTCTGGCTGCTCTGGCACGGTCCCCGATCCCCCCTCCGCCCCCTCACAGCAGCGTCAGCTGGAGCCGCTTCCTCCCTTTCCCTCACCCCATCTCTCTCTGTTCTCCCCTTTCTCCCTGTGACAAGGGCCCATCACTTTTGCAGAGGCAAAATGCATTTTTTTTTAAGCCTCAAAGATATTAGCTAGATAAAAGTATCTTTTTTGTTAACCTATTTTTTATGAAAAAGCTTATACTTGTGCAGCTGAATACAGTGTAGGCATCTCTGTCAACATGGCCCCATTCCTTTACCCCTAGGTCCCCTTCCTACGTTCCAACTGCTTTTTAACTGTCTGATTAGCTGCAACCAAGCCTGCAAGGATGTTCTTCTTTAAAAGAGAAAACCCTTCTCGCACCTTTCCTGAAGAGGCTTTGGCGGAGTGGAAGAAACGCCCTCTTAGGGCTTTCCATCATGGAGAAGAGGGAGCTTCCGTCTGGAACTTCTTACGTGCTGGGAAAGTAATGCCCCAGGAAAGAGCCTCGGCTAGTGCTCGGTTTATCTCGGCCATCTCGAGCTGATAGCATAGTTCAGTACATTCCCTGGTGCAGGACCAGGGCAAACTGCACCGCTGTGCCTGGGTGCTGCGTGTGCTCTTGCGGCACCAGCCTCTTGCTCCGTTGTCTTCTGGGCAGACTTCTGCTCTTTTCTGGCATAATCAGTGCAAAGCTGATGATAAAAATCAAAGAATGATTTTGTTTTAAAAGTAGAGCAATACGTTTAGACTTTTTTCATTATTATTATTATTTTAAACAGTCTGCTACTGAATGCTACTGAAATCTGTACTTGAAGTAGCACCTACCCTTCTGTGCTGTTTTGCTTACCCAAGATGCTGCTTCTACCTCTAGGGAAGTTATTCTTTAAAGGAGCCATGGCCCTTTGGATTGTTTGGGCTCTTTGACACTGTTCTTTCAGTAGCTTTTGAGTTACTAAAGAGGGGAAAATCAACTTTTTTTTTTTTCAAGCTACTTCCTTCTGGCTTTTTTATTACTTTTTTTTATTGCTGCAGACACTCCACAAACACTCACAGAGTAAACATCCCAGTAAATGAGCCAGTACACATAAACTGAGACAGCTGCAAACCTGTGCTCGTTTGATGCCCAGCTAGCAAAGTGTGTTAGGGCCACATGTGCCCTGCAAGAGACCTGCGATTTTTGTGGGTGGGCAGGGAAGGGCTGAGCAAGGAGGAGTGAGACTTCTATCAGCTTCGGTCTAGTATGTCTTTCCCACCTTAGTGTATTGCCTTGTGACTCCTTATGCACACTGTAACTCTAAGTTCCTGACCCAGCCAGAAAGCTGCAGCAGATAATAAAAAGCTTTGGTCCGTTCCCAAGCTCGCCCTTCCTGGAGCTCCCAAGCTCCCTGCTTGCGAGTGCTACGCAGCTGGTCCTCCTCCTCATTCCTTTGGGTAGCAGCTTAGTAAATCTTTATCTTAATACATCTAAGGCTGGCCAGCTTAATGAGGGTGCTTATTTTCTTTTTTTTTTCCCCATTCTTAAAGCTTGATATTTGAGACTAGGTATTTATCATATAGACCAAGCTGATGAATCACTGAATGAAGAAAAGAAGGCTCTGCATCTTTTAGACAGAAAGACAGCATATATTAGTCCTCCCAGCCAGGGGAAAAGGCTAAAAACAGAAAACAAGCAGCTCTCTAAATGGAGAAGCACCAGGCTCAAGAAGATGATGATAATAGGTATTGTAACCAGGCCATGAATCAGCACTTCACTAATTAACCCCCTCTCCTTCCCTCCTGAGCTTTTGGGATTTGTTCTGCAGGGTTTCCCGGCTGTGGTTAATGTATCAGTTTACTAACCTGCTACACCTGTGCTCCCACTGGGGTTTTTGCTAATGTGGCTCTCTTTAGGCATTAGTCACCAGGCAACCATCACCATTAGCATTTGCTCAGGAATATTTATTTGCCTATTTGTTCTCTTTCCACTTGTCTACCTAGCACGAAACAGTGTTGTGATGATTCACGCTCCACGTCATGCTCTATCTGCTCATTACAGACAAATTTAGAAAGTCCTAAAACTGAAAGCAGGACTTCATGTGAGACTAGGAATCGCCTGAAACTTGATTAATCTAGAATAGATTCCTCTGACAAAATTGTAATTTTGCTAAATGAGCAGTGTGCCAAGACTGATTACTGTCCATAAAATATGTATTTGAAATTTAGTACAACAGTTCTGAAAGTTTGCATTAATCTTTATGACCAGACATTTAGAACTGTAAAATACTTGTCAATGGCACAGTTAGACCAGCCTCTGGAAGACCAGATCTTCCTCTGGGCTGCCTTTCCTCCTCGATCCCCTTTGTAGCTTCAGATAAAGCATCACCTATTGAAACTATTTCTGTTAGTTTTCAACACCTAAGAGAAACATACAGGAAAGTTTAAAGGAAATAAATTGAATTAGTAGGACTTGCCCTAAGTTCTAGAAATACCAACATGAGTCACGCTATTTACAACTTCTGCTCCAGCCGAGGAAGTTGCCTCCGTAAGTTAAGTTACATGCCTTGAAATCTCTAGAGGGCACGGCCACTTGCGTGGAGCGCTGGGCCGGACGAGCAGCGCAGGTCTGGCGGGCCGGGAAGGAATGCTGCGTTTTAGGTGAGGAGGCACACCCAGTTTCAACTCCGTCTCACCTTCAGACAGTGTGCGGCTCATTTTAGAAGTTCAAACCACTGCTTTGTACATAATATTTATGTTAACTTTAAATACCCCCTGTGATTGCTCGTTGCTTGGCAAACAGTCATGATTTTTCTATGTATCAGAACCGGATTTCTGACATTTTATGTCATTAAAAATACTTGTGTTTTGAATAACAACTTCCTGGCAAGGTACTGCCCACAGAGCCAACCTGGAGTCCCAGACAAGTCGCTTGCCTAGACACCCTCCATGTAATCTGCAGCACGACGTCTCCCCCCCGATCCCACCCCCTTCCTCGCTCTGCGCTGCCTCCGTGGCCCGAGGGCAGCCATGCTGACAACCCATGGGCACGCGGGCTGCAACTCTTGGCCAAATTCCTACGTGTGGAATAATGCTGACAGACTTAAACCCAGTGCAGTAGCCGGCCACTGGAGTTCTGGCATTGATTCTACTAAGAGATGAACAGGAATCCTGTTGGAATTGTTAGCACGTGACATTAACCAGAGGGCTGCTACCAAGCACGTTGTCAGCCGTGATCAGGAGATGCATGTTTCTGTTTCTAACATCAGTGTCTTGGTTTCTTCCAAGAAGTTATTTAACTAGGTACATAAATAACACATGCTGCAAATCTATAACTCCTGTTGCATGGGTTTGCCTTTGATAATTATACCTATTTAAAATGCAGCTGCTTTCTGATTTTGTAGTTCTGTTATTCAACAAAGTAGGAAGAAAAAAAGCAACTAGTTAACTAGACTCTAGTTTCTTCAAGAATTTTTTTATGGGTTTGGGAGCTAAGAATTTTTGCTCTTTAAACACTTAATAGAAAGAGTTACGCTCTTCAGGGGAAGAAAGGCTCTTAAACTCATAGTTCCAAGTTTACTATTTACCTTCCCAGCAAAGTTTCTCAGTTAACTTCTGTGTGTGTGTGTTCTTTTTTTTCCTCCAAATTACATGCAATGTAAGCTTAGTCACATTCTGTTCTTGGTCATTTTTATACCTTCATTAGTAACAAAGATTCTTTTGTTCTATTATACATTATCAGTAAAATTATTAAGCCAGGTTATATCCAGTTCACTTCAAATTGTCTCAACTCTGCAGAGAAATAAACAGTAATTAAATGAAATATGTAACATCCTGTTGACAAGAAATGAAAACAGGAGGTGTGGGAGCTGCTGTGAAGTCCGGCTGTCTGGTGCTGTAGCACTGAACTCGACCATTCTTGGGACCATCTGAACATGGAACTAAGTGTAAAGTGCTGCCTAGGAAAGGGAAGAAAACAAAATCTGTGCAGAAGAAAGCAAAATTAAGCTCTTATGTAGACATGTTCTCCTAAGTAACTTTTAAGTATATGGAGTTTGTGCCTTATTCCCTCTTTCCTTGAGGAGTCTTCCCTTGACTTCCCATAATGTTTCCTGCAGATACTGATTAATTTCATTGTCCTCCACAGAGGCTTCTGCCTTTTTTTTTTTTTTTTTTTTTTTTAGCAGAAAGATTACAGTGATGAGTTTAAGTGTGCTGGTGATCCCATTCTCAGTGCAGGAGATCTGAAAAGCAAGGTTTTCCAGAAGCCTTATAGGCCTCCTAGAGAAGTAAACACAAAGACTTTTGGACTGAGCCTTGATCAAAAGTCCACTGAAGTAAACAAAACTGTTGTAGTGAGCTTGGTGGTGTCAGTCAGGTGCTTGATTTTCCTGACTTTTTTCTCAGAAATGGAGCTGTAAGAAATGATGTCATGAGGATCTTTGGAATGCAGGAAGGGCAGGGAGTGCCAGAAAGCAGCAGCTTTGCGGAGCAAATGAAGACAATGGCAGGGAAAGGTTACATTGAGGAAGGCTGCTTGGCCTAAGCTGAAGGGAAGCAAGTAGGAAGAAAGTATAAGAACATATTGCAGACCTGTATAGGGTCGTAGAGAAGGCAAGGCCCAGGGTGAGAATTAGCTATTTGAGCTCAGTGTGAAAATCAAAAGGAAACTATGGGGAAGGTTCAAATTAAAAAGAGAAAAAGAAGAATGGGAGGAAGGAAGAGTTTCAACATGAGAGAAAAGTTATACAACACAAAGTAACGAAAAAGCAAAGTAGGAGGAACAGTGGCAGCCCCCAAAAAGAAAGGGGCTAAGACAAGAAAGTGATTTGCAGGTGTAACACCATCCTGTATCTTTAGTTATGCCCTTTTTATGTCTTTGAATGTGTATAACGGTGCATCTATTTGTTGAGTACTATTAATGTGAGATGAACAAAGGATTTTGCTGCATGTCCTCTTCAGTAAGCAGTTGTGCTGCTGTGTGTCTGCCTGCTGCCAGCGCGCGCGGTAATTGGTGTCTCGGTGCAGAAACCTCTCCGTGGTGAGAGTAATTCAAAGTGACGGGTGTTTTCAAGTTATCTGGTGAAGAGTGCTTCTGAATACATTTACAAGAGCTTCCTGTCATTTTACCTATTTATTACAAACTTTTCAAAGTAATGTTGTACTCCGTGCTTTCTCAGTTGAACTAGTGGAATCTGGACAGATGAGCTCACTTTGTTAATGCCTAATCAATCTGCCTTTGCTTGCCAATCCAACAAGATCTAAACTTCAAGTAGATGATTAGAACTTCATGTTCTATTTGGATACGTGCTTCAGATGTGCAAGTGTGTCACTGCCTGACCGCTCCTAATTAGAGCTTGTTGAGAAACTTCTAAATGCTGTTATTGTCAAAACCAAATGCTCCTAGTCAGAACCTAAGAGGGAGAGATGCAAAAGCAGTGAATAATCTAGTGGCTGGAGTATCTGTGGGAAAACTTGTGTCAGACAGATCTGAGCCTCTTCCTTGTCACACATAATCCAGTAGGAACCAGACAAGCTGGGCAACTGGATATTCCATAAGGCCATTCAAGACGATATGCTTCATGTAAGAGCATGTCTTAAAACAGAGTGGCCGTAGTCGCTTCAGAATCAGTCAAGGCTGGAGGGATGTGCTGTTATGAGTGTCTAGTCAACATTAAAAGACAAAAGAATTAAAAAAAAACCAAAACCCAAACCAGGAGAAAAAGAACAGTCTGTACGCATGCAGAACCTGTGTCTTTAAAGTTCAATCAAATTTAATGTTTTTCACTTATCAGAATTTTCCTCCAACAACTATTTTTCCTTACTTCTAGGGATGTAATCCTCTTGCTGAGACGGGTCGGAGCAAACTACAAAATCAAAGAGCTGTTCTAAATCAGCAGATCTTAAAAGCAGTGAGACTGAGAGCTGGTGCTGAAAATCTTTTACGGTACGTGCCATCACTTACTAGCTTTCTAGCTAGAGCAACAAAACTTTTGTTTTAGTCTCTTGGCAGTTGTTTTCTGCTCAGTCCGTCTAAACTGCTCCCATGATGTGCCAAATAAATTGCTGTTGGATGCTTTGTGAATATCCTTGAAGCTTTTAAGCCGTAGCTCCATAGAATCATTACCTGCTCTAAGTGCACTTTCAAAGCCACTCTCTTGTAGCAAGCGGGCAGAGCAGACCATGCTACACTGCCTTGTTTGATCAGTTTTATTGTTAGTGATAATGGAAAGTGAACCTTATTGAACATAGTTAGGGGTCCTTTTCCACACTAAATCAAGTAACAGTCTAATCACTATCCTATTGCCATTTCCAAGTTTCTTTAGATTTGTGCTCAGCAGTGGAAAAGAAAAGTCCTTTCTGCTATTCCTTGTGGTAGTGATAGGGGAGTAGCAGGATTTGAGCTGCTGGCACCACATTCTCACATTTGAGGTATCCTGAAGAGACTTTGTCATTTTTCTATTATGTTTTGTCTACAAAAAAAAAGGTCTTACTTATCAGGCATTTTCTTGCATAGCTGTCCCCATAGAAATAACCATATATTGCCTTGTCTTGAGGCTATTAAATCCTGTGATTTACTGCCTAGCAAACAGTCATGTAGTTTTCAAACAATCCATTCCCTCTGTTACCCAGAACTGTGAAAAATTCCCAAATCCTCAGCTGCTGTAGTCTCTTAGAGTCACTGTGTCTCTGCCAAAGGAAACGGCCTTTTGGAGATTTTCAGGTTCCAGAATAGAGTCCAATAGATATGCTTACCTTAAGTGAAAATTGCTGAGTTTTATTTTCTTAAGCTTAACATTAATTGATAGGTTTCTATTTCCCTGTCATCTGACATATCTACACTCTTGGCAAGAGAGGTGGTAGATTCAAAGCTTGTGTAAATCACTGGTAGTTTAAGCCTCTGTGAGGGATTTAATTTTGCTTTATTTGCTGGTAATTGACTGAGGAGTATGGCTTTAGATTTTTCCTTACCTTCTGAATTCATGCAAAATCCTTGTATCTGGTGAACACTAGTCAATCAGCAGAGCATTCTGCATGTCAACTTGTGGGTGTTTCAGAAAAGCTACAGAGGCCGGTGATATCTAAATCAAAGACTGATTACTGTGACAAGCAGCTGAATGATATCCTAACGCTGGGCTTCTGAAATCAGTATTAACTGCTAAAATAGTAAGGTTGTTTTTTCACTAGAGTGGAAGCTACATCACTTTGAAAAGTAAAGGATCAGACTTACTTCTGAGCTATTAAAAAATCAAATGAAATTATACCTGTTAGACTTGCTAGCTGCAAGTTCTGTGAAGAAAGACATTTCAAAAGTAACCTGACCACTCGATGAGAGTTCACATCACTAGATATATTTGCTGTCTCCTAAGAAAAAAACATAAATGAAACTTTCAGATTCAGCTTGGATTTTATCGGGTTTCAAAAGCAGTAAACCATTCATTACTGACCTAGAGCCTCCTGTAGGGCTTGAAGAAAAACTGGAAATGCAGGTTCCTTTACTTTTGGCTGAAATGCAAGTAAATGCGAACAAAGTGAGTTAGGCTGGAATCAAACAGTCCACATTGTGCAAAGACTTTCCACAACCTCTGAAAGTCAGCAGATGTTAGCAGTGCTTTATCTAGCCTATGTCAGGTGTCTAATAAAGTACAGCATAGGAAACTCACAGTAACACATTTATAATGCAAACCACATAGCTTAGAGTTGTAGCCTTGGAATAACAGCCAGTTCAGTTGTCAACAATCCATAAGATGGGAGGATGTGCAAGTGGAGATTGGCTGTAAAAAGTGTGTTCCCAAGTACTCATAAAGTTTAATTTTAATAGGAAATAAAAGTATAGATAAAATAGTGCAAATTATATAAAAAAGAAAGTATTTATTGTCTAAGAATTTGGATGCTTTAGTATAGGGATACATTATCTTATACCTGGATATGGATCAACGCTTTTAATATTAAACTCATATCTATGACTGGAGATAACTGTTTAACTCTCTTGAAAACAGCAATACTTTATGGAGAATCGGATGAGAAGTAGTGAGATAAATGCATATGTAAGTACATGCACCCTGAAATACACAATCAAGAAATCACACAGCAATGCTCTGAGGCTGTGTTAAACGTTAATACCCAGTGTGGTGGCAGTCCAAAAAGTGTCATCTATATACACATAGAATTATAGAGGAAATTGTATGATTTCTTGAATTGTTATTTTTTAAAAACCTGCATACGTGGTTAAAGAGAATCCTGGAATAACTCTTTTAGGAAAAGTCATTTTGCTTGCATGCCATTATCCGGAAAGTACCACAGGTTCTGTCAACAGATTCTGAAATGTGAGATCTTGTGTTGTCTCTTACGTGGGAAAAATAATCTTAAAAATGTTGAGAATGCAAGCAAGATATACAGCTCCTGTCCTTTGGCACTGAAAAAAATGTCTCTTTGTCTCTGCAGAGCTACCACTAACAACAAAGTACGAGAACAGGTACTACTGGAACTAAGTTTTGTAAACTCTGACCTGCAGATCTTAAAGGAGGAATTAGAAGGACTTAATATCTCAGTAGAGGTTTATCAAAATACAGAGTAAGTGAAAAGCTAAGTTACTCCGTTATCGCCAAATCTACCATTTATCACTGGAAATAAAACTGTTGCTAGGTAAATAAGAATGCTGCACAACAACTAGCTGAAAGAACAGAGAACTTGCTAAAGAACACGTGTGGTGGCAGATTTGTTGACTAAGGGTTAGTCTGCATATTTGTCTTTCTCTTGGGAAAGGTATGTTGCACTAATCCCTAGATACTGAGTTCCTTCATGGAGGTGAGCATTGTAAGAATTGAAAGCTTGTGATGCATGGCACTTGGAAGAATTTCCAGTGCTAGGCTGGGTAACTAGGTCAGTTTGTTATTACATGAATAAATTCATCAGTATAGCATCTGTTCTCAAATGCAGTGCGTGCAACAGCCTTCCCTCTAGCTGGAGAATAAAAGTGATTGCACTGCTTTGGAGGTCTAAGTAGACTTGAGGTAATCTTTAAGGTGTGTGTTCTGTGTTGAGTTCTGTGGCAATAATCAGGCTTTGAGACTCTCCTTTCCTTGGAGTAAAAAAAAAGGCTCAGATGGCAAAGATGCATGCATGTAGCCTTCCTGACTCCCCCCTGGAGCCACAGGACACTAAGCAGACTGTCTCGGCTGGAGGAGACTGTCATAAACTATGTAGCTTTTATCTCAACACCTCTCAGCATAGTAACTTTTTTTTCCCCGCATGGAATAAAAGTAAATCTCTTACCTACAGACAAATAGAAAACAAAGATTTCTGAGGCTTTTTTGATTGTTTGTTTTGCTTTTGTTTTTCCCTTACAGAGAGACTTTCAGCATTCCTTTAGTACCTCTTGGCCTGAAGGAAACCAAAGAAGTAGACTTTACGGTCGCCCTGAAGGTAATTTCAGAAATACGATTTAGAAAAAAAGAGTTAAAATGAAGAAAAATAACATGTGAAAGGAAGTAGAAAGGTTTTATGAAACATACTGTGGTGATACCCCACCAAGCTCTACCTCAGTTTCAGGGCAGCGTTGCAACATTAGCACCATGTTTTGCAGGCTAGTTTACCTTGCTGCCTATCTGGGCCACCACGTGTGTCTGTACTGCCGCACATCGTGCACCACGGTGCCTCATGGTAAACTGCCTTCTGCACTGCCATAGAATTTGTTTCTGCTTTTACATCTGCAGTTACTCTCAGTGGCTAGATTCTGCTATCTTTTGTGCCACTGCAGCTTTGTTAATCTCAGAGGAATTGCACTAATATAGTTGATAAGAATTTGGCAGAGTCTCTCTCTGTTAATGAGCTTTCATGGTGACTTGATTCCCTTGTTATTTTATAGTTAAGAGGGTTCATTTATCCTTTTTTAAAAGCATCGAGTGCTGTTGTTTTGAAACACAGTGGAGATGATGTAATAATTAGATTCTTTTACACTAAATTGGAATTTCTTGTCTCTTACAGCAGATGAAATTATTAATTCAGTTGCCTTTTTGTAACTATATAAAGTCATTACTTTATATTTTATTGGGAGGAAGACAGTAGAAAGTATGTAGTTCATGACCAAAACAATTTTTTACTGTCCATAACTACAGAAAAATTTAATGAATGGCTTAGGTTAATTTTATGTTAATTCTAGGTATTACTTTTTCTAGGACTTCATTCAGGAACATTATAGTGAAGACAGTTCTGAGTATGAAGATGAAATAGCAGATCTCATGGATCTGAGACAAGTAAGTTCCAGTATAATGAGGATTGTTACATCGTATCAGGTTTAAATGATTAATAAAATTGTAAATAACAGCATTTTTATGGAATCAGATTATACCACTTTTACTTTTAACTTACCATATTTGTACTGACTTCAGTTCTGTGATATGGAACATGAATCTCTATCAAACAGCTGTACAGTCTGAATAAAGAACAAGTGAAGAAAAGGAAGAATCAAAAAATATACAAAGTTACTGAGCTTTTGAAAAAACTTTATAAACCCAGAATCTTGAGTTTCAGGTATTTTGAAATTAGCAGGATGAGTCTGGAATTGAGTGCACTTGGTAAGGGGCTGTAACAGAATGACGGTTCTTCCTTATTACTCTTTTGTTTCCAGTATTATACTGGAAGAAAACAGACTTCTAGCTTTCATAAAACACCTACAGTCTTTGTTTAATTGAATCAGAGGCTTGCTAAATATACCTTCCATATGCTTTCTTAAGGGTTATGTGCTACCCTGTGTATAGCTGGAAAACTCTTTATTTGGAGCACATCCGTAGGGCTTTAAGCTAACTGTTTCAGATTCCACACATTTCTGTGATATGCAGAAGCTGAAAGGAAGTAGAGCTTTACTCTTGGTGTTTCAATATGCATCCTGTAACTCAACAGAATGTACTTCTAATCTATTGTATTTTAAGGCCTGCCGTACTCCCAGCCGAGATGAAGCTGGTGCTGAGATGCTTATCAGCTATTTTCTTCAACTCGGTTATGTAGAGACCCGTTTTTTTTCACCCACCAGGCACATGGGGATTTTATTTACATGGTAAGTGTGGAGTTCATGTTTGTCTCTGTTTGTTTGCTTTGCTTTGCTTTTGCAGAATGTTGTTAATCTTTACCTGTCTTCTGTTTGTAAAATGTCAGTGTCATTTTGTTCCCCCACCCCCACTGTGTGTTTTCAATGTTTTCTTAGTATTAAAATGGAATACTCAGTTTTACTGAATACTTTCTGTTATTCAGTACTGTAAGGCCTTCTCCATGCACAGGGCAAAGTCATTGACTAAATTATGATCTGAGCTACAATCTGAACAAGTGAATGGGGGAAAAGTGCCTTCATTTTAGACAACTATAGATGTTTCCTGGACTCTGAACCTTGGTACATGAAGCAGATTTGGAAGGAATCAGACCTTAATTCACCCCCTTCAGTTTGCTGAGGAGAGCACTGGGCCAGGAAGGAACAGAATGAAAATATCTGTCATTTCCCTGGGCTACACTTATCTTAACACTTTGTTTCACTTCCTTTAAAGGTACGATTCCTTCACAGGTGTCCCAGTGTGCCAGCAAAATCTGTTGCTTGAAAAAGCAAGTATTTTATTTAATATTGGAGCCCTCTACACCCAGATTGGCACAAGATGCAATCGTCAGACGAAGACTGGACTTGAAAATGCAGTTGATGCTTTTCAGAGAGCAGCAGGTAAAAATTTAAAAGTATCAGGAAAGTCATAATGCAAGTGTTCCAAATAGTCTGACTTCCTGCAGATTTCTGCATTTCCCACCAACTCCCTCACACAAGAAAAAGGAGCAATAGGGAAGCTTAACGAAGACCTAAGACAAAGCTTTAATTCAAAGCCTGGAGCAGCACTCTGAATATACTGATAAAGAGAATGAATGTCTTGGTTAATGATTAATCAATTGTAGTTCAACCACCTAAGCAATAGCTATAGTATTAACCGTTTCATTCTTCCTTTTGCCAACATAGCTGCTTTGACCTCCATGATATTGCATTGGTGTAAAATCTGTACAAGAAATAATTTAAGAGTTAACAAAGAGTTAACAAATGCACAGCTTTTCATATGGTGTCTTCAAAATGAATCTGACAACGTTCTCATACAGTTAGTGATTTGTTTGCTGCTTACATGTTTTTCATAGATTTCAAAGGCAAACAGAGTCAAAATATTAAATGACTCTCCAACTCAAACTGATAAAAATATGAATTCTAGCATTCTATGAATTTGTCTCCCTTAAGCGAGCATATTATAGTGTTATATATATACATATATATTATATATGTTTTCCTTTAGATTTTCTAAATTTTTGTAACAGCCCATAGTGCTACAAAACAGGGCTACAAATTACATAGATATTATCTGTGTAATCAATATGTGCAATAAGATTTGTTGCTGCATTAAACCATCTGTGACTACTGGTTTCCACTGCAAGTATAGCTTTAACAGCTGCAAAATGTGGACCACAGAGTGGGATTTTCATAAAATCCCTCAGCTATCCAGAAACCTTGATATATCTTCCTGCATTTTTAAATAGGCTTCCTTTTTCTATACTTACATTCTATTTAAAAGAAATGTCAGTACTTGAGAAAATTCTTTTTGCTTCTTCCATTTTACAAATAAAATCACTACTATTCACTTCAAACTGTATTAATTCACAAATAGAAATACACAGTTTACCACTACTACAGAACCTCTGCATGTCCTCAAACCAATGCATTGCAAGAGGCATTTTGTTGTACCTGAGTACGGATTCCTAACAGCATCTGTAATGTTGCTTAAGACACAACGTAGAGCATGTATTGGCTGTTTCTTAGTGCTGGATGGAAGTTGTTGCTTGGAGTGAGTTTGTCTTCAGCAAAGCTCTCGTGGCACATGAGCTTACCAGATACACAGAAACAAGTTCAGACTTATGAAAAAGATTCTTTTTCAGTACTTACAGTTCAGATATCTCTGACAAGTTCTTGTACACTGCAAAGGTGCATACAGATGGAAGTAATTAAAGTTTGTATAAGAACAATTTTATAAACTAAAAATTATAATACAGATAGTGAAAAAATCTTGAAAAATGGTAGTAAGGAGGGCGCAGGAGGGCCAGAACTGAAAGTAGCAACAAGAAATAAGATTGCAGAAGGTGGGGCGCTTGTAAAGCAGAGGTCTTATCCTTATGGTGGCAGCACTATCGCAATTAGCAGGCTAGTAGAACTCACTAAACCAGTTGGATGACGTTTATGCCTAAGGTTATGTTTCCATCTCTGTAACTGTTACTTAATGTTTGCACTACAGTTAGTGTTTGCTTTTAATTTGATAAATGCCAGAAGCAATTAATATGTTAGTGGAACCAAAGGTTTGGAGCAGAAGTTACAAGCAAATCTGAAGGTACTGCCCTTAAAACTTGCAGCTTCTGCTGATCCTCTAAACTACAATTTTGACAACTTTGCCCAAGGACATTTGGGAATGCAAAGAAAAACTAGGAGGTCAGTTTAATTTCATGTTTACCAAGAATCCCTTTGGGCAGATACGGTAGATACAGTTAATTTGGATAAGTATGTTTTCAAATTTCTTATTCTGTGTGCTAGACTCTATAATTAAAGATTAACTTTATTGTTGGTGAATTAAGTTTGCCTATTTCTCTATTCGTAATGCTGACTAAATTATTTGATAATTACAGGAGTCCTGAGCTATTTAAAGGAGACCTTCACTCACACCCCAAGTTATGACATGAGCCCAGCTATGCTCAATGTACTAGTCAAAATGATGCTTGCTCAAGCTCAAGAGTGTGTCTTTGAGCAGATCAGCCTGCCTGGAATACGCAATGAGTTTTTCACACTAGTGAAAATGACACAGGAAGTTGCAAAGGTAACCAGAGAGACTAAAACTGCATCTTTAAAACAGCTGCTTCCAGTGCTGTGTTTCTAGCTAAACTCTGTAGTAATGCTAACAGGTTTTATTAAATTACTGACACTAAAAAATAACAAAGAAAGATGAAAAGTTACAGCAGAGGGTGCAAATGTGAACATTACAGTATGGATATTGTTGTATTATAATTATTTTATTAGCTTTTTTTAATTGAACTTTAATACAAACACGCTAGAACACTTTGGCTGCAAATTTATCCAAGCTTTTTTTACAATCTATTTACCATACTGCTCTTTCAAACAATACATATCTTGTTCTCAGATTAGCATTCAAAAGGACAGAGTTGTTAGCGTGGCTCTCTGTAACTGCTGAACACTTACCTGGGTGTAATTTCCCAGCAGCTGGAGGGTATGCAGATCTAAAGAGCTGAAATTCAAAAGAATAACTACACAGTAACATGTAGGGAAGGGGGTTGCCTAAAGGAGAAGAGTCAGCTGGGGCTTCAGCCTGGTAGTTACAATATTATCTTGAAACCTGCATTAAAAACGAGAGGTGGACTATGGCCCAGAAGGTAGTGTTTACACTTGGTGGAGTTGGTGATGTCAGTGACATCAAAAATACATGATGTGAAGATGCTTTCGGAGCCGTTTCAGAATAGCGTTTATGCTGCTTCCATACTAACTAAGGTGGACAAAGCCTTCCCTACCAGCCTTTCAAAGCCCCCCTGACTTATTTGTAAGCAGTGACTGGCTGCTGGGGAGAGACTTTTCAATTCTGTCAGCTGGAGTTGTGTGAGCCATTAAAGCAGTGTTCAGTGCTTGAAAAGCTGTTTTATCCACTCTGAATAAAAGAGTAGTCCAAATTTAACTAGACCACACAAGCTTAAGAGTCAGATTTGGACTCCACAGTTTCAGGATTTTAGGGCAAATCAAAATCAACATGCTTAAGTCTGTCTCAGCTGAAAAAATATGACAAGATTTATTTTCAAAGCACTGGTTATTGTATGCTGTTTTTACTGAACTCTCTGAAGCCATATAAATAGATGGGCTAACTTGGTCCATCTATTCTTGTACAAAAATGATTTCTGGGACTACGGCAGGGAGAAGTTACATACCTAATTTCACAATTTCCCCAAACTGTTTCACCTTTCTACCTGCCCTGTAGCACTCTGTTTCCCCCCACCTCTCCTCCCTACTTCCTTTGACATGGTGCACATTACGTATCCTAAGGCTGAATAATGTATTTTACTTGAGTAACTGAGCTCCTGATTGCTAGTACAAGCTTTTGTACTTTCTGTGCTTCATTTTAGGTTGGAGAGGTTTACATGCTGGTGAACACTGCAATGAGTCAAGAACCAGTCAAGGAGAATATCCCTTATTCCTGGTCTAAGCTGGCACAAATAAAATCAGACCATTACAAAGCTTTAGCACATTACTTCATTGCCACCATCCTGTGTGACCATGAGTGTAAGAATAATGCAGTTTTCTGTATATTCGTATAAACAATTATTTGTTTAATGAATAAGAATAGGAGCTAGGAACTTTAGGGTTTCAGTAGATGCTACTTTGTAGCCATTTTCCCATTCAGGTACGAGGCAATGCTTTGTTGCACGCTGTATGGTAGAATGGGAAAGTTCAATACACTAACTTTTATGCTGTATCTCCTGTATGCTACTAAGTTGTTCAGTTCTTTTTTGTGTAATTTTGGCATATAAGCATTACTTAACCTATTGCAGATGTTAATATTGATACAAGTTCAAATACTTGAGATTCCCATCAGTATGGACTTGTAGGACTATTTTTCCACATTTGGAGAGAAAGTAGCAACTATTGCACAATAAACCTAATGGAAGGGGCACCAAGAAATGTGTAATGACTGATATTCAATGTCAATCATTACAGTGCAGTCCAGTGATGATGAAGATCAGCAGGAGAAAGCCTTGTCCCAGCTGCATGACTACATGCCAGAAGGACTGATGGTTCTCACCATTTTAAAGGACAAAGTGCAGAGAAAACAATTAGGTAACGGCCAGTTTCACCCAGCTAATGGAAGATAGTTGAAAACTACTTAGTATTTTTTTTGTTTGCGAAGGACAACTAACAATTTCTAATTTATCCAGGGAAAGCACATTTACGCAAAGCCATTGTTTACCATGAAGAAGCTCTAAGAGTCTGTGGTCTGTGCAAAAAGCTTCGAAATATTGATATTCTCCAAGAGGTCCTGACAGCTGCACACAAGCGCTCACTTCTCAAATATGCTCAGCAGGACAAGGAAGACGATTTCCTCAGTCTAATCCAAGCTCCAGATATCCTTCGTAAGTAATCACGGCTAGAAATCAAGGGTCTATAACAAATAATAAGATGCTCAAGCTAATTTGGTGAGGGTCTCATTTTCAGAAAGTCTTGAACTACCCTTCCTTCTCTTTCCATATGAAAGATGCAGCCTTTTAATAACAATGCATTTGCATTTATAGCTAAAAGGAGAAGCTTTTCCTGTGCATCTAAAACCATTTTTCCCCCCTGACATAACCCAGTGTTAGTGATTTTATGAAATGGTGTTTATATAACATTACATAACATCCTAGCTGCAGTTTTGGAAAATTTTTTGGTATCTTATTTCTTTGTTGGGATAGTCATGTAATTAACAATAGAGAATAAATTAAATTGTTTTTCCTTTTCTTTGCTTTGTTTTAGCTAATACGGAACATAAAGTAGAAGCAGTCGCTCCCCAGTTTTCTAAGGTGAAAATTAAGGACTTCTTTCACAGACTGGTATGTAAAACACGGATGCTTGACAATCTTTGTCAGTTTCCTAATGAATGTATGTTCAGTCTAACATTAGAGAAATCACACAAGTATCTTAGGCTGAAAATGTTATTTTACAAGACCTGCTTTTTTTCCAGAAGTTATTTGTCAGATCATTCCTAGCTTCAGAGATGTGAGTCAGCTTGAGATGCCAAGAACAAAAATGTTTGTATATGGCATTACACAACATTCATTCTTGTAGAGCTTGATAAAAGTCCCATAAAGTTTTGATGGAGACCTCATTTACCTCATATGGGGAGAAAATGGGGTACTAGGAGATAAAGCCTATTTGTAGGTGGCTTCCTGTGTATCAGTAGTCAGAGGGAGACAGGAATTCAGGTTAAGATCAGAATACCTTGTGTTTTATGAATCAATATATCCTCAAAAATGGAGTGGCATGGGACCTTGGAGCCTGCAGAGATTTCAGAAGCAGTGTTGCTGTTACCCTACTTCCTTTGAAGCACCCTGCAAATAGTCATGGGGCACGTTAAACTTCTGAGGTAAACCTTACTGTTCTGTGTCTATGCAAGGAGACAGGAGCTAACTGAGGAAAATCAGATGAGCTTAAAGCATTGCTTTGAATTAACTTAACTAACATAAAATGCTTACCTACAAACGACACTGAACGTGCCCCGCAGGGCCCGCTGTCGGTGTTCTCGGCCAAGCAGCGGTGGACGGCGCCGCGCACCATTCGCCTCCGCTGTGAAGCAGGAGAGCTGGGATTCAGCCTGAAAGGAGGCTCGCCCGTCCAGGCTTGCAGTCTTGATCCAGTTTGTTCTGCAGCAGTAAGTAAAGCGGGACTATATTAGCTATTTAGTTCCGGATACTACAATTTAAGTATAATTTTAATTTGCTTACATGGGTGTATGGAGGATTTCTTCATCTCTAGCGTGTAACAGTTTAGTTCATTCGTATTATCTGTACAGGTTTTCGACGCTCTATTTGCCTTAGATGTTAGAATATCTGTGTTCTTGATATCGCATTGAAGTAGAATAGATTTCTTCCTCTTTTCATACTTCATAGATAACATCCCAAATAACACAAGCAAATATGTTGTTCTTCTAATGCAGGAAGTTGGAAGGGATAAAGATTGTTGTCGGTAGCAACAACAAAAAGGATAAGGATAAAGATCAGGAAGGGAAGGTAGAATGAGCTTATAGAAGAAAGGGGAGAAAGAACGTGTAGGTGGCATCTAATATATTGTTGTTCTGGGAAAGAAACAATATGCAAAGAAGACAACAGCTTCTCAAAGACAGAAACAATAATTTAAGTACAAATAAAAATCTTGCAGAAACAGAAGTAAAACCAGGAGAAGATGTTGCATGGAAGATAATAGTATAGCTAAAACCAGGATTTATTTTAGGAGGAAAGTGAAAAGTATGTAAAGTAAGCTGATACTCAAATATTTAGGCTATAAACATATTTATCAACAATAGTTCAACAAAGAAGTAAATTGTATGATTGAATAAGCTATATTTGTTGCTTTTATTATATTTATACACTTTTATTCCACCTGTCTGGCTAGACAGTGATTTATGACTTCTAAAAGGGAAATACCTTTCTGATGACAAAACATATTATGCATCTTTGTAATGCCAGATACTGATCCATGCAAAATTCTTTTGGCAGTTGATGGGCCTAAAAGAAGGTGACTACATTGTTTCAGTTGGTGGTGTGGATTGCAAATGGCTTGGAGTGAATGAGGTGCTGGAAAAAATCAAAAGCCTGGGAGAGCAGCCCATTGAGATTGAGGTTATCAGTTGCCAAGATACAACCGCTTCTGTGGTATGTAATGAGGCAGATATGTTTTGCAGGCTCAAGGGTCAGGAAAGTGAGAAAACTTTTTATAAAACATTCAGGCATGTGCTCAGTTTTAAACTGCTGATTTAAATGAGCTACATTATTACATTATTATTTATCAAGACAAAAAAAAGAAAAGAATCCTTCTAGCATAGAAAAGTCACAGTGAAACAATCAGCATCCAAGACTGCGTGCTTATTTTCCATTCATCATTTACATAATTACCCTTGACTTTTGCAGTTGGTATTTGGAGATTAATTTTTTTTAATTATTATTATTTTGATGGACTCTCACTGTACTAAGTTGCTGTAGAAGCTTTAGACTAAGGGAAAAATGATCACAAGATATAAAAAATGTTAAGCTCTGCATAATTTAAAACTTCTTTTTGTACTGTGAGAGAACCTGTAGTTCAGCTAAATCCAATCCTTCATGGTTTTAGCATTCCCTGGCAAGCTTACACACTGAAATATGGTTGCCTTAGAAATGATCAAAGCTCTTAAGGGGAGGGGGAAAAAAAAGGCATTACTGAAAATAAGGAATTGCCTTTCTCCTCATCTGACACAAGAGGCCTCACTGGACACCAAAGCTTAGAATATAAGCAAATTGCTTCAGGGCAGCACTAAGACAAGACAGAGAAAGCAGTGCCTGCCACATGTCCCCAGGGAATGCCTGAGGGTAGGTCTTGTGATAGCTACAGCTAATGTGGAACCTGCTTGCTGGGCTGTTACCAAAGCAAACCAGAAACTTGCTGGACGCTGGAGACGAGACAGAGAGTCCCTTCAGCAAGGTCTGCACATTGGGACTGTGCACAGAGGTTTCTGTGTATACTGGATAGCGCTTACTGTCTGCTAGAATAGCTAGCTAGAGCAACACAACGTGCCCGAGATTTTCACAAGTTCGCTCAGAATTTGCTTACCATATCCTTTAATTCTAGATGGGCAAAATACCAACGTTTCAGCACTCTGAAGGGTCTTCTGTTCAATTAGCATCAGTAACTAGCACAAAAAAAACTTTCTGAAGTCTGTCTCAGAAAGTCATCCACATACTAATATTTTCCATTATGCTGATTTTTTTTTTCTTTTTTCTTTTGCAGCATAATAAGAGTGCAACTTATTCTGTAGGAATGCAGAAGACGTACTCCCTAATCTGCTTAGCCATGGAAGAAGATAAGATTGATCGGACCAAGAAAGCCCCACCAAAACTGCCTTTTCTAAGCTGGGGAACTAAAAATAGACAGAAAGCTGCAAGTACTCTCTGCCTTCCCTCAGCTGTGGCTGGAAGTTCTCCGATTAAGAAAAAGCTTTCTCCCTTCACACTCCTGAACACAGA
Source organism: Eudromia elegans (assembly GCA_003342815.1). Classification (NCBI taxonomy): domain Eukaryota; kingdom Metazoa; phylum Chordata; class Aves; order Tinamiformes; family Tinamidae; genus Eudromia; species Eudromia elegans. The sequence continues at coordinate 3,619,044 of PTEX01000011.1, read as the reverse complement.
AAGTTCATTGTATTGAAACGTTCAGAAGGATCCATTTAACATGAAGTTCTTAAAATGTATATAAAATATATTGATATCATCTTTATACACACATCTGTAAATTCAGACAACTGCTGACTTCCATTATGGTGTATTTGAACCACTGTAAAGGTCAGAGGCTGTCAAAAACTGTTAAAATTTGCATTTAAAGTTTGAAGATCCAAAAAAGTGGTTTGGGAGGTACTGAATAATTTACTTAGATGGGGACTGGATTCCTTTGGAATTTCAACATATTCTATCATAACTAATTTTTATGGCTATTATAGATGAATTATTTATTACAAACTTTGCTGCTGCATGCAGAACAGGAGACACTTTGAAGGATTTGAAGGACTGTACCAGTTTAGAAATTGTAATAAATCATTTAAAACTACTTTAATTATCTAATGAGAAACTGCACTGGAGAGAAAATAATATTATTCAGAGAAACTAGCCTTTTGCCAAGGGGAGTACGATGCAACCGGTTCTGTGCTCAGACATTTCTGAGATTACTGAATGGATTCTGTTAAATAGTAGTTAATTTCACCCTGAAAGAGAATTAAAAAGCTTAGAAGTCAAAAGACCTTTTAAACTACAAAAGACTTTGTCCTCGCTCTCTTCCTGATCCAGGTTACATTTCTAATGCCTGCTTCTTCCATTGTTAAAAACAGGCTTTATTCTAAGCTTGAAAATTTTTGACCTACTTGATGCAAGATTGTATTTCATTACTCTGGATAAAATTGATAGTGTAGAACAAATCTCAAAACTGAAGTATTCTTGTTGTGAAGTATTAATCCAAAGTACATAAAGTGGTGATACTCTCAGAACATGAGAAAAAGGTGCCTGGACATCTGTAAGTGTATTTAGCATTGAGCCCAGTACAACCCTTAGGGACACAAAATTCTCCCCTTGGAAGAATTTATGAGGAATTATTGGCTACGTCCATTAAAAAGAGAGGTTAAAAAAGCATCAAAGGGCTGGTTTTACAGGTACTCCTTTTCTGAGATTCTATTTTCTGATTAATTGAAAATTGCTAACACTGTAGTGTTAGTTAAAGATGCTGTCTACAGAGTAGATATATGCTGTTTGATACTCAAAACTTAAAATTATGGGAAAGTTTGTGCCTGGATATAAACCATATATTTTTAGTTTCTTATATAACAGGTGTAAATGTGTTAATGACATATTTAAAAATAAAATAATAAAAAAAAAATCAGATGCAGCCAGTTATTAGTCGTCTCGATTGTGCTCCCAGTTGGATGATACAGTTTACAGGTGTTCATTATTTACTGTTTGGCAGGCCTCTTAAATCTGCTTAACACACATTTCTAGAGTGTCCCTATATACGTTACCCTAAAATGTTATAAATGAGTTCCGTCAGCTCTCCGTAGTAGTAATATTTCTCCATATATATTCATATTAGCACTTCATAGAATCATAGAATCATATTACATGCACAAGCAGCAAGCAGATAATGTTGAGCAAGAGCCTGCAGTCTGATGCTCCCTGCAGCAGAGCTCTACTTGGCCTCCCTGGCTACCGCTATGATGCAGCTAATGAAATCCTCAGCAAAGTCCCATGAAACTCTTTCCCACTCCTCATTTCTCTTAGCCGACCAGGACATTTTTTCCTGCAGCTACCTTGCCCCCTGCTTTCTAGCTCCATGGCTGGCTGCCTTTCCATTCCCCTTGCACTAACCCATGCTTGAGGAATGATTTGACAATAGGGAGTATCCGCCCCCTTGGTTTCTTTCCCCTCAATTCTGTTTGGCATTCCCAAATATTGTGGAAATACATAATACTATTTTCTGTGAGCACATTGGAGACTTATCCATGCTAACTTTTAGTTAATCAAAATTTAGCACAAATGCTCATATCACAGCAAGTTAAAACTGCTAAAAAGTTTGCTGAAAGTCCAAACAATTGTTATAAGTTTCTAACCACAAGGAATATTCAGGGCTTCTATAAAACCCTGAAAACACAGTTTTAAAATAAGTTAGTAGTTTAGCCTGTATCTTCATTGGAACTAACTGGTACTAGTTCAATTAAGCTTTATGTATGACAGCCATTTTAAGTAGTAAAACCATACGATGTAATTAAAAATTACATATATACTTTAAAAGTTTAATTTTAAAAAGTGATGAGATACCTACCAAAAATATTTTTACAATAATCAGTAACCATACTAACCCTATAACAGTCATGTTACATGAGAGGTTTCAGCTCACATCTCTGTCTACAAACAGAGAGAGAAAAAAACTAAAATGTGAAACACAGAGGCTAACCTTTTTAAATACTCCAACTCACAATTCTGCTTACTGAGAAAATAGTCTGCTTGAAGACCAGTAAATTGTTGAGTACACTCTTAAGAAACACCACATACACATTAACAAAGTGTTTATTCTGAAAGAAAAAAATAAATACAGAAAACGTTTTTTATCTCCGATCACTGAAAACCAGACAGCTTTCTCACCATTTTCATACAAGACACATGCAAAACACTTTACAGCCCTTGTTTCAAGGTAAGATAACAGCTCTATCTACATGAGCAGAGCAGCCATCAGAAGAAAGAGATAGCAAAAAAGTAATCTCCAGGTACTCAGTCAACTCCGTTCAGTTTTAATCAGGATTATTAAAAACAAAATCTTGAGAGGTCACAAGGAACAGGACGAAAAAAACAAAACAAAACAAAAAACCCTTCATGTTCCAAAAGAGAAGGTGTTATGCATATGCACGTCAGGAACCTTTGGTAAAGAAAGTATAAATTTGTTGTGCTACTGTTTGTCCAACTACTGTCTCAAGTTCTTTGACGGATGCATTACAAAGTCTATGGATACTCCCAAACTGCTGCAGCAGAAGCAGAGCTTTTGTTTTTCCAACTCCTGGAATTTGCTGCACCGTCCGGAACACCGAAGCCTCTGCTAGCTGAGAACACTGCTTCCGAAGAAAGGGGTTACTACTGCGATCCTTGCTTTGCTCACGCACCTGAAGTAAATGAAAATCTTAAGTGATACCGACTGCCATCTACTGGAGCGTTTAAAATAGTTTCACGCATCTCGAAGAGGTCAAGGATATCACTAGGAGGTTTCTAAAAACACCCTCTTCCTTCCCCTTAACCATGTGTGCTTATGAACAGTTTTCTTAATATCAACCTCAAATTAAAAGAATGTTTTTGTCATCTGTCTGATACAATCAAAAATAGGATAAAGGCAAAAATAAACATGGTGAAGAGAATATGCTTTTCCCAACCTGAGACAAAGCACAATCACAAATCAGTTTTAACAGAGAACTTAACTGAGGATTGCTTAATGCTAGCCAGTGCTAACCAGTGCAAGCAAACAAAAATAAATCCAGAATAAACTGCACATTCCTCTCTGCTCCCAAGTAAGACCACACTACTGTTGCAGGCTTATTTCTTACCTTCAACCAACAAGCTACCGAAGTCCTTTAGGATCACGGCTATTCTTTTGGAACAGGCTTCTGTATTTTAATAAACACACGTCTACTAACAGAGAAACTTACGAGTTGAGTAATAAGCTGAGCAGCTTCTCCTTGATTTGCCACAGGAAGCAGCACCATGCCAAGTTCGAGCACCACAAGCTTCTGCACAGCTAAGAAGTACTGCTCACTTATGGGCGTTCTCTCTACAATTACAATTCCACCAAGACTGCTTGCCTTTAACAAAAGAAAAAGACAAGACACTGTCAGTGATGAAAAGATTCAATGCAACTAAGAGCAAACTTCTGAAGTTTCTGAGCTGCCTGGGAACAAATCTAAGGAAGAATGGAAGTGACAATAGCATTGAAGTTTAATACAGCATTATTACATAGATTTATTATTTATTTTTATTACTTATTAAGTAGAATATCTCATACAAATTTATCTCCACTAGCATCTAAAAAAACATATTCCAAAAACACTGGAAGAAATAATTACCATTGGAAAGCTTTTATCATCCCTTTCCGCAGTACTTACATTCCTAAACCGAACCAATCTTCGTTTGAATTCATCCCCTGCTACCAAATCTGCTTCAGAAATATATAAAATGCAAGTTTTGTTTGAAAGATGGAAATCCACAAGTCCCAAGCTGTCTTCAAAAATTAGCTTAATTTTCCCTTTGGAGAAATAGTTACAAGACAAAAAAAAAAAAAAATTATTAAAATGGTAACAATTGCTCTAAGATTTTTAATGGGTGTTAACAGCTCCAGTGAGTTAAAACTCTGACAACACGTGGCTGTCCCTGTCAGCCCCGCTGCTGCAGCCGGTTCCCAGGAGCAGGCGGCTCCGGTCCCTCCGCAGGGCACAAGCAGGGGTGGGCATGACACAGGTGGCCACGGGTACAAACCCGACACCAGGAGCACTCAGCCCGGGAACATGGGATCCATACTAAATGAAGGCGCAGTCTGCACACAGCCATGGTGCATCCTGGCCAACCCAGCAACACTGGGAGACGCGGACTGGGAGATGCTTGGGCCTTCTCCCAGCTGCTGATACTCACCCTGCAGCCGCTGGGATATTTCCGACCCTCTCCATTTCTCATTTCCAATCGCGTGTCCGTAAGGGACAACAATGGACCCTGCTGTGACAGGGGGATGCCCTTTTGTTGTCATTGGGCCTGCTTTCTCTCAGGGCATCCGCAGCCTAAAGGAAAAGTGATAAAGACAAGCACAGTGTTAGCATATTTTGCAAACTTGTCCCAGTTGGGACAGGCGACATCTTAACCCCAGGTTACTTCACAGCTACATTTAACGCACAGGAATTGCTCAGAGATCCTGATTGCTAAGACACAGACCGGAGCTCTGTGAGTTCTGTCCCCGGGGCACCTGGGAACGAGCCCAGCTCGCACAAACACCTGAAGTCAGTGGTGAGTGCCGGGTCCTGAGAAACCCACCCTTGGCTGCTGCCTTCGGAGGCACCTCCACCCTCAGCGGGCAAAACTCCCAGCGGGTGCCGGCGCCGCTGGGCGCGCGGAGGCCGAGGCCGCCCAGCCGCCACCTCAGCGCGGCCGCCGCCACCCGCGGGCCCGGGCCGCTCGTGGGTTGCTAGGGCCGGAGCAGGGCTGAGTAAGGCGCGCGCTGATTGGCGGGAGGCACGGCCGCAGCAAATCGGTGGCGCCGTCGTTGCGGGCTGGCGGCGTGGCGGAGGCCGTTGCCGCGGAGCGCCCTGCCCTGCGCGGCCGCCCATGGCGCTCGTCCTGCGCAGAGGCCGCCGCGGCCCCTTCGTGAGTATGGCCCGGCGGCGGCCGCGCCCCGCGGGCGGGACAGGGCAGGGCGGCGCCCGGAGCCCCGCGCGGCCAGCGGCCGCTCCCGCGCCGGAGTGCGCGGCGCGCTCCGCAAGGCCGCATGCGGCCGCTTCCCGCCCTTGTTTAACAGGGCGCCCCGCCACGTCGGGGCTCTCCCGCGCAACGGAGCAGAGGTCTCCTGGGCGGGGACGTGGTGTTGTCTTTATAACCGATTCCATGGAGCGTTCTGGTTAAAAGAAGAAAAAAAAAATATTTGGAGTTTGTTTTTTCAGACTAAATCCTTATGACTTTGGAATGTATTTAGTCCATCTCAGAGTACCTTGACTGAGGATCATCTCTCACTGAGCAAATGATCCTTTTCTGCAAGAAGGGTTGTATTGCTCCTGGGATGCAGCGGTCAACGACTTTGAAAAAAAACCCAACTATTTTTTCCTTGTGTGTGTGTGTATATACACACACATTATATATACATACATATATATAAAGAACCTTGGATTCAGTACAGCAAACTGCACATTTGCAGCTAATCATATAGTGAATGGAGAATTCTTGGTCATGGGTTTTAAGTAAATTGTATTTCTAACATTCATTAGTAACTGTTAACATATATATAAAAAAGTTTTACTTAGCACCATTTCAAGTCATTTGTTTACATTAAGTGCATGTATCTCTTTTCCCTTTTATATTATGTGAATATTCATTTTTTTCTTTTTTCTTTTTTTTTTTAAAAAATTGTTATCCTTAAAGTCACCCTCAACTAATTTTATTTTAAATTGTTTAGAAACACATTGCTCATGGCCTGGTCCCTGCTGCTACTATAGCTCCTAAACCTGCAGTTCCCCGCACCCCTCCCCCTCGTAGTCCAAACCCTTCTCCAGAAAGGCCCAGGTAGGTTTTGAGTTTTTTATTTTTATTATTTCACTTATTTTCCTTTTACTACAATAGCATAATAGAAAAGCATGATTAGAAAAATCATAACCTGCACGTCCTAGCAGTGGCACTTACATACACCTTTTCCTGAGTAGAATATATTTTTTAATTGTTTCAGTTTCTTCATCTGAACTGTAAAGATAAATATGTTTTTTCTTTTTCCTAGGAATGCTAAACACTTAGGATAATGACATTCTTGGATATGTAACTTATTATTACAAATCTAGTTCAGTTATAAAGAAAAGGACTAGTTGGGGCTATTTGGCTACTGGAGCAGAAGACTATAGCAGAACTAGGACCCATTACAAACCAGAAAATATTAATGTGTCACTTGAAAAATAAGCATATTTAAAGAAAAAACAGAAACTTAAAAGTTTGCATTTAAAAATGTGCTTGATTAGCTCTGTATTAACTATACAGCCAAAGTACACAAACTGAAAAATTATCTTCCCTCCTACTTCTAGTTTCTTATAGTTTTTCCTTTATACTTTCTCTACATCTAACTCAATTCTGGTGTGTGTGTGTTTTTTTTTTTTTTTTTCTTTTTAGCGTCTGTAACATTGCAACTTGATCCTAGTTCACATCTTCCTTTTCTGACCCCAAGTGCTGTCCTCACTATTTCTTTAGTCCTTTTTTCCCTCTTCATCTTACCCTTCTGCTTGTCCTGTGTTGCAGTGCTCTGACAATAGCTTCAGGGGCAGACAGCAGAACATGCAACAATCTTATTTTTTCCAATGCACCATCTTTACTGTTATTATTAAACCAAATGCTAAGCGTTGTAAACTATCAATGCCAGCTTCAGGCATGTAACTTAGGTTTTGTCATGCTTTTAACCTGGGGAAAAACTCAGAGGTATTATATTTTAATCTCAGGTATCTACATTATGAAAACATGTCCAATTTTGTACTTTACTATGGAGTTAATAATTTAAAAGTGGTCTCTTAGTACCTTCAGTGTTCTTGATGATTGTTAATTTTGAACTTCTTGCTTTGCTTAAATAGTGAAGACATTTTGCAAAATAAATCAGTAAAATACGAAGCACAGAGGACACTGGTTTGTTTCATTGTTGCATTCTGTTTTCTTCCAGATCTGCTCTAGCAGCAGCGATCCTTGCGACAACACTAACAGGACGTACTGTTGCTATTCCGCAGCCTCGTCAGCAATCGCTTTCTGAAAGCGATTCAGCCTGTGTGGAGCAAGAATGCTTTGAGCCATATGCGACAGTCACAGAGCTCAGAATGGGGTAGTGTGTACTTTCTGTTTTGGTGTGTCACACTGGAAAAAAAGTAGTGATATATTTTACATAAGAATTACAGCAAACTAATTCAACTCCTGGTGTTATTGCCACTTATTCAAACTTATTTTTCCCAATAAGTAAAGGATAAGGATCATAGAGACTTCCAACTCAATTCCATTTCTCATAAAATGATGTCATGCATGCAGTTGTCAGAGGGAGAGATCTAGATTGTACACAGCACGTGCCATCTACTATTTGTCCCAAATAACTATCAATTAGACAAGCAGTTTATCACTGAGGAATCATCTGAATTACACATTGGGCAATTCCTTGGTGCTAAATTATCATTTCAGACTACTTTGGGCTGTAGAATTAGCAGCCTTCTATCTCAGGCCTGGCATTCTCTTTAAACTAGATAGGAAAATGTAGCTCAGGTGTTAATTCTTTAATTTAAAGCATACACATATGTCACATTACTTGCTTAGATGTTAATATGTTGTATATATTCTCAGACTGATAATTTCTGGTTACTACCATGTTTTACTTTGCTTTTTTTTTTTCCTTTTAAGAATAAGTGACCCCAGAACATACTATAAAATGCTTTCAACTTACAGGCCCAACTGGAAGCTTGATGGTAGTGAAGAATCTCATGCACAGTCCCTGGAATTATCAGGCAATTATTGTGAGGATGAGGAGGACATGGATACCTATCTTTCAGATAAAGAGGCAGAGTCTAGCTGTCAAAGTAATGAGAAGAGGGGAGAAGGCGATAACACCAATGCCATTTATGCAGTTCCCTGCAAAAATAAAAAGGTAAAGAAAATACATAACTTCATCTTGTAAAATGTGTGTTAGAAGCAGTAGGAATTCTACTTTGGTGAAAGTTTGTAATGCTTGCATAGTTCCCTATCTCCTTTTAATTATGGTAAGGATTGGATTATATTTATGTATAACTCATCTTAAAATATTGCAGTACAATTTGGTAACATCGCAGTCACATTCTGAAGTTTTCCTGCAGATGTCAAGACATCTGGGCATGATGTATTTTAACAATCTTATAATTATTTAATGTCATGACCTGTTTTTACACAGGAAGAGTTTCCACTATCCCATAGTGCTAAAGTTGATGAGAAAGAAGCATCTTTGCATGAAACTGAATTTAAAGTGCTAGTGGACAAGTCAAATGAGCAACTAGAAGGTAAATAAATTTATTCTAAACCAAAAATGTTCAGAAATGCACATGAACATGGAGTGTTCATATGTAACCTTTAATTATGGATCTACAAATACTTTAGCTTTTGATTCAAATACCTGTTTTTTTTTCAACAGAAAATGAACATCTTAGTTTGAATTTAAAGGTAAGACTTCTATGAAAATTTATGATGCATTTTTGGGAAAAATCTAATAATGAGCTACTCTACAGTTACTTCAGAGAAAATTATTTCTTTGTGGCAACGAACTCTTCCTTGAGAATATAAGAACAGCTAATTATTCATTTTGAAAATGTTGCTACATAGAGGATATATAAATGATTATGTTGTATCTTCTGTGCTTCCTTGAGAGGGAAGCTAAGTGAAGGTGAAAGACAGCATGTTACAGCACAAGAGAGCTCTCAGTGGTAATTTTTACATTCTGATTTTCATTAGGATACAACCTCTCTCCTAATTATGGAGGAGTATGGTTCATGCCATAATTGACTACGCTAGAGTCATATTTTATACAAACTATACAGGAAAAGAGATCCATCCTGTCAGGTTATGAAGTAGTATGTCTATAACTTTGATATCAGTCATGAGAAGTGTACATCTGTGATAACTGCATTTTTTCTTTCTTTTCCTGGGGAAATCTGTAAGTATTTTAAATGCCCCCCTTTTATTTTAATTGGCTAGAGATACTGTTAAGTGACAATATAATGTCAAGATGGGTAGTAAATGACCAGTCATGTATCTTCAGTTAATCTCTCTTTCATCTTTTTCATTCTTTCTCTATAAGAAAGAAAAATCATCAGCTGAAAGTCTAAGTGAGAAGCCTCCACCATCCCCAGGTACTTCAGATTTCTCTTGTGATCTTGATAGTACGGTAAATTCTTCACTTTAAGAAACGCATATACATACACAAAGGTACACTTTCTCACTTTTACTCGCCAAGTCAAATTTGGAGGAAAAAATATATAGTCTCTCTAATGAAAAGCGCTAATATTAGAAAAATGGATTATAATTTGCTGAAAATATTGCTGTATTCAAGTCTGAGTTCTATCTAAACTCATTGTGCTATGGCATCTACAGATATATCTATTCGGTCAAGGAAAGCATGGAGCACTATGACAAAAGAAAAGTTCAGAGAACTAAAACAAGAAAACTGGTCTCTAAACAGTGCATGTCAGGCTTTAGCCCAAAGAGCTGAAGAAACAAAACAGCAAATGGAAGAATTGCTGTTAAAACTGAAGAGTCTAGAAAAAGAAAACAGAAGACTTAAAGAAGCTTCAGAGACACAAAGAGAAGGTAAGAACATCTTTCTTTCCAGATAAACTCTTGTAAAGTTGTATTTTATTTTTAGAAGCTCTAACCACCTATTCCTGTATTAGTATTTTTCCACTCAGCAAGCGTTTGAAGAGTAAGAATTTTCTACATTTGTAGAAACTTTATCAAAGAAAAATTACATAATCATGAAAGAAAAGTTATTTCATAGAAGAGATATTTGTCATTACATACTTAAATGTTACTTGGTTCAGAATTTAATAACTTTTTAGCTAGTAATTTTTTATGCATTTATTACATGCATAGACACATGCATATATGGAGATATGTTTTCTGTGATTCTATCTTAAAGATTTTTCCTGTTATAATTAACATATAAATGTTAAAAAACATAAATATATAAAAATCTAAAATTAACACATAAATGTTATTTTTTCTTGAGTTTTGACTGACTTCTTGTTGAATATATCCATCTGTATACTTTTTAAACTAGAGGATGCTGCAGAATTGCTTTCTTTAAGAGAACAAGCACAAGAACTGGTAGATGAGAATGATGCTTTGAAAATGACTGTCCATCGTTTGAATGTAGAGCTAAGTCGCTATCAAACAAAATTCAGGCCATTGTCCCAAGAAGAGGTGAGAATGTTCAACTTTAAAGATAAATACATATTTTAAAGTTGCATTAAAACAGACTTTTCCCTCTTTTTTTTTTTTTTTTTGCCTTTGTGAGTGCGTATGTTGCATACACAAACATTTAACTAGAAAAATAAGCTCCATTGGAGTAAAAGCTGCAAGTTGCCCACTTTTGCAGTGGGCAGTGATTGGTGCTTCAAAAGTGGAAAATAATTTCAACAATTTTAAAAATTCTCTTTTAGCATCTAAAACTAGAAAGTTTACCTATGAAAGGTCCACCACCTCCATGGCTGGTAAGTAAAATACAGTTTTCACTTATGTGTTGATTCTTTTCAAGTAAAGAACCAATACAACAAGATTTACAATATATTACTTAGATATTCTGAACTATCACTCTGATAGAATATGGTAAACATTTATGTTTGTTCCATGGTAAGATGCAGGGTAAAACTTTACGAGGAATGGATGTAGGTCAAATATGAAATGCAATGACTTTGTAACACATGAAAAATTCTCCTTCATGTGCTAACCTCATCTTAAATTTTCCTTCTCTATTGTTAGTCAGACTAAAACCATATAGAAATGGGCAAATCCTCTCTTTGCTCCATCTTATGAGCTATAATATCCAAGACTAGCATGCATATTTGCTTAGTTTTAAATATGTAGTTTTAATGTTAAGAAAGATATACCAGTGTCATGATAAGTACTGAAATAGGTAGCAAAGTGAAAATGTGGACTCTTATCATTACAGACAGAGGATCTCAGTTCTCTAGGACCTGACTTGGACACCTGAGACTCAGCTACAGAAACCTTATAGATTATAATATTTGAGCTTATAAATTAAGGAGGATGACTTATAATAAACATTTCAAAGTTTCTTTAGAAACTCTCAAATAAAAATCATGCTACTCGTAGCATGAAATACCTGAAGTTTCTGACATCTTGTCTGTGTTTGATTATTCTTAACGATATTCACTGTCATGTTTTAATTCAGTCTCATATTCATCAATTACCACATTCTTCTCTTACATACACTGAAAAGTAATCGCTGCTTTTAGTGAACTCTGTAAGCTCCATCTTTGTTCTTTTCAATGCTTTTTCCTGAAACAGTGCACAAGTGTTTCTGCAGCATTGTTTTGCACGAGTATTTGCATAAGTATCTTTGCAAGTAAGGCGATTTAAGTACTTACATAAGAAAAGCAAATTTATATATCATGAATATAATTAATTTAAGTGACAAGAACGATTTTTAACTTTATTTAAAACTTCAAATTTAGTTGATATGCTTGCAATGAATCATACCTCCATATCAGTTATCTCCTTCCCAGGCCAAATGATACTGCTGTGTGTGAAAATAACTTTCTCAGGTTGAAAGGGCAGGTTATATTAGCTAACTCCTTTCATATGTAGATTTTATTCAGTATGCATTTCCTCTGAGAGGAAATTTGTTTTTTAGACTGAACCTATGTTGTACTAAGTTGAAAGTAACAATATTATGAATTGTATGGGTCTACTCAGATTACCCTGTCTACGTTTTAAGGAGGTGCTGAGCTGATGATTTCACTTTCTCCTACCCTTCAAGTTAAACGAGCAACATATTGCAGAAGTTGTCATTTAAAATATTGACATTATTGTTTGAAATTGATTTATATGAATTGAATTTTTTTTTCAGTTGGATATGAAGTATCTTTCACCACTCCTGTTGGCATATGAGGATAGGCTAAGAGAAAAGGATAATATAAGTCTTGCACATGAGGCAAGTTACCACTTGAATATTTTTACAATAAAGAAGAAATAAATCTATTGAAATTTCTCAAAGAGATTTGAGGTCAAAGCTGTTTTGTGTCCAATAGTAGAACTGACCGTGCATATATTCTTGAATGAGTGATCTTAAGTTGTTTGGTTGTTTTTGTCATCTTGTTCAGTTGTAAATATTAGTATTGTGCTTGCTTGTACAAGAATAATGCTCTCACAGCCAAACCAAGTAAATGTAACAGTTGGTAGTAGAAAGCATTTACTGTTATCGCTCATAATGAGCATGCAACATCCCTGTATACATGCTCTTTCAATTACAAGCCTGTAGATTTGTGTGATAAATAATAAGAAATATTTTCTTTCCTAAGTAAATAATCACAATTACTTCTTGTTTTTTATAAGTATTTTTGCCACTGACTCTGAAAGTGGTTATCAGCTCCTTGAGAGTCACCACAGTGAACAAAGGTTGCTGTTCTCATTTATGCCCACATATAACCAAATTTGGATGAGCTACTACATGACCCTTAGAGCAGAATTGCTGTATCTTTTGAAAGTGCTTCATTTGGAAAAAATTAAGCCATAAAATAAGAAAAGTACCCAGGTTTTTATTGCTGTGTTGTCCTCTTATTAAATCATGTTTCATACTAAAAGTGTATAGTACCATCTAGTAAACCAAGTCTCCTGAATTTCTTGAATCTGTATTTTAGGGATCTATCGCTTGCTAACTTCAAAAGACACTTAGCAAAAATATAACACAATTCAAATGCCTATAGTGTTTTTAACTAAATATTACATTAATAAAGCAGTTCAGGAGTTAAATATGCACATCTGAATTAAAGAGGAGTAGTGAGACAATACACTGTCACATGAGAACTAGAAGGGCAACCCGGCATATACTGTAGTATTTTTATATCAATAAAAATTAAAGCAGAATATTTACCTTTAAATATTATCTTCTTTGTCTTCTAGGAGGATATGAAGAACTTTAAAATGCGCGTTGAAGAACTGGTGAAGGAGAATGAAGATCTGCATGAACAATTAAATAAAAATAGTTTTATTACTGCTACAGAATGGCAAGTGACTAATGAAAATTATTAGTTATTGTTGTACACAAACTTTTAAAACTATATTTGCTAAGGAAAAAATTCTGTACCTTGTAAGGAAATTAAGTTTCTTCTGAAGAGTTAATATGGTAAGGATTTTGTCTTGTTGAAAGAGTAACAGTTTGAAATGCCTGAAATACTGTGTAGTAAAGGTAAAATTCTCAAAGTGCAATTTTGCACATGAAGTGCAAACATGACATAAATTCTGTGTTAAAACCACGGAATATAACATTAGAAGAATTTGAAAGCAGTTAAGAATTAGAACAGTGAAAGCCTAGTGTAGTGAAATAATATAAAAGATACAGGATGATTAATAACAATTCACATTTGCCAAGAATTCACTAGTTGGAAACTGAGATGTGTAAGAAATTGGTTGTACTTGTTTATCACAAGATGATTATGAGCTCTTAGAAGAGCTGTAAAACAACAACAAACAAAAAAACCCCTAAGTCACCAGTAGAGCTCTGTGGTACACTAAGATGTAGGATGGGAAACACTCCCTCTGCTTAACCCTGCTGCTGAAATATGATGTTTTATACCCATTTGAAAACTGCAGTTTCATGTAGAAAAAGGCCTGTGTTCACTTTTGATGAAAAGGGTTATACTTCAGACACTTGTCCAGTAAAATTCATGATCCATTCTTCAGTCCTAACTTCAGGCTAGATAGCTTTTCTTAAGAAAAAAAATACATTATTTCCTTCAGTTTGTAATGTGAAACATCTTCTATCAGCCCTGACCTTCCTGTCATGCATAATGAGTGGATACTGAAACTCAAACTTCAGTTAATGTTTATCCTTTCAGATGAGGAGATGCAGTCTGAGGTGGTTAAACAACATAAAATCAATAGGAATTTAAGTTAGTGGTTAAGTGACTGATGGACATTTGTTCCCTCTCCTGTGCCTATTGCAGAAAACTCCACAATAAATGAAATAGGTTACAAGCTCTTGCCTGCAGAAGTTTTCAAGGAAGCTGTATATATACTTGCCTTTTTGGTAATATATCTCAACTTTTATGGTTATCATTAGAAGAAAAAAATTCTTAGTCTTTCATAATTATTAAAAAGACTAGTATTGGTTTCTTTGAAAGCACAGTTAATGCTAATTATAAAACAGTAAGTTATTTGCTCAAGAAAGTGCTGTTTAAATGTTTCTTTTTGCAGACCCATAAATCACTCTAGCAGTATTTTTCTGGATATTGAAGCCAAATAATCTAAACTCTATGCAAAAATTCATTAAATAAACCTCTTAATAGTTTGGGAGCCTAGTTATAAAGGTCTCTCTAAGTCACCTGGCACAACTGAGTTAGATAATCTTTCCTCTTTTTTCATGGTGTTCCTACTTTAGTCAAACGATTAAAACGTTATTTCAAGTAGATGTGTACAGTGAGAGTTGTCAGTTTGTGTCTCTAATAAGCTTACTGTGGCTTCACACAATGTTTTCTGTGATTTTTTTTTTCCTCTTTTTTAAAGGAGAGTTTCAACTGTGTTTTATAAATTAAGACTGTTGGAGAATGGTTGTTTTTCTGCTTGGAATATAATTTCATATTTGAGTGGTATTTTATTTATAAACTCATCATAATTGCAGGCACCAGCTGCAAATGCAGGCCAAGTTAGTGTTAGAAGAAAACAAATTGTTGATGGAGCAACTTGAAATTCAACAAGCAAAAGCAAAAGATAGTCACCAACAACATGTTCAGGAAGGTAAGGTGCCAGGGTTGCTAGTTACTTGAGTAGGCTATGGTACTGATGGTACTGCAGGGTTCTTGCATCTGAATATATGCTTATAAAACACTACTGAATACAGCTAACACTCCTGTGAAATCAGGCTCTGGATATCGACTGACACTAACAATTATCAGTATCACTTATTTACACTATATATCCTACTCCATTATGACTGTTTCTTATGGAAAAAGTAACCAGAATTACTAATAATAAATATAAAAACATTTATTTTTATAATTTAAGGATACTTTGAAGTTAGTATTTATCAAGTAATATGTGCTTATGTAAGTGGTCAATTTGGAATTTGCAGGGCTTTATTTACCACTTTACAGTCACTGTTTTTTGCTTACAGTTGATTTTATCACAGATGACAGCATTTTATTCCTTGATAATCTGATACTGCTTAAAATTACACCTGTCAAATATATTATCTATTATCATTGTTTTATCAGAAGTTTATATTTACTGACTACAGCTTGAATTCAGACCAGTAACTAGAGAAGATTATTTCTTGATGAATATTTACTTTACTGCTGTTTTTTTTTTTTTTTAACTAGTTACTTCTTCATATCACTTGAGCTAAGTGCTTGAGGGCAAGATCTAAACTGCAAAAGTACAAAACTTAAACTGACAAATCATTCGTAACACTATGAGCAACTATGAAACAACTTCTTTCTAGTAAGCTGGAATTACACTAGGTAATTGAATTAGTCACACTGTTCTTTTACTTCTCTCCCTCTCCTCCCCAACAAAAAAGTTTCTAAATTGACTAAACAGATGATAATCCTAGAAGATAAGAAACGGAGTCAAGATGAAGAAATAGCAGAGTACCAGAAACAGCTGGAAGCTTCACACACTACTTGTGAAGAGCTGAAAGCCAAGCTGAATAGTAAAGTAGCAGCAGAGGAGCACTTGGCTTTGGTGAATGATTTAAAAAGGTATGTGTCTGCATATGCTCTACAGAGGCATAATTCTGCAAATCATTCAGATCCTTACACGTCTACACAGCGTTTTGTAGATAGGACGTGACTGCAGACTTTTTCAAGTGGCAAAGTAAAAAGAGTAAAGAAATATTTCAAAAAAAAAGTTATCTTGCTTTTATAAACAGTTAAAAGTTGTAGAAACAAATCCTACCTGTAGAGACATCTGTAAAACTGTTTCTACCATAAACTACATACTGTATGTAGCTCTTGAAAGCCTAAGGGAAGAGGCATTAAAATTTTTTTTTATTAAACTAATTACTCTGTGAACTCTGATGAACACCTTGATGCATCTAAAAAAGTCTCATTCTTTTGCTCCTTTAGGAGAATGTCTGAAAGATTCTGCAATTTTTAAGTAAAAAGAGTGAGCTTCTCTAGTCTTTGCAATATGGACAAAAGATACCAAATGCTATCATGCAGTATATTCGATAAAGCTTTTAAGGCATTCAGTAAATTTGTTTTCAAGTCTAGGATAACAGAAGTTGCTTGTTTCTTGGTGCAACACCTTCCTGAAAAATTCTCAAACTTGTTTTCTGATGTTGTTAAGAATTTCTTTGGGGAAAGAAAAAAAAGAATGTATTTGGATTGCATGGAATATCTTAAAATTCTATTCAAAATGTAATCAAATTAATTATCTGAAAAACTTTATATTACGCTTGTGTGTAATTGTATTACGTTACCTCTTTACGACACCACTGAGCATTTAGAATTACCAACCTTCCTACTTTTTTAATCGTCACATGAAGATTAATCTTGCAAGCTTGTTCTTTTAGTGAAATACCTTGTTAACATCCATTTTATATTCTCTTTTTGCAGTCATTTACAGCAGGAACAGGAGAAGAAGCATTGTGAGATGGAAGATCTAATGGAAAAGATAGCATCATTAAAAGCTCAAAACAAGAAGCTGTTTTTAGAGAAAAATAACTTCATGGCTGACAACAAAATCCTAGAAACTGAACTGGAAAGGAAACAAAAAACAAACAGGTTTATCTTTCTTTTCTGCTTCGTATTATTATCTCATTGTCTCACTACTTATACTTCTAATAAGAATATAGCAAAAATATCTATAAAAATATTTTCACATCCCAAATGTGCAATTTCTAAAGAAACGCAGTTACTCTGCAAAAAGTAAACATATCTGTTACTCCTTATACACATCTCTAACAGCACTGGTTGTTAAGTAACTTTGCTTAATTTGATGTATTTTCATACACGCTTTTCCACTTTTGGAAACAAAGTAAGACTATATCTGTAATGATAGTAATTAAGTATTGTAATTATTAATTTGCATACTGACCTGAAAAATGGCTTTCCAGCACTTGCAGACCTGCATTTCTGAGAGTTGTGTGAGTTGATTTGTGCACGTAATACAACTATTAATTCTGAAGATCTTCCTTTTTTATTAATTTTATAGTCAATTAAAGAAGAAAATAGCTTTTTTGAAACAACAGTTGGAAGAAGCTATAGAAAAAGAAGTTGCAGCCCACCACTATCTAACAAACCTTATTGGTCTAGTGGAGAAGACATCTCAGGAACGTGACCATCTCATATATTTGGTAATTACCTTTAATTATTTAATGTGGCTGCATTCTCAAACTATTCATCAAATTTCCTTCCAATTTGTATTGTAATTGTCTTATTTTCTGGATGCTTGTCTTCTGAAATATAATCAGTCTCCATGTACTGGAATTACCCAGCAGAATTTTGCCAGTTTAGATGGTACCAGATTGTGTGTTTGATCTTATGTATTATTGAGAATGAGACTGGCCCACTCACTTGTAGATATTTTTAAGTCAAATATTCAAGCAAACTCTAAACAAAATAGTCACTATCTCATCAGTTGAGGACAAAAAAAACAGGTTTTCCTCAAGATTGAGCAGAAGTTGACTATTTTGAAGTTTGTAGGCTTTACCTGTCTAAAACAATTGTTTCTCAGATACTCAAAATTTCTCTTGTGCAGCTGTTTTATGTGTGTATCTTTATTTATCTGTCACTTGTCCCAAGATGGAGAAAAGATTATTCACCCATACTTGAATTTCCTTCATGTTACGTTATTTTTTTGGCCAGTTAGCACTCACCAATTGGTGATAAATTAGTTTTTGGCCTTTATGAGCATCATTTTCAGGATTCTTTCCCTATCCTGGTTCTAAAGACTATTGGAGATCCAGAGTTGTTTTATCTTCCTTGCTGTTTGTATTCTGTCCCCCTAAACTAACGATTGTGTTTAGCTATGTATTCTGCACCTTTGCAGGCCAAGTGTTTGGAAAATGAGAATCAAGGTGTTCTTAACAAAATAGTAGAAGGCAGTCTGCGCTTAGGAAGATTAGAAGAAAAAGTTAAGGTAAGCAGTAGTTCTCAGATAAGTATTATATGAAACATTACTTACTCCTGAATTAGAAAAATCAAGAATCTGTGTCTATGGTTTTTATCTGTTAAAAAAAAAAAAACACTCAACAGTAGAGCAGAATTAGTTCAGACTCTTCCCCAAGTTGTCTCAGTATATAGATTCATCTAATGGAAGCAGCCCTTCTGTTATCTGCAAGGAACATGGTAATAACTGCAGTGAGAAAGCAAGACAGTGTGAACTACTCTAGTTTCAGTGACATTCATTTACAATTAACATTTAAACAGTTAACATTTAATTTGCATCTTTTATATTTTTTTATAGATATATATATATATGCACACGTCTGCAAATGCTTATGAATATATTCAGTCATATGAAGTAAATGCTATTATTAATTTTCCACTGTTACCAGTGGGATTTAAATTAGGGCTATAATGTGTAGGAAACAGCAAAAAAAAAAGCTCTCAAAGGGCAGACTAATGCACAATATGCATATATAACTTAGTTATATTTTGTCAACATAATTTTTTGCACTGATGACATGAAGATATTTCTTGTGTAGAGTCTTGGGGAATTTTAACACAAACCACATATGCCTTTTTTTTTCCCCCCTCCTCCCTGCAGCATTTTATATGTCAAAAGAAAGAGTAAATCCTCTAGTTCTTGTGAATAACTACAGCTAGCTCTAGGTGCCTTTCTGCTCTGGAGGAACATGTTTACTTTTACCCGTAGCATTATAAGGGTCTAAGTATCTAACAAGGGGTTTGGAGGCCTTTCTAGGAGCCTAAAAGCTCATTCATCAGCTTCTAGTTCTTTCCAATTCTAATGCTGCAAAAATCTGTCTGTAGCCTACATCAAACATCATACTCCACAGATATGAGAAGAGTTTATTTTTTGTAATCATGTGAAGGAAAAGAACTGAGACTGGATATTGTCTGTTCTCATATTGTTCTGAAGAGAAGCATGTAGAAATGTGTAAAATACTAACAAGCCATATTTTTCAGATATTTGTATTCTTAAATAACTTAATTGAAGAGTTAGTTCAGAACAAAGTCACTTGGTACAAAAAAAGTTTTAATCCGTTTTTAAGAGGAGTCCAATACATTTGGTTACTATGTCAATGAGCAGAAGTCATTTGCATGTCACTGAAAGAACAGCTACATGCAGCAGCAAAATACTTTAAAATGTGAAACTAGGTCTTTTCTTAGTAATACAATTACAGAATTGAGAGACTACAAATGATGATTTTTTTTTTCATGGTATGTTGATAAATATGAGTTTTGGACAGGTGGTAAATGTGCTGTAAAGTATAGCTCTACATCACAGAAAATAAAAACTTACTTTGCAGCTCATTTTTTTCATTCACAAGACAAACATATCGCATAGTATTCACCATACATATGTCTATACAGAACAAAGTACAAGCACGAAACTTTCCAATTAAGTTAGGTTAAGAGAAGACTGTAGTGAACGCAACCTACCTGCCACAAGCAAGGAATCACTGATGTGAAGATTGAGCAGCAAATGAACATCTCTAGCTGTTTCTTCTGTTTGTGACAGTTATCCTTATTTTTTCCTTAACCATAATGTTCCTATAATCCTTAACTTCGAAAGGTATATAAAAAGAAAGCATCTGAAAAACTAGGAGATATTAGTCTCAAAATGACTGAGCAGAAGAGAGAATTTGCTGGGAAGACTGCTCAGTACCAGCAAGAAATGAAACACCTTCAGCAGTTGCTGCAAAACAAACAGGAAACCCTCAATGAAGTGCTGCAGCAGAAAAGGTAAACGGGGGGTAAACAGGAGAATCAATCATCAGACTGGATGGTGAAAGGGGTGGGGGGAAGCACCTGCACACAGCAGCTGCAGGCGCTCACTTTTCATCACAGTCCCCTTTGCTGTATTCCACTTCTCTCTGTTTTCCTCTGTTTAGCTATATGGCAAATACTGTTCTTGAATCCATCCTTCCCACCTTCAGAAAATTATCTTTCAAAGCAAAAATTTATTCTGGGTGACTATTACAGTAGAAACTGCAGACTCTGAAGTTCTGCAAAGAATCAATTCACATGCAAAAAATACCAACCTGAGACTTGTCTCTGATGATCTCAGGATAACTCATCATGATACATTAACTATTTAATAGTATCTCCTGCTAAAGGCTGAATTATTTCATAAAGCAGGAAAGCAGACACTTGGGTGAAGAACCTGCTTCAGACTTTCTCCTCCTGTTAACTTCCTTATCCTGAAAATCACTTCAGTAATGTAATGATTATCACTCCGAGATTTTTTTTTTACATTTTTGTTTGCACATGGATATGGATGCATGAGTTTGCATGTATCTGCATGCAGACTTCCATTGGAAAGAAGTGGCAGTAAAGAACAGGCGCTTATCAAGATATGAATGTTAATTTTAAAACAAAATACTGTAAATGCTCCAAGATTACAACACAACACAAAAGGCAGAGCGACCTAATAGGTGAAGCTCAGGATGACTTGTTAGGAGAAGGCAATAATGTCATTTTACTCCCCCTAGATGTAAGCTAGGATAATGCTAATGGTCTCTGCAAAGCATTTTGAAGCATACACTGAGTAACTGGTAGAACCAGTTGTTCTTATCAGTGTCTCAGTGAGACATATTATACTTTATGGGAACAAAGTCTTTTCATCTACTGTTTTCATATTTCAAAAATGCAAGGAATCTTCAGAAATGCTTTAAAAAAAAAAATCAGCAGAATGAAAAGGGGGCTAACTCATTAATGTGCCTTCATGTTCAGTCTTGGAGTCCTTCTAACACCTGTACTGCTTTTACCTCTGTTGGCTGTAAATCTAGTAAAAGTTTATTCCAATGCTTCTCAATGGATAGAGGTCAAATTCTTGACTTGCAGCATAAAGAGAAGGGGGGATGTATATTCCAGAGACCCACCTGGGACAGGAAGCGAAGCAGCAGTCATGACAGATCCCGATTCAGTGGCCTGTTGCATTCACAATCATTATATATTGCTGAAAAATGTTTATAAAAATAGATTTTTTTTTTTCTAGGCAAGTGGAAGGTGAACTTGAAGTCATCTGGGAATCCACATCTAAAGAAAACAGAAGAATGAGAGAACTCTTACATAAGTCTCTGGAGAAAAACAACATGTGGAATACTGTCAGAGTTCATGAGCCGTACTTAGATGAGAACTCTCAGAAAGACCTAGTTTATGGATATGATTTTAGCTATTGTGATGTTAAACCATTATCAGTTACAAATGAACTTCAACAAGAATGTCAAGGGTAAGAACAAGTGCCTTATGCACCTCATCCAAGATTATTCTGGAGAAAGAATTCTGTGTCTCATTTTATTTTCTCAGCAACACAAGTGCAGTAGAATGGCATGTACCCTCTTCAAAAAGTCTCATAATTTGCATTCAAATGCCTAATATCAAGAAATCCAAGAAAATTACCAAATAAAATATGACCAAAGTGTGATCAAACTTTGAGGGGAAAACAAAAAACAAAAAACCAGTCTGTCCTTTGTTCTTTGCTGTTGATGAAGCATCTTGATAGCCTGAGCTGCAAGAATATCTTTACATGGACTTGCCAGCCAAAATCTCTTCTTACCATTTTAAGGACGGAAGAAAAATTTGATAGTGTAACAGGACAAAAATATTTTCGTTTCATCTTCCCTGAAACCAAGTGCCTTAATGACAGCTGGTGGTGGCTGAATGCACAACTGTCTACCATGCAGACTTATGGGAGCCCAACAGTCAACGTGTTCTCTACCCTAGCTTTGCCAAGGGGACAAGATGTCAGCAGATTATGCAGCCCTCCAGACTGGGGGGGCCTTTCCTCTTCAGATTCAACAGCATTGCAGGAACCAGGAAAGGTGGGGTGTGGTTTTTCTTAATTCCCCCTAGCATTTTCTGCAGCAGTGCCAGCCTTCAGGTTAACACAATATGTATCTGTTATAACTCACGATTTTTTACAATATTGCATCTCAATGGTGGAGTAGTATGTATCAGTATGTATGAAATAAAGGGCTTTTTTTTTTGGAGTTAATATTTGTTGAATCAGCTTTTTGATTGTTTTGTTTCTACAAAGTAAATAGTAGCAGAAAAAAAAATGTATAATTGTATAATATTAGAAATAATGCAGAATCTCCTTTGCTTTGATAAAATTTGACAAGAAGGAGGAGAGAAAATACAACTTAAGTTCCACTATCTACTCTTACTGCTCTCCCAAAGCAGTTTCCTTCCCAGTGAGGTTGTGACTCAGTAGAACAGAATTACATAGCTCAAGGTGGAGAGAGTACCTGGCCTCACATGACCATTTTGAATAAGAGTTTGTAAGTACTCTTATAGCAACCTTCAGAGGAAGTCAAAACACACAGACGAAACACGCAGAATCTACAGAACCTCACAGAAGTTGCAAAATCCAGAGTTTTACTTGGAACGCACTCAGATTTCACCTTGATGGGAGACAGAACAAAACACTAAGGCAGCTAAGGCATAAATATATGTGAATTGTGAAATCAGTCTGAGTTTATCACATGCTTTAATTATTTAATGCTTTAATAATTTCTCCTGATCTGGGAAAAACACAGGTGTAACAGTCTTACTAGCTCAGAAACAACAGAGCTTCAACATACCACATGAAAACCTGGTCTAACAAAGCAGGAACTATTGCCTTACTGTTTTCTTACTATTGCCTTACTGTTTTGCCTCCCTTTTTTTTTTAATACTAAAAAAGAAAGTAAACCACTAGAAACAAACCCAGTTAAGAGATATTTTCTGTTTCCAGTAGTTAGTAAATCCTTCCATCTCCAGAATTCTGAAAACAGATAATTCTAAAAAGTGCCATTCAGGAGTACTTCCATTGTATTATTTAAGTAAAAAACACATGGGGAGTTCAACACTGTTTTATCAGTTCCTCTTGTTTACAAAAATGCTCAAAAATGAGATGCATTTTTAATAATCCCTCCCTTCCCCCAACATTATAAGAGTCAGTTGCTTGAAAATACTACCCAAGATAAGAAAGAAACTCTTAATGCCAGCACAAAATGTGCTTAACGAGCACTGAACGCTTCAGACTTACTATGACAATTATACTGTTAGGCAGTCATGTACTATTTGAAAACTGGCGTTATAAAAGGGAAAAATTGTCCAGTACAATTTTCCTCACGTTAATTCCTGAGCCTCTCCAAATACAGCAATTAATGGCAATGACAGAATGCAGTGCCCCCACTCACCCATTTGCTGTTTTGCTGACACAAGAGTATCACCAAGGCGTGAACGTCAACCGCAGCTGGAGCTCCAAAGGCTGAGACCCAGCTGCTCAAAACTAGCACTTTACTGTAATGTTGGACTGCGTGGGCAATGAGATACCAAAGCAGGAGAAAACCAACGATGATGCACAGTGCATGAAAATCACGAGTCTACAGTTACCCGGGATCATTACAGTAATCGTGACTCATTAAATGATCTTTAAGACCAAGCCCATCAGTTCCCAGTGCACCGGGGTTCGTTCTTTATAACATGATAAGCTTTGAAGATATGAGCACTTTCCATTCTGAGAAAGCGAGGATGAGAAAGCACAGAAAACGGGCAAGGGTTACCATGTCAAGAAACAGCTGTTCGCAACCTGAGCTTACCGTGTGTGCAGACTGAGTTTGCTCCGTCACAAAAAGGTGATGTACTTCTTGGGGAAAACATGCTCAACCAGGTAACAGAGCATCCAACACCTGCTGCTTTTCACTTATGTTAATTTATCAGGCCACAACTGATATATGGTATAAATCCTGCTAGCACCTCTAGGAGTCTATTCAACTAACGTGTACCAGCAATACAGAAAGCTCTGCAAACATCTTATTTCAGCATAGCCAGTAGTTAAATAAACCAGTGGATACCAGTGAAAGTAAACAAACCAGGCACTGTACTACATGTAATTCTTGCAAGAATTCTGAATTGGAAGAGATTATCACTACACATAGTCATATGTAGTATTTAACTACAGTATGTAGCATCTTACCTTCCACAGAGCAAAAGAGGATTCCCAACCTGATAATTTATTACTTTTACACCCTAAATACTATCTATTGATAAGTTAGTTCTTTTTCCACTGCCAATATTAATTGCAAAGATACCGAAGCCCAAGGAGGTGATAATCTGGTAATATTCAGGGTAGATTCAGCTTTGGAGAGAGCTTCAGGGAAATACCAAGTTACAGATTTCTTCTCTAATTAGCATGTGTGAACTAAGGAAGACACAAAACTTGTAATCATTCTTCATGTTTCTGTTAACGTTAAGGATGAAAATAAATTACTTCAAGTAATCTTTCAACCAAGTCACTTCAGCTGGCAACCAAGAGCTTCAGTTACTGCATAGATACCAGGGAGATTCTGTTATTCAGACACACTAAGATGCCTTATGATGAGGCATTGTTGAAGATCAACGCTTTTCTCTAATTCTAGCCTAACAGGGCAAAACACAGAGAGAGAGATAAGAGAAGTATCTACAGAGTTGATTGCAGATTCTCTGAAACACTTATCATGAATATCAAGGTGAAAGAGAAGATATTTTACATGTTTTTGTAATGATTACCAGAAAGAATCTTGTAAACTATGCAGGAAGAGCAAAGAATACCTGGAGTAACTGTACACATACCACCTTAAGTCTTTTTAAAACAGCTATTTTCTTTTTCCCTTCTTTTATGTTTAGACTCTTAAGAGTTTTAACCATGAAAATTTAATGCTGCTGCATTGGCGCAGTGCATCAGGATTCTGCAAGCTTTTCCTCTGGGACTGCAACTCCTCAGCTACACAGACACAACTCCTCCATTTAGAGGAGCTCTGAACATTTATCCTACTTTGCAAATCTAAGTGCATTAGATACAGTAAAATTTCTACAGTGTTTGTCAGCTTAAATCTAAAAGAGCTGATGCACTTTGAAGGGCTCACTTTCAAAAATGTGGTTTCTCAGGAGCTGAGCTCTCCAGCTTTCTTTGCCTTCTGACTTTTTTTTTCTGCAGCTAAATTATAATTTCAACATACTGAAATACTATGGTAGCACTGAAACCTTAACCTCAAATGTTTGGCACTGCTAAATTTAAAATTAAATTCAAAAGTTAAATACTCAAAATGTCAGAAAATTATCCTAGCTCCTGTACAGAATATATGGTACTAATTTGTGGTGGTGGTTAAATATGTTCTGAATTGCAGCACAGATACATTAAAAAAACCCCCTTTACTATGTACAACAACCTTTAAGCTCTTATTTTGAAATTTACCAGAATTCTGCTGGCAAGAACAGCTCCATCCTGCATCCTATGGACTAACAAAAAAGAAAAATTCCCAGGCCCCAGGGGAAACAAAACACCACCACACTCAAATCTATATAAGCAATTATATAATCACTCCGGAGATACTGCTTCCAGCTAGTCTTAACCTTTATCTGTACTATGTTGTAATACCTTCTGAGCACTTACTCTAACACGATATTGCTCATCCTTACTTATCTGTTTCTTAACAGAGAAGAAAGTCTTTAATGAATGTGAAAAGAAACCAAATCTGTTATATTCCTCTGACAATATGTAGACACTTTAACCAAACTCTAGATTGTTTCCATAGCCCTATTCCTTGCCCCACTGTCTCCTTTATTTTTATTTGTTGTTGTTAAGGCGGCAACATTTTAACCAAAACTTAACTAGGAAAACAAATGCAGGTATCTGAAGAACACACACTATGGACATTTAGAGCCAATACTGTTACCCACCTTTCCTCTTGAATGTCCACAGGTTGTCAGAGATCTTGCAACCTGTAACCATGACCTAATTGGTACAGCTATTCAAGATGATTATGTTCTCATATTCTACTTGCAGCATGTGTGCAATTACTCAAAAAAAGTGACCTCAGTAGAGAAACAATTTCTTAAAGCATGTTTGTTAATGTTAAGATTCAGAGAAGAGCAAGTGCAAATAAACAATTTTAGCTGAGAGGATAACAAATCATCTGTTAAGTGGCAAGATTAGGACGAAAAGTACCCATTGTGAGACACTGTTCAGACTGGAATTAAAATCTGTAAGTCAGAAGAGCTGTTACAATTTTCTTAAATTTGTTAATCCAAAGCAGAATATATGCATTACAGCAAGCAATAAATACCTATGTTAACAAACATTAACCTTTATTATTAGTGACTAATGATAATAAAAGCTATAGTTAGACACCATCTTAGCTATTTCCTGAATTACAGTTGAAAATTACTTTTTATGATTTAATTGGTAAATAACATTTGAAAAGGTTCAAACCAGCACTGCTTAGACAGGACCAACTTAGAGAATGTTTGTTTCTGCAGCCCCTTGGAATTTGAACTGCTTGATCTCTACCTATATATTTGAGAGGAGAGAATTCTTCCACAGCTGTGCAACACGATTTCCCTTGTCAACCAAAAACACAGCAGTGGAATCCTTGAACTTATTGTTTACTTTTTGCTTAAGTGGCTTAGGAAAGGATGGATTGCTGGTAGAAGTGCAAATCCCTTAACAAGCTTAGAGCATCCCAAGAAGATTAACCCCTAAAACAAAACTAGACAAGAAATGAATACACTTTTCTGTAAGGAAACAGGCTAGCTGAGGTCAAGCCACTGGCAGAGATCTAATACCTATATTTAGAGGAACACTCAAAAGACTCATCTAATTACCATAGGCTGTCTAGATGACATGAACCCTCATCTCTAAACATTTTATATTTTTGTTCTTAATCTAAAGAGAATTCCTATGCAAAATTTTCCTTAGTACAGAATTAAGGATAACATAGTCTATTATCTTTTCACCAAAGTTACCTTAGAAGTCGTAATACATTTCACCACCTTTTCTTCTTATTAGCTATTGTAATAGCCCCTGTGACATTTCAGCAAAATCACAGGAGCGATCACAAAATTCTAACTTTCTACTTTCAAAATTATCAGGCCTAGAGACTATAAGGTATAATAGAAATATAGAGCATTTATGATACTAAACTCTATAAATATCTATAGCTGATTTATCTGATTCTCTGACCAAGTTTACATGTAATCACTAAAATTGACACAAAAAATTACCAAAGCCCTTGTCAAAGAGGCAGAGAAAAAGGAAAATGCTTAATATTTTACTTTTTAGTATGCTTTAAATAAGCCTATCAGTTTAGCACTGTGTATTCTCTTTTCCTTTATCCGTATCTGTAACTTGTGACTAACCATTATTCAGATGGCAACTACTTTTTTTTTTTTTTTTGCACAATGATGAGTTCAGGAAAGTTGAAAGATTTTGCTTTTTATGGCTGTTTAGAATGCTACGGGAGTACTGATAGCAAGCAAAGTGCTTCTGCCGAGCAGGGGAGCCTCTGGAATTTTCAAGCTATGGTTCGTATTTAAGTATTTTAAAGATAACTCCCAGGAATGAATGAAATCTGAAGCACTCAGGATAACAACACTACAGACACAGATATACAATGCTATAAAAATAGGGTGACTTTTTTTTTTACTAAAGCAAGACTTTACACATTATAAAAATGAAAAATAATTTGGGACTGCAAGTATAGGGAACACAGCGTGCCTACTCAGCTGCTTTCAGGTTAATGTAAAACAAAGAAAAAATTTCTGCCCACACTTTGCTACATTCTTAAGGTAAAAACAAACCAGGTATTTCTATAGGATGCAACTAACATTTGGACAGCTTCTTTAACACACCCATAATAATGCAATAGTTACTTCAAGGTTATCTTCCCACAATGTTTCTGAATGAGAAATAATGTGACAATAATCAGAATAAATTCTTCAAATTACGGTTCACTCTCACTATGTAACATAATACTTAGTTTCTGGATAAACATTCTCACAAATGGAACAAAGTTTTTGTTTTTTTTTTTTTAAAGATAAACTAATTGGACTATTGGTTTACCTGTGGTGCCTATCTCAAAGCTTCTTGGCTGAGAATGGGTTTAATAATTACCTTTTATAACCTCTGTACTTAAGTTGCTTCTGCATATTCTGGCTTCAGACATGGACATGTCTTACTGTCTAACTGCCTGGTTAATCTGGATGGAGAAATAAAGAAATACACTGTACTCCAGATTCCTGGATCCTGACTTGCACCAAACAAAAATAAACAAGCAAGGTAAGTGAAAGTACGAATTGCTAAAAGATAATGATTAAGACATTCTGAACAGGAAACTTTGGGGAGAGAAGCTGGGCACCAAGCTTTAGCAGAATTCAGTGACCCAAGCCCTGCATTCCTTACACGCACAAATTTCTATTGGAGTTGGAATCACAATGGATTTTTCCTTCTTTAATTTAAAACATAAATCAATTGTGTTTATAGACGAAACACTTCTAAAGATAAGGTAAATGGCCTATTAACTTAAACTGCCATACCAAAGATAAGAATTATTAAATGCTTCCTAAGTTGCTTAAACACAACGCATTCCTGAGAGTACGTCTCTGTAACTGCAAAAGGACCTTCACTATTCTGATTCTGGGAAACATAAAAACAAGGTCTGAGGAGAGGGGAGGCTTGTGATTGAATCAGCTCTTCGGAACTGGGAACTAACCTGAATCAAATTCAACTTCCCTCACTATCTCAAGTTGCATTTTATTCCAGTATTGTGGGAAACAATCAGCAACACGCTGATGATAAAAAGAGAATTCAGAAGTCTGAATTTAAATTTCAAATGTCTTTTGCATTCCAGTTAGAATTAGAATGCAAAGCTGAGTAGAGATTTACCTTGAGTCAACACTGGGAAGAGTGATATCCTTCTCTGCTGCAAGGAGCTGTTAATTAGTCTGCTACAGGAGATGAAACTTGGTCTAACAGATACTTGCATCTCCAAAGAACTTAGATGAGGTCTACTTTAGTCAAGATCAGTCAGATTGTCCCCTGGTTAAGGAAACAAACTGTTTTCTGGGAGAACGATTAGATCCGTTTGGACCCCTTGTGCCTGAACGTTTTAAAAGCAGCCTTGGTAGGCGAGCCTAGCTCATTCCCATGGGTTTTTCTACAGTGAATGCAACCTGATACAGAGAATCGCTACTAGGTGCATATCAGGAATATCTACACACGTCTGACTGAAGAAGTAAACCAGAGATCACTCCTCTTCAGTTTAAACCTCAAGTAAGTAGGTTAGATGCAGGTCCTCTGCAATTCATCTTTCATCCTTCTGGTAATACTAAGCCTTATGGGCCATATATATTAGCAAATCTCTAAAAACACCAACAAAATAAGATAGCTGAAATTTTGCCTATTTTAATTTTAATTTTTATTTTAATTTTATTTTATTTTAAGAGATTTCAACAAATAACCCAAATGGATGAAGACAACGTGAGGAAAAGAAAAGGCAAGGACACCAGAGAAGAGGATGGACAATCTGTCCAGAGTAATGAATCCCAAGCCATGAACCTACAGAAACAGGCAAAGTTTTTCCTTTCTCCCACGGGTGCATGGGGCTGGGCAGGGAGGCAGTAGGGGTGGTGTTTGTGCACACTCATCGTCTTACAGAAACTGCACTTATGTCCCATTTGGCACTGATGGAAGGGGATTTCAATTGTACAAGCTTACCTTTGGGATCCATGGAATCCAAAAGATGGTTTAATCAAGCTATATGGTTTAAATAAGCAGGTAAAGTCCAAGTGTCATAAAACATGTATGCTGGAAGAAAACGAGCAGTTTAATTTATTAGTGGAAGTTATATGTGTAAAAGTGAAAGAATCTGTAATGACAACTAATGTCATTATATTAAATCAAAAGTAATTATTATTACATATTACCAAAATGTCTCCTTTTATTTAAAGGTGGGCCTGATCAGTGGCATCTGTATGATTGTTGGTACAATTATTGGCTCAGGTATCTTTATTTCTCCAAAATCAGTACTTGCCAATGTTGGAACTGTGGGTCCTTGTTTAACCATCTGGGCAGCCTGTGGAGTTCTTGCAACATTAGGTAAATTTAAAAATTCAACAATGACTTTGAATGTTTAAGTTGGTTTTTTTTGTTTTTAAACATTTTTATTATTACTCTGATTTTACAAATTGGATAATGGTACCTAGACTCAAATCCATCATGCACTCACAACGCAACACTTAAGCAAAAATTTTAAATACATAATGCTATTTATAAAAGAAATTCAATTCTGGAATAGTAAATAGCATTTAATTTAGAAATCAGATTTAGTTTTGCTTATTCCATCTGCTGACCATAACAAATAGTATATATTTCCACTTAAATCAATGGCAAAATAATATGAAATGTGCTGGCGGTGGGCTAGACTTCTGCTGTTTTTCTATCTATATAATTGCATAAACCCTTTCAAATACAAGCCGCTCTAGCACCTGAAAATTTACGGCTAAGTAGCCTCTTAAACTATTTCAGCAAATAAAACAAGAAGTTCTTTACACATCGTGTCAGGTACACAGCACCTTGACAAGATGCCAGCTACAGTAATAAATTCAGAAATGCCACCACTCTTTCAGGCAGACTTTCATACACTTTTAACTTTGATTATCGTGCATCAAAATATATCTTTTTTTTCTTCCTCTTTTCTGCTTACAACTGCTACGTCAGTCAGCACAGTTGCCATTTGAATGTTTCTTTTAAAAAAAACAAAGGAGAGCATTTACAGTATAATATCTTATACAGAGCAGATAATTAGAAAAGAGATCCTAGAAGTAACCACTCCCTTAAATATTGCATTTATTTGTATCTACTTGCGAACAGAAAAAGCCTGCAGGATTTGTGCTTTAAAGTCTTAAATTACAAACAATAATAAATTTTGGCCTGTAACTTAATAATTTCAGTGTATTTCTTTCTCAAACTCACAAAGCTGTTCACCACAGCTCTACCACTTTATTTGTGCTAATAGTAATATTGATCATGTTCATGAAACAGTGTATACCAGTCCTTAACTTATATCACCTATTAAAAAAGCTGTTCAAAGCAGTCATGGTTTCAAAGCGCATAAGCTAAAAATCAGTAATTACTGTGTTTCTTGTTGTTCAGGTGCACTTTGCTTTGCTGAGCTTGGCACAATGATTACAAAATCCGGGGGAGAATATCCTTACCTTATGGAGGCATTCGGCCCAATTCCAGCATACCTATTTTCTTGGACAAGCTTACTGGTCACAAAACCCAGCTCTTTTGCAATCATTTGTCTCAGCTTTGGGGAATATGCATCAGCTCCTTTTTACCCTGGCTGTGATCCACCTCAAGTTGTCATCAAATGCCTTGCAGCAGCTGCCATTGGTAAGATTTACACTTCTTTAAAAGGAGGAACAAGTTCCCTAATTGCATGGTAATTTCTGTTTAGTTCCACCAGCAAATGCATTTCAATATATGGGACTTCTGTGAATTAATCATTACAATATCAATACGTAACCTTTCAGTGAGAGCGCCAGAAAGCTTCCTAGCACAGTGACTCCTCCCCATAACAGCTAGCTCAGCAACACATGAAAAGCATAGATTTGAAAACTGTACTTAGCCTGTATTTATTTAAATAAGAATAACACAGACACATAATAAATGCTTATCTGTATACAGCAGAAAATACTGCAGGTGTAGAGATGTTACTTCTGTAATTTCTGTATATACGAAAAAACTATGCTTTTTTTTTCTTCTCATGTTATTCTCAAAGCATGCATCTCTTCTAAAGACTTTTCCTCACTACTTTTTCAAGTTCTCCAAACTCAATATGGCAGAAATATTGTATGAATAATACTGACAAGCAGACTGGAAGCAAAAAGTAGTGCAGTTAAGTAAGGAAAAAATTTAAAATGCATATTTGTTTAAATTATGACAAACTAATGAGAGAAATGTGCATTTCTTTCTTATAGTGGTAATTACAATAGTGAATTCACTGAGTGTGAAGCTGGGAAGCTATCTTCAGAATTTCCTCACAGCCGCTAAAATGATCATTGTCACAGTCATTATTGTAAGTGGAATTGTTCTTCTTGCACAAGGTAATTAAATACACACTACGTTACAACAGTTATTTCAGTTTCTGCTCTGAGTGCTTTAAAGATCTTCCACTGACAGGAACGCCACATCAACAATGTGCTTCATTTATCACTGTTTTACGGCTAGATTTAGGAATAACACCACTGTATTTTCTTTTACAAAGGGCTTTCAATTCTTAAGATCAGAGATGGAAAAAAACAATTCAAGTTACAAAGCATTATCTATATGTGCACAGAGACGTATGTGTGTATGTCCAATAGGAATTCAACAATAATCAGAGTATTAAAAAGTATGAGTACCAGTCTTTAAGAATAAGACTTTTTAAAAATTAAATTGATGTTGGAATTTTTTTTTCATCCAGTGTTAAGAAAAATATAATTTCAACACTGATCAATAACCAGTCTGTTTTATTTGCAGGAAAAACTGATAATTTTAAAGATTCTTTCAAGGACAGTAAAATTTCTATTAGTTCTATCTCTCTGGCATTTTATAATGGACTCTGGGCATATGATGGATGGTAACGTATCTTTTTGAATGTTATCAGTAACACTTTAACAATCTTACCTAGTTTAGTCTCTCCCTGTAGTACTAAAAAGATATGATTTGAAAAAAATAAAGTCTGACTTGTTATTGAGGATCTCTTAAATGAATCCTGGAAACAGAAAAAAACAGCTGATGCTGATTGAAATATCTATCTGGCACTGAAATTCAGAAACTAACCTATGGAACTTTAAATACTACTATGCATGCTATAGGAACTGAAAGAATAAAAAAACCCCAGTTTCAATCTGGTCTACAGAGTCTAGCAAAAAACGTCGGCAAAATTCATCGTTCTCATAGGTATAACTCAAAGGTTTTTATACAAGTTCCACAAACAATACAAGTTATGGGACTACAGTGAAGTGTTTGCAAACTTGCTGAAGTTCTGGCAATGGACATGCTAGTGCTGGTGCTTGAGGACTCAAACACTGAAAGTTTAAGGCAACCTTATGAATTTCACTTAAATGTCTGCCAATTCTAGAGGATTGATCTAAACACTAGGACAATGTTATTTCAAAATCTTAGACTTCTAAAAATAAGATACATCTAAACTTTGATTTACAAATGCAGAGGAAAAGAAAGGTCATATAGTAAATCAAGTGGCTGACAGTTGGATGAAAAGAAACAGTTCAGCCCTGTCATTTTAACAGAGACTTCACCTAATCTTTTGTTTTTAAAGAACTGAAGAGGTAACAGCATCACCACCATCAGAAATAATCTCAGCTTAAAATACATTGGTATTTCAACATCTGACTCCTAATAACACAATATAATTTCTTTCCTTCTAGGAATCAACTTAATTACATCACAGAAGAGCTTAAAAACCCATACAGGTAAAAATACTTAGGAAAGCAGTATGTATTTTTCTTATACAAGTATGCTTGCCTTACCTTTTAAAGGAATGGTTACTCTCAAGCTTTCAGCACTGGCAGACGGAAGAGCTAGTTGCATCTCTTGTGAATTTTTCTTTTTTATGTTCTCAATTTTCCTGGCTCTGCAATAAAAACTGTAAATATATCTAAAGAGCATATTGGGAACAGAAAGTAAGAACCCTCTTTAACTACCCTAAAGCTCTCACTGAAATAGCAATGCTGATATTGTATTACTTTTGCATTCTTTAGAAATCTTCCACTATCTATAATTATTGGAATCCCCTTGGTCACAGTTTGCTATATTCTGATGAACATTTCCTATTTCACCGTAATGACTTCAACAGAACTCCTGCAGTCCCAGGCAGTTGCTGTGGTAAGCTTTCTTTTGTAATAAATCAGCTAGTAAAAGACTGAGCATTGCCTTATCTCCAGCAACAGCACAAGTAAAATCTCTCTTCCAATGGTTTCAACACATGCTGCATCTTAAATACTAAGAAAACAACATTCCACTTTTCTCTAGAGTGATGCACGAATCAACTCAGGTGTTCATTTGGCAGAGTACTTTCGGATAACAAAATGCACAACACGTAAATAGACTTAATGATAAAAAGTGAAGTATTTACTTATGCAGTTATATGTTCATTTTAAAGAAGCTCCTGCATTAATAAGGATGTCTATTAGTAGTAAATATAACTCATTCTGATCCCATATCCCAGACATTTGGGGATAGAGTCCTTTATCCAGCTTCCTGGATAGTTCCTCTCTTTGTTGCCTTTTCTACAATGGGATCTGCCAATGGAACCTGTTTTACTGCAGGCAGGTAAGTTCCCTTTCTAAACAGTTTTAACTTTTTTTTTTTTTTTAAAGACACAGGTAAAAGATCATGCAGTAAATACCTACCTACCTCTACACAGCTTTATACTTTCCTCTGATCTAAATGTACAACACCTAGTTAAAAAGAACTTGCAAATTCAACTATATGGTTTATCCCTCAAAAGGAAGCAGTGGCTATGGAGGTTTGAAAAGGAGTTAACAAATAACAGGTTTGATTCCTACCTCAGACCGTGTGTGCTGCTAGAGTCTCTCCAAAGTAGTAGAAGCAGGCTCTCTCCATAGTAGCTTTTAGCAATAAGAATATGATTATATGACCAATGGTCAAGATCAGAATTGGAAAGAGAAGCTATTTCTTTAAGATCACCTGTTCCAACATTTCCAACTACTATTCTGAAATAAAGAAGACTGCTAAAGTAGCTTTTTGATATGAAGTAAACTAAAAAGGAAATATCTAGTTTAAAGAGAAGCAAATACATTTTTCCTAAGTATTTTTAGTGAAATGATATGTACAAACTAATGATTCTAAAACCAGAATTATTTTCAAGCTCACTGCTATACTGTTCCTTAAACCCCAATGCGTTCCCCAAAGCAAGCCCAATGTACACAAGAGCAATTCTAGTCAACTAAAGCCACATAAAACACCAGAAAATTTTAGTATTTTGAGGACAGTTACCTTTCAGGTTTGTTTTGTTTTTCTTTTAAAGTAATGGCACCCAGACTTTAAGTACCACACTAACTAGACTACCTTGTTTTTGTTTTGTCAGACTTGTTTATGTAGCAGGTCGTGAAGGGCACATGCTAAAGGTGCTGTCTTACATTAGTGTTAAGCGTTTAACACCAGCACCTGCTATCATATTTTATGTAAGTATGCATTCTAAGTATAGAAAATTGTCAACAACAACAAAAAATCTGGAGTGATACATGCTTTTCACAATTGCTTACCACCGTGCTGATATAGAACTGTCCATATCTCTGCAGGATTATCATCTATATATCATTACCTAAACAGAAAAAATGCTAAATATATATCAGGAAAGAAGAATATGTAATTAAGACATATAGCTCAAAGTCCAGAATTGGACTTGCAAATAAAAGTTTCCGGCTATTCATGACAATAAAACAAACATTAAACAAACTGTTAATACTGGACAAACTTTTATTCCACAGGATGTGACTCAAAGTTATCTTTATTATTCCTTCCTTGTAAGAATGCATTTATATTTCTCATAACAAACAAACTAAATCACCTACCTTGGTAAATTTGTTTTAAACTAAATGTAGAAAATCTTTTGATAGTTTTTTTAATATCATTTATCATTATTATCAATCTGAATTAACTGAAATTATCTTTATTGTAAAGATAGACAATAATGATAAATGATATTAAAAAAAATTTCAGTTCTGGAAAATTCAAGTCATTTTCTCTCCCAGCACACAATGACCTTAACTTCCCCCTCCTTAAGGCATGAACACTCTTATGTTCAGCAGATAGTCAACAGAGCAATACATCATTAATAATCTTAGTGCACCCTACCTCTTAGTGGCTTGGCTTACAACAAACATGTTTAGCAGGATGCAGGTACTTTCTTTAAAGATGCTACAGTTTGATCGCATCCAAGCTCTGGAATGAAAGCATGCATAGATCACATAGCACTGTAAGCATACATCCATCCCTACACACAGGTGAAACCTGCCCACAGATCACATTCTGGAACATTATAAACATACATTCACAGCCATATCCGTGACGCTCAACCTTCTTTTATAGCAGCTATACTATTATTTGTTTTAATTTTAGGGGGTCATTGCTATTATTTATATCATCCCTGCCGACATCGAAACTCTCATAAACTATTTTAGTTTTGCGGTCTGGATATTTTATGGCTTAACTGTACTTGCACTCATTGTTATGAGGTTTACACGAAGAGAAATCAAGAGACCAATCAGGGTAAGTGCAGCATGTACTTTTTCCCTCTAGTTCCACAAATAGTAAAGCATTCATTCAACC
This sequence comes from Eudromia elegans, assembly GCA_003342815.1. NCBI lineage: Eukaryota > Metazoa > Chordata > Aves > Tinamiformes > Tinamidae > Eudromia > Eudromia elegans. Next base: position 3,582,393 of record PTEX01000011.1, on the reverse strand, counting down.
TAAAACTTGGCATATGAGGCAGACACCTTCCTCTGTACCTTTAGAATTAAAAATGAATGGGAAATGGAAAAAGGAAACCTAACCATTTATTGGACGCTCTGTTTTTTGTTCAAGTTTCTCACTGGAGCATCCACACAGGCTGATGGTGGCTGGGAAAGCGACAGACAGTTTTTCTACTTGTAGAGAGCATAAGCAGAAATGTAGGTGCAGATTCTACGGTCTGGAAATCAGCAGTCAGAGAACTAACACTGAAAAGTGTCTCAAAAAAACCCCCAGGGTTTACTGCATTCGAGTCAGCCCCTGGAGTCACTCACCTGTACAGTGTTACTCTGCTATCTGCAGTACAGACGAAGTGATGTTCATTTTGCCTCAGGATCCGTATTCTTGCTACTTCTTCCAATTGCGTCATCTAATTCCAGAGATGTTTAAAGAAGAAATGTAATGACAATAGCTTTCTGTTAGCTTTTGTTAAAGAATGTCTTTCACACATATCAATAAAAACAGTTGAAGAACTTGCTAAGAATTTTTATGTTTTCTCTCTTGCAGATACCCATTGTCATTCCGGTCATAGTGACATTCGTCTCCTTCTTACTGGTACTGGCACCAATCATCAGTGCACCTGAATGGGCATATTTATACTGTGTCGTATTTATACTTAGTGGACTTATATTTTATGTACTTTTTGTTCACTTTAAATTCCACTGGGCTCAAAAAATATCAAGTAAGTATACTGTAGATAGCCTGCAGATTCAACAGAATATTACTAAGCGATAGGAAACAGTCCTTTGTCTAATAAAAGCTCATCATATGGGTCCATCCCATCCAAACTGCATGAGGGGCAGGGAGGCAGTTTTCCAGACAACAAAAGAAATACACAGTAAGCTTCAGTAAAGACTTTTATTTCTGACCTTTGAAAATGTATTTACATCTGACAAAAGGGGAAAAAAGCTTTACAAAGCTTTTTTGAGAAGTAATACAGCACTGAGCACTGTAGTAGCATCAATAAAAAGAATTTAACAGTATTATTTAAACCTCTGGAGTTAGCTTTCTAATTCTTATTTCAGAACATTGCCCTAACCTAAAGACCAGCAGACATGCAGATATTTTATGCCCCTAAGTACTCTGCTGTCAACTCAAGTTAGCATTTTTTAATAAAGAGAATGTTAACAGCATTAAGGGTAAAAAATGATCACACTGCTGCAGAGAGAAGCGAAAGAAGAAAAATATAAAAATGTGACTATTCATAAAAACAATTCTGCATAACCTTAAAAGACATTTTAACTATTTCTTCATGGAATTAAGAGGATACAGATACTGTTAAAGGAGGGGCTAGACAGAACTAACAGAATTAGTAGTTTTAATGACCCTGACTGTCATCTTGTTCCTGCAGCCCCTGCACTTTTTACATACTGTGCAGTTAAGAATTTGAAGCAGTGTAGCGTACAAAACCAAGGAAAAAAAAAAAAAGAATTTGACAGCTTGGATCTTGGTATAATTTTCACCTGCCTCTTTTTTCTTACAGTTTTCATTATTATTTTTCTTAAAAATAAAAGTTTCAGAAAAGTAAAATATCCTGTACGTTAACTTTCTCATTTAGAAAAATAATCCAAAATAGTATAAAATAAAGTCTCTAACAATAACTTCTTCTTCTCAGAACCTGTCACCATGCACCTTCAGATGCTTTTGGAAGTTGTTCCAGCAGAGGAAGTTACTGAGTATTTTGACTAGTTTGTTATGAAATACTATATTGGTTGAAGAAGTTTCAATTTCAACATTTATGCTTTTGAATTAGTATGTTCATCCTGGTGGACACCATTTTTACAACAGTTGGCATCTGGAATATATTCAAGATATGAGAAGATTCATATACCAGATTACAGTGGGTGCTAGAGCCTTTTAATTATTATTATGATAACAAGGTACATTGTTTTCTGCATTAAAATGACTTATAAAAAAACACCAGAAACTTTTGAATTATGAGGATACTTACCACCAATACCTTCTCAGGATGTCCATTGTGTTCAGCAAGAGGCCACACAAAATCATAAAGACAAAGGAACTTTGCTCTCTCGTAACCGATGTTGTAAATCAAATAAAGACCAAGGAAATGGGGATTAAGCAAAATTGAAAAGCCTACTTGACAGAAGGAGACAGAAAAAAAAGAGTCTAACAAGGTAATAAACAAAAGCTTAACTTCTCAAGTATCTCTGTATGTTCAAATGCCATTTAAGTTACATAAAGTGTAACAAACTATCCTTAGCACACATGTGACTTTACAGAGGTACACTCATACCCTAAACACACAGCAGAAAAAAAAAAAAAAACAAAAAGTTAGCTCACCAACTTGCATACAAATGTAAGCAGATTTTGCTCTCCCTGCTCAGAAAATGGACAGATTCTCGCTAACATCTTTCATTTTTGTATTCCCTCACTGCAAAGGGAAAAAAAGCCCTAAACCCTCAATACCTATCAACATTTTAAACCAACTAATTTGAGGCTGTCTGAAGTACTGAAAACACTGATCCTCTCAACACCAAGTTATAAGTGTATTCATCCCAAAATAAAATATTAAGCAACTCTTTAAGACCCCTAGTTCATGTTAACTGTAGCTTAACAGTTCAATTAAAGAAGCCTTTTCTACACAGAACTTAACAAACCCTACATTTCTATATGCTTCACTCTTGATTTATTTACCTGGAATCTATTCACTTAAATAAGATTTTTTGGCCATAACTTGTTCTTCATTGTTCTTTATAAACTGGCTCTTCACAGTTGTTAAGAAGGTAAGCTTGAGGAAATTTCTGCTTTCATCTCAAATATGAAGTCTTAGTTCCAAACAAAGATAATTTTCTATGCCTGCTGAATGTCCCACTGCATTTATCTACCAGCAGAAAAAGCACTTGACATGATATTTAGGTACCAGACAAATCCAAGAAAGGCAATATGTGCATGGTAGGAAAACATACTGTTCCACTACGGTTAGGCTGATCAGCTCTCAGTTTGCATGATAAGGTACACAGAACATGATCAAAATAAAATTATTTCCACTAACGTAATTCTAAAACGACCCGAAGTTGGCAAATATCTATACCCACGTGAAGGTGATAATTAGGTACAGCTACAATCAGGACCACAGTAGTGAATATAGATTTTTTTAATCACACTTTTAATACCGATTACAAGCTTTTCTGTTACACTGCAGTTTTCCATTGGCATCAGCAATATTCTTAAATACTCACAAAAAAGAGAAAAGCTTTCTTGATTATTTACGAATACTGCAAAAAATACAAAATAAGTCACAGCAAACATACTACTACATATTTCACCCATTTTTGAAGTAAAGGAATCCAGTGTTTCTTGAAAGAATAATCTCTTGCAAACAAGTACACCCACTCTTTAAGTTTAAACTATTCTAAATCACTATGTTGGGAGGACTGTAAAATGCACTGAGATCTAGGGGTGCCAAGAGATCGATACCAGGTTCATGTATTATAAATGGCTTATAAATTCAACATAAAATATTCTTGATGAGTATAAACGTAACAGTTTCCTCATCATGATATATCAACAGGACTAGTAAGATTATCTAGATGAGAAAGGCGGTTTAGATGAATTCAGATGGAATGACCTAAGCAGCAGCATTCATGAAAAGTGAAGACACATAAATACTGAACCCTCCATATTGCTCTGCAGAACCTGTACAATTCAGCATTCTGTGCTGTCAGCACATCTTCAATCAAGTAACAAAAACTGAACTGCATCAGCACTTGAACAGACACCTTGATGCAGACCTGACAAACGTGATCATCACTAACAGAAGTGACATTGTATGTGTGAAAGGGTCATAGCAGAAACAACTGGTCACCAGAATTTATCTAAAAAAGCAAAAGCATAACCACTGCTAATACTGCAAATTCATTCAAATAAATAAACCAGAAGCTCTGTAACTACAAATAAAACCAAATGCTTCAGAAACCAAATTTAATCTTTGCATTTATTTTTATTGTTTGGACATCGCACATTTACATATGTGGACACCATCAATATATGAAATTTTAAGGTAAAGGCACTCAAAAATATACAGTGTTGTTCTGTGAAACTTTTCTTCAGATTCTGAAAGCCAAAAGGCAAGAACTTCATTTACCATTTATCTCCTACCTAATTAAGGATAGTTCTGCAACCTGTGTAATCAGTTCCACCAACTTGACTGGAAATCTTCATAGAACAGAAACGATATTTTGAGGCATAAATCCTAATACAAGAAAGAAATTTATCTCCAAATTAGTCATCGCTTTCTGTTCCACTGTCTTCTGAAGAGTCTATCCATTCTGTTACCACATTAGTATAATGCAGTTTTTTAATACCTACAAGTAATAAACAGAAACATAACATTACAAAGTGAGATGATCAATAGCTTCACAACAAATAATATACACAAGTAAAAAAAATCACTGTAGACTTCTGTAAACTACAAACCAGACAAAAAAACTATGAACTACTTGGTTTTTTTCTGTACATGCTTCCCCAAAAGAAAATAAAAATTCCTTGCCATATATAGTCATGTCATTGAGATATCTTGTTTTGCTTTCTGAAGACTTCAGTGAATCAGTTAAGAGTGCCACATGTCTGAAATAACTGAATATTTCAGATAAAGTCTACGCAAGAAACATTAGCAGGCTTATTTTATGCATGATGAACACCAACCACTTGGTTCATGTCTTACCAGTTGGAAATGGGCCTTTGTCCTCAAAATCTTTCCAGTGTTCAAAATCAAAAGACACATGAGGATTCTGCTAACAAAAACATTGTTTGAAATACTCATTATGAGGCACAGTTAACATGCTCAGGACATGCAACAATTTTCAAATTCACTTCCATTTCACCTTGTTTTTCAGTAACTTGCACCACAGCTCTCTTTTCTCTTTTGCAAGGACAATAACAGCCTCTTTATCCTTAACCACACATGCAGACTTTTCAGTAAGAATATGCTGATGCAGTTCCATGTCGGCCAAATAAGATTTGTCTCCTGAACAAGCACTATATCGTCAAAAAAAATTTAAAAAGTTAAATGAAAGCTGTCAGTTAAGTTTTAGGCTTACTGAACTTACATTTCTAAAACCTACCTGAAAACCACCTTCTCTTTAGAGAACTCACATTTATAGTCAGCTATACTTGCTATTTTAACTTGCACTGTAACAGTCTCTTCAGTTTGAAACCATTTTATTTCTGGATAAAACCTGAAATAAACAAAGTTTAATACAACTTAAGCCAGAACAGAATTCAAATTAGTTTTAGACAGGTTCTCCTGCTGACAACCATAACTGTCCCAATAGTCTACAAATAGGCAGCTGAGCTTTAGCTCAAGACATTAAGTACTAGGACATCATAATTTTGCACTGTAGAATCTCAGAAAAGCACATGAGATTCTGTCAAGCCAACCTGCTACCAAGGCACTACAGTCTCAGTCTTTGAAGAAGCACATCCATTAACTAAAGTGTGAAGAAACACAGGGCATCCATCAACTTTCATTAAGTATACTGCCTCATAGTCTAACTTTGAAACAGCAATGGAAAAGGTAATGGTAACAAGACCGACTTCTAAGAAGAGAGCAAACTTTTTAAACAGTCAGACACACATTTCTCAGGAAGGCTTTCAACTGCATGCTCAACTGCTGTAAAATCTCAAACTTCTCCCAAATTCTGAAATATTATAACCGATAGAAGATAAACCCCATTAGAGGAGTGTGAGAGCAGTTCATTCAGGCTGCTTCTCTTATCACACCTTGAGCCCCATGCAAGCCCTCAGGAATCTGATGAGCCACACCTCAATTTACATTACTACTAGAAAAGATTCTCCATGCGGCAGCAAAGTTGCAGAAGAGATACATTTTTTGTTTTGTTTGCTTTCCTGCCACCCAGAACCTTCCCAATAGACTAAAATACATGCAAGAAAAAAAAATGCTAATCATCCCTGGCTAGCATGATAGGTAGAACAGAAAAATAAAGTCATCTAAGAGAAGCTCTGTTCCCAAAGTCTGTGAGAAACTAAAGAACACTTCAGGATCCACTGTGTGCCAGCTTTCCTACAGACTCTAAGATATCCCCCAGCATAAAGACAAACAGCCCAGCCTAGATAAGCCAAGGATTGAGCACTCATTTCTACTGCACACTCCATAAATTGTCCTATTCACAAAGCACCTTACAATTTCTTCCTGAAAGGCACCTTAAACAGTTGCATATCTACATTAATCCACATTCCAAAAAGAAAACGGGCCACGATGCCATGTTGCAGGTACCCACTTTCAAAATAAAATCTGATTTNNNNAAAAAAAAGAAAAAAAAGAAAAAAAAAAGAAAAAAAAAAGAAAAAAAAGACATTGAGGATACACACAAAACCACATCATGTCATTAAACACCAATACCATTAAGTACCACTCAGATATGTGAGGTTAAGCTGTAATTAGAAAAAAATAGAATAGGTGGAAACAAACGGAAATAGATCAAAAAGATAAAAAAGCTAGTAATTACTCAGAATTCTGAATTTTTGTACCATTTACACTGATGAAGGGTAGTCTCTTCAGCTTCCTTAATTTCAGCTACACCATCTGAAAATAATAAATCTCTTTTGGGTTTCTCATCTCTACTATAGAAACCAGACAGTTCTAGATATCACAGTAGTGTCATAAAAATAACTTGTTAGTATTGAAAGTAGCAGTGTAAGCATGTATTTGTAATTATACTGGGTACTCCCCATTCAGAAATATTTCATAAAGCTACTAACTTATCTGAAAACTTTAACTAAAAAGTAACTATTATATTGGTGTTTAAAACAAAACAATCCATTCCTTACACCACATTTTTCTAAGTCAGGAAAAGCTTTTCCAGTCTTTGAGACTTAAGTGGTATTAAATTCTTATAATTGCCACCTTTCACAGTTTGAAGGTGATATACAAGATTGCAAATGAATTAAGAGTCTACATAATTATGTGCTTTGAAGCTCTTTTTCAGAAATGAAAGACTTTAGAGAGTATTTAATTGTGAATTCTATCAAATATTGGTAGGAGAATATAACCTATCCTCTTTTCAAGCCAAAAGCAGTTTCCAGGCAGAGCAATTTCATTCTTTCTAAATACTGAAGATTTTCTGTACTATTTTTCTGAAGCCTCTTTACTGAAGAATGCCCAAATACTTCTCCTCAGTAAAACAAAACACATTTACCATATAGATGATTTTCCATAGTCATTTTGTAAGAACTACAGCTTTCAATTGAGTTTTCTTGTGTATTCGGCAAATTGCACACATTTTGTGGACTGGCTATCTCCTTCTTTAATCTTTTGGACATAAAGAAAAAGGCATACTTGTAAGAGAAAAGCTTTTAACACATTTAATTAAGTATTCTTAATCATACTTGGAAATTATAACTTTTTTTTTAGCTTGAAAACCTTAGTTATACATACAATAATTATACATTTTCTTGGAGTTGTGTACTGAGTGGTAAGCACTCAAAAAGACCCAACTGATCTTAATAAAGACAACAAACTGAGTTCAAACTCAAAACTACCTACCTCAAAGGCTAGTTTTGTTGCTAAAAAATAGTCAGAGAAAAGACGACATAACCACCATTATTTCCATGTCTAAATAAAAAGCTGATATGAATACTGAGTAATATTTACATTTATAAATATATAATTCAATGATTTTTTCCTATATTAAAATATACAAAAAAACTCCCACCACCACCCACACAGAACACTGTAGACACTTACAAAGTCCCCAAGTTCTTCTCATGAGCTGGTACCTTTCCATGTCTGCACAGCTTCTGAAGTTGTTCTATGTGTTCCGGATTGTCTGTTCCCAGCCCCATAGACAATATCTCAGATCGAACATTGTATTCATTGACAGAGGTCTTCAAATTTGAAAGCCTGGTAACCCGGACCTTTAATTGCAGATTAAAACAGCAGTTCATAGACTGCCTCTCGCCACCTCTAGGCTGTTCTTCAAATTAAAACAATAAACACATCTCCATTTATACATTTTTGTTATTACCTGGTTTTGGAATACTCTGAGTGACATTATGAATTAATCTGCTGCTCTTATTGGTTCAAATTTAACTCTATAGTTCAAGATACACTCAATCACATATTCTATCTGCTCAAAAAGTAATATGTAACAAGAATAAAAGGTTAGAAAAGAAGAAATTATATATTTGTTATTTTTATCTAAACTCCTAATGCTATAATTTCATACTCACCATTGGGTCAACCCAAACTGTATTTTCCGAAGCTAGCACTATTTTTGCTTCATGGGGATTTCCTTTAATTTTGTGATAAATGTGGCTAGTAACCTAAGAAAAACAATTTTCAGTCTCTTTTAGATGTACAACATAATTTTGCAGTAATTTTAGCCATGATAAGAATATTCAATAAATCATTATTATTTTTTAACTAACTGATCACATGCTCCTAGTATTAAAAGATTAAAATAGTGTCACTCCTTGAGGAAGGCGCTTTCTTAACTGAAGGCTACTCAAACAGATCATCTTAGAGAGGACATCCTTCCCCCGTTACTCCTCCTTGAAGATTCAAGATTACCACTAACTTATTTGGGAAGGCCACATGCACTCTACCTCCACTTAGAAAACCTGAAATGAGGAAATGGTTTCTGGCTTCTCTGACACTTCCCACAGAAACTGTGAAACTCATTGCTTGAATTGTACGAGAGCATCACATCCTGAAATACCCCAAATTGTCTGTTGACAAAGAAGTTGATAGGGCAGCATATTAAAGATCAGAATGTATTTGCAATTCAAAGAAAAGGGGAATATTCTAATGATTTCAAAAATTATGCATTAGTCACAACAACAAATCTTATAATTTCACCTTATTATTTTGTAGGCATAAAAATCAAGAAAACTAACTTAGAATTATCTGGGCCTATCTGTTGGTAGTATTAATAAGCAATGAAATTTGAGAACTCAGTTCACATAATTGTTATTCCACAGGAAAAAAGAAACCAAGAAAAATTACAGGAAAAAAAAATATTCTTGGGAACAAAAAAAAGATTAACATTACCCTTGGGTTCCATTCAATTTCATTATCAATGGGCTTCACACTACAAACTATGAATTCCACAGCCTGAGGTGGCAGACACTGAAATCTTGCAGGTAACTGAAGCAGTTGATGGCTCTCAACTTGAGTTATTCTGCCTTCATCTATGTATTTAATTGTAACATTAAAGAATAAGTTTTCTTCTTCATTTGGGGAAACCTCTACCACCTGAACTCTTCAAGGGTTAGAGAGGAAAAAATAAATTATTATTTATAATATCAGTTGTAAAAAAAAGCTCTTAAATCTACTTTTTTGATCCTTTAAAGATGAAATTTTCACAGTAAGGAAAAACAGAAAGTGTATTTCATAGATGTTACACATTTTTATAGTATCACAGAAATGCGTGTGTACATGTGTGCTTAACTCTAGTTTCCAAGGAAACTTTGAAATTTCTTTCTCAAATAGTAAAAGTCTGAATTATTTTGAATTAAAAAAATGAAAAAAGTTGAAGACTTTTACCTGTGAAAAAGCGATTCTTCATACAATCCATACAATGCTAGCCTCTCCACCTTTTCAACACAGACCTTATTACTAGGTTTCTTAAAATAATCATTCATTTCTTCAGCAAGAATTGCGTATTGGTCCTTCTGTTTATCTATTATGCGACCGAAGTAGTTTGTTGCATTTATAATATGGAGAGGTACTATCTGCAACACAGAATATATTAGGGGAGAGACTAGAGAGACTAAATTAAGACTAAATGATTTTTGAGGTTAACTGTCATTCAAGATCACCTACATCCTTCAATCCTATTCTAACGAGCAGGCATTTTTCCAACTCAACTTCTCTCCCTTCCCCTTTAGAACGCTAATTCTTGTCTCTTATACAGTGTATTTTGATTACTAAAATCTATAAGAATTTGCTAACCTTTGTTAATTTTGGTCAATGGTTGCAGTTTACATGAGGGAATACACAGAACACACATCTCTTCCTACAGAAAGCTAGGTTAGAAAAATCTTCATTATTAAGGCAGAAGATAGTCAGAGAGCAACTTAGTCACCAGCAAAATGTTTTCAGCTCAGACTAAGAAAGTATAAGGAAAATATTTTATACTGCTTATTTACATTGTAACCCTGCAAGCCTAAAGTGGAAAAAAAAAGGAAAAACATCCCAGAGATACAGTATATAATACAATAAAATTAGCATGATCTGAGAAAAAAACAGTAATGTGTCAAATATAGCCAGTTATGATCTGTTCTCGTGACCACCTGAAAGCAATTTGAATACTAATAACTTACTGTCACATATCCAGGTGCTGGTATAATTTTATCTGGCACATCTGTTTGTAAATTAATGTGATGACGATCTGCACACACTCTCCTATTCCTACGTATTAGGAGAAAAAACAGTTTAGAAAAGAAACCTTTATTTTCATTGGTAAAATATTTAAATTCAACTTAAAACACTTCAAACAGTAAAAAATTGCCTAAGTCCCAAATGAGACAAACTGACTACTAAATAGTATCAATGCCTGAAGGAGAGAGGCAAATAAAACCGTCAAAACTATCTTAATGAGTGAAGCCTGTAATAAAAATACTACTTCAGACAAAAATAAAACATAAAAATTAACTTTTTTTCATTACTCAATGATATCGTCATTCAAGTCATACCTGACAACATATAAACTTCCTCTCTCTCAAATGACCTTCCTCTGGTCATTTGTATGCAGCTCAGAGGTAAGTTACCATCTACCTGCCCAGCTCTGAGGCACAGGAGAAGATAGAAGATAAAGTACATATCAGCAAAGCGAAACTAAGCCTACAATAATAATCAATCAGTGGCTTGAAGCTATGCCTACAGTAATAATCAATCCATGGCTTGAAGCTCGTTGAAGTACTTCTGAGTAAGTGTTAGGTCCAATTATGGCATCAGTCTATGTATTCGTCTCCAGAAAAATGTGGTTTTTTTTTGTTCTTAAAGAATGGCACAAGCAAAGCATCGAAAAATGAACCATGAGCAAAATATGATCCAAATGAGAATATTTTACAAGAAAATTAATCAAGTATCTAATATTAGTAAATGATTCAGAGCACATAATGCCTTATCATGCAAGTATTGGGAAAACTTATTTCCTTACTTGCAAACCCCTAGTGTTTTAAGATAGGTGCACAGTGGCCTTGCAAACTTTTTCTCTTCTTCAGCTTCCAGCACCCTGGTTGTAAAATCATGAAGTTCTTGTGGGATTTCAGTTTCAGCATGCTCCAAATAACGCAGGACCCCAAGAACATGGCAAGTATCATTTTCTGTCAGTAATAAGACCGACCTTGCCTTTGTATGTTCCTGATCCACATAAGAACCCTAAGAAAAAAAAAAAAAAAAAAAAGAAAAAAGCTTATCCATTGTATAAGTATTAACTTATATTAACTTGTTCATGACTTGCTCAAACCTTCTCTATCACATTATGGAAGTTGTCAGACATGTTCTGCAGACGACGACCAAAGATTCTTGGAGAAGAAGGAAAACTGAAATGTATCACACAGGTTGCATCCGTAATTCCCAAAGATTGCATGCAGTCATCTGTTAAGACTAAAGACAACATTTTAAACATACAACATACTTACGTAGTACTAAGATTAAGTATTACATCATATTCGTCACACTTGTCTCCTTTTACCCATTCATTGCTGTTAAAACAGCCAAAAAAAAAAAAGGATCTTTTTAAAAATACACTCACATAAAGTATTATGTTTGTTCAGTCAAATTTTGTAGGCATATGGCAGATACGGGAATACAAATTAGTCTCCTTTCATCACCTCCTGAGTAAACCCGTATCTTGAATCAGTATCAAGACAAAACCAGAAATAAACACTGCAAAGGACTCTCCAATTTTTAACTAAGAATAAGTCAAACTCAAGCATAAATCCAATGAAACTGACAAACCTCATCTGCTAACATTTGACAGACCTTTCCCTAACACTTTCTGAAGATCCCAACAGCAAGATGAGCTAGTACAATGTAACTCACAAAATAATTGCAAACTGACAGCAAAACAAAAAATAACTCACCTAACACAACACGAGTGCCAGAACTGCATTTTTTTGTCCAATGCTGTAAAGCATATTCAAAATTAAACTCACTTTCTTTATGTATTTCCACCGAAAATACTGAATTACTTCTCAGTGCCTGGTAATGAAAAAAGTGACATTAGCATACTACAATAACTGCTCTAATAAACTCTAGTTTTAGTATATCTTGTTAGCCTGTAGCTGCTATTGGGTACTATAAAGAGAGAGAGCCAGTGAAGAGGTTATACAATTCTTACGCTGTTTGTATGAAATCTATTTAAGAATATTCATTTCCTACATCAAAAGGCTCTACAACTGTCAAGTTCAAGGTTCATAAATCAGAAGAGAAATACAAAAGCACTGGGTACATTAAAAATTCAAGTGTCAAAGTTAACGCTTATTCCAGACAGATTAACACTTACACTATAAGCATCCTTAATGATCTATTCCAGCTTTTTCAAAAGAAATATGTTCCCATTTTTTCAGCATCTCTGACCATCTATTCCTATTATACCAGAGCAGTTAGCCATATATCCTTTCATCTTAGACACCTCTCATCCTTGAAGACATCCACAAGGTTTCTTAAGGTCTTAATTTTAACATCCTCATAACCTGACCCCCTTAGCAATAGTATATCCCTCATCCACACCTTCCCGTACAGGCTTAACAGCATTGGTCCCCATCTCCTGTTTAACAACCTGATCAGGTGAAACATCACTCTTACTTCATACCTTCTGAGGACCAGGAAAGAGTCAATTAAAGTACAAAGATTTTTACTATTCTCTATTGCTATTGCTCTTTCGATTTTATTCTCTATTACTATCCATTACTATGTTCATTGCAGAAAAACTAAGCACAATGAATAATCCTTAGACTTCTCTAAATACTTAGCACACAATCCCATTAAGGAGTTTTAAGACCACAGCATGTTGTAGGGGGAAAAGTTTTTGAGAAATTTTTCTACCAGTTTCTAAGAAGATCTCTAACAAGTTTACTATCTTCTGAACCTAGTAAACAGTTAAAAATAACCTTCCTCTCCCCAAGACTCCAAAAGCACACATCCTCACGCTGTCAGAATTCTTACAGAGAGAAAGCCACCTCAATGCAAATCAGAAGTTTCTATCGAACAGCCAAATATCAGTTAAGAACTCAGTAATAGACGCTTTCTCTGTAGGAATGCTCTAAGGGGTCTCTGCTTAAGCTGGCGGGTTGGACTAGACAATCTCTAGAAGTCCCATCCAACCTTAACCATTCTGTGATTCTCTGACATGCCTGTCACATAAGCTTTTTTTTAGAGCTGGCAAAAAGGCGGCATTGGGAACTCTTCTTGAAAGAGAGAAACAGTCAGCTTCCAGATGTATAGCCCTCTTCTCAGAAGCCAAGATATTTAACTTGCCATATTAACATTTTAAATAGCATTTAGCTGTGTAAACTGTTACCTGATGAACCATTTCTGCTTCATTTGTGGTATTAGTGAATATCAGCATCTTTTCAACATCATTAGGTGTTAAATCCAGTATTCTGAGCAACACAGCAATTCTCTCACTGTTTAAGCAAAGCTGCACAACCTAAAAGTCAGTACAAAACATAAGGCAGATAATTCATCACATCATGCTACTAATTCTTCCATTTAGCAAGTACTACATACTCTTTAACAATATCACCGAAATAAAGAAAACAGTACACCCTAGCCCTCTTGCTAGTTCAGAAAAAATACACTTCTTGGAAAGGTCATCAATTTAGAATCATTTTCAAAAGCATATATTCACTTAATACAATCAAACTCTAATATTTATGCACCTAAATAAAACACTTAAAATTGCCACCAAGGTTTTTCATATTTTATACAAATCAGATTTACTGATGTCAGCTTGACATTTTCAAGCATCACTCCAAAAGAACACCCCCAAAACACACATAACCCCCTGCCCCGAGTCTGAAACACTGTTAATAACTAAAGCATCAGAACTTGAACATCTTTCAATCCTGTCAGACAACAAAAAAACAATTCATCACAAGAAGGGTATTCTTTTTAGGTCTGTGTGATGCTTCAAATATCCTACAAACTCCCCGACACGTTTAAGCTCCAATTTATGGGACAAAAGGACTAAAGTCACAGTTGCAACACTTGGTACTATTCTTAAGGACTAAGGCATATTACCTGGAAATTAAGTGAGGAATAATTGATAAATAACATTTTTTACTTTGACCTAACATTTCCAGAAAATAGCTTCCACGTTGTGCAGCACAAGCCACACAGAGCTGTTAGTATTGAAAATTAGTATTTTCAAGCACTGTTTTGGAATAACTTTTAACTCTGCTATTCACAGTTAACAACTCCAAATACTTTCCTATATGTATGTACGTATATATTTAGTTAAAAATTAGACCACTTAGTAGCACTTCACACCAAAACCAAATCTCTTTGCACTAATAATGAAATAGTCAAGGGAGTATCTTTACTCTGCAACCAAATTAAATGACTTTCAGCTCACTGAGTGTCTAATATCATACACTGCTTTTCTAAGTATGAGCTCAGGCTGATCTCTGAATCTTAACAGAGTTCTGCATTATGAACAGACTTCAGCATTATCAAACTTAAAGCACACCAATCAGCAGACTTGCATACTAAGCTTAATCAGCACACAATAGTAAGATAACCTAGCATGCAAACAGCTGCACCATTCCCAAATTCCTACTTGTTGGACGTTTCCATATATGGAAGCTTCTTCCATAGCAGTTATCACAATATAAGGATCATTCATGAACTCCTTTAGCAAACGTCTCAAATTTTTATTCCAACAAGTTCCAACAGCAACAATCTGATGTGGGGAATACAGACGTTCTTCTACAGTTATGGTTCTCCTGTAATAATCCAGTATGGTAAAAATCTATTAAAAAAAAAAAAAGAGATTTTTTTTCTACCCTTTTATTCTAATCCAGTGAATATATTACCATAACAGACACTGTTTAATCAAACAAGGTGAAAGCAGACCTAAGAGGTCAAAGGTACTCATGGAAGCATGAAACAGGACAAAACAGAGCACTTATTCCATTAATTAAACAAACCACACACCTACAGATGGCAGAGAAGGGTTACAAATCTACTTTTCTTGTATTTCGTTCTGCTAGAACTACACTTTTCTAACTCTCTTCACAACTTTTTCTCTGCAACAGGATTGAGAAAGGCTGTTTCTTTGAGTATCTTCCTGCACCTTCAGGACTGTTAAGGGCATGGAACAGAAAGAGCACATCACCATCTGAACAGAGAGTGCATTTACCTGTTCACTAGCTTCAGAGAACAGTACCTCAATCTCATCAAAAATAAGATGGCAAAGTCTAAGAAATAATAAACTGTGATGTTCAAACAGTCTCAAGAGGCTGTACGGTGTAGTCACGATAACTTCACCTACATATTAGAAGAAAAATTGTTATGTACCTTACTCATAACTTGAAAAAACACCAAAAAATGCTACAAACCATAGTCATTTAATCAAAAGGTCATATCTGCATTTCAGATTTATTACCTTGAAAATTTATATAAACATACACACATATACGTGTATGTGTATATATATGTGGAATGTTTAACACACACACATGCACTTACACATGTGCATATACACATTTAGACACATTCTGACCCAAATGTCTGATGTGTGGTTGGTAAATATTTTGGTTTGCCAGTGCAGTCTCCATCCTCGGAGATTTTCTAGATCTGACAGAATAAAAACCCTGAGCAACACTGTCTGATCTCAGAGCTGGGACTGTTAAGGTTTAACAGAAAGCCCACAAAAGATCAGCAAAAGCAAATAAAGTGTTTTTAGTAAATACTTAGTAGGGCAAGTTTCGCAACAGCTTTTTTGCCTCTTTTATGCTACCTCGTCACTATACTCTCTATATACTACTACAGTTAAATACACAAATTACTTGGAAGCTACTGCAGTAAGCATATTGCATTAAACAACAGAAATCTGTCGTAAAAACAACTTCAAATAATATAAGATTATTATTAATTCATGCCATTTTGTATTCAGTGAACTATCAGATCCGTTTGAATCACTCACTTTTTTGATACTTTTACCAATACTTTTTTTTTTGTATGAAGGATACAGCAGAACTGCATCCAGTTTTAATGCTGTAAAGCAGCATCAGACCTGTCTTCCTAAAATTTATCAATAAATATATATAAAAACACTCACATACATGGGAGCACTTCTGTGTAGATATATTTCCTTGATAGGAATGGATACTTACACACCAATCAAAGTTATTACAAAACCTGGTTCAAAACCTAGCAATCCTAGGATTAATCCTATTTCAGCAACATCTTTAGCAACTCTCTGCAACTTATCTAACTTGAGACTAACAGTCATGGAGCTTAAAACAAAAATTTTGAACGTATTGGTATCAGATTCACAGACAGAACAGAGATTAGTTTGAACAACATTTACAGTTAAAAAGTCTTACTGGAACTCCATACAAAATTAGTGTTAAACATACAGAACTATCAATCTGTATAACAAAAGACCTAAAAACTATTAAATGATTATTTCACAATTTCCTGAAGTTATGACAATCCATATAGTTTTCAAGTATACTTAAAAAAAAAATTGAAAATATAATAAAGGTTCTTACATCCTCGATGAATTTTAATGTCTCTAGCTTCTTCTTTTTTTTGCCCAACAATTACCAACATGGGATGAAGAGGTCTGGAACATCTGCTGTATGTTTTCAATAATTCAAAAACAAGTTGTGCCTTCTTCCATCCAGGACATACAACTAATGCTAATGGCTACATTCATGCACAAACAATTTTACACCGTATTAGACAACAGTTCAGAATTTTAAATCATGCTATGCCAGTATTTAAGGCAAATAAAAAAAAATTTGCAAAGCAGAATTTTGAATATTTTAAAACTGAAGCTTTTAATACTGTAATACATCCTAAATACAGATATTTTAGATGCAAGGAATCCTAAGTTAGGATACCTGAAAACAAAAAAGGATGCATAAAGCAACATAAAGCAAAATGTCCAAAAATAATTTAAATATGGAAACTGCAGCACCTTATTTTATTAAGGTTGTTTGATACAGTTTCCAGAGGTCACTTCCTGTCTCAATGATTCTGTTTCTATGATCTGATTAAAGTTACAAAAGCAATTCACCTATTTAGAACAGCTAGTAGATGTTTTAAACAGCTACTAAAAATTTTGATTTAGTGAGGACAGATCACCATCTTAAGAACAAAACTTCATGGAATATCTAAGTGATATCTACATTAATCACTTTAGACATTACTTGATAAACAAGTTTTAGATCTCCACTTTTTGTATCTTTTTTTAAACGATGTACTGTAAAGCAGAAAACCTGATACCATTTGTTAATATATACATACTCCACTCCTATTCGGCAAGGATTTGTAGCAGCTTTCTGACTGCAAAAATGTAAGAACTGGTGGAATGTATAACAGAGGATCATTTCCCTGATGTGAGATGGCAAGTACATCACATCCTCGAGCTATTGGTGGCCAACAATAAGATTCTGCAAAGTTAGGGCCCAAAAAATTTGTCCGAATCATTTCCTACAGAAAGAAGAGGTGCACATGAAAAGGAGGTATTTAAATGTTCATCCTAACAAACAAGAATAAAAATAAGTATGTTAAAGACTGTTCATCTACTTTCCAATAAATATCCTTAGCTTTCACAAAATTCATAAACTTAGTCTCAAACTCTATGTGTAGCAGCAGCCGGTCTTTCATAAGAAAACTGTACAAAAGTCTGACCAGTCTGTCTAAAGTTTTCATTTATTCAGTTACATAAACTGAATAACTAAATATTCCTTGAGCAAGACAACGTTTGATCACAATGACAAGCTATCCCCAATCTCTGTTGGGGCACAACATTATCTTTAAAAGACATTCAGTGTAATACTAAATTCTAGCATTACCTTTTTCAGTTCATCAAAAAGTGGTGCTGTTTCCAGAATTGTAGATGGTTCAATTTTGTTGCTAAGAAAAATAAAGTTTCCTTCTGCACTAACGTTTTGAAAATTCTTAAACTGTGTGACAAGCAGAAGACAGTTTTAAGGGCAATATGTAACAAAAAGATTTTAATTTGTATACATAGACACAATTGCAATTCTTGTATTTTAAAAATGCCATTTTGATAAAAGTAGGTCAAAATGATCTCTTCATTATATACAGATAGTTAAACATATCCCAGAGGCAAGTCAAATTAGTAGCATCCCTTTCTCTCTACAAGATTTAAAGACTACTGTAACACAACACCTGAAACTCCTCAAAAGAAGGCATTACATGTTCTGTATGCACTTAGTTTTCAACTACAGCATCAAAATATAAATAAAAGACTGACTAGTATAATTGCACAAACTAAATAAAAGTTAATGTCTATAATACCTGTTGGTCATCTTTAATGAGATGAGTCTTCAGGGGATCAGAATTTAAGAATTGCAGTAGTCTGAGGTGTTGGGATATGAGAAACAATATAAATAAAAAAGTGAAAAATACCATCAGCATTTCAAAAATCTTCTCACAAACCAAGAACTTACTCAACTGTCAGATCTCACAAAGCAAACATGGCACAAATCAATTCATGCTGTCACATCCTTAAATCAGAAAATGTTATACCTTATGCCTAAAATAAACTGAAGCAACTTAGCATGTTTTGAGGAAGTACCACCATGTCTACTAAATATGTTTTTTAGTTTTTTTTTTTTTAAAGAATAGGGTTTTTTTGGTGTAGTGTGGATGAATGCCCACAACTTCAAATTCCCCTCTTTGTCAAAGGGATTTGTAAGTTTTTTGTTTTAATCTTCCTCAGAATAATAACCAAAACCATACTACAGCTCCTAGAAATTTGCTCACATAGCTATTTTAAATATTCTACACACTGAACCATACCTGTCTGTGTGAACATGAATAGCTGTGTTTTTCTCAAAAGGCAAACCTGGCATTCCTTCAACAATCTAACAAGAAAATACAAATACTTAAACACTTAAATACTCCTTAAGACTAATATTCTTGAAAAAAAGGTTAAGTACACAAAATTAAAACTGGATTTCTTACCATACCGCAGTATTCTCCAAATATTTAGATACCTCTTGTCACGGAATGAGTACAAAATCACAAGCTTGATTTATTTTAACAAAAATTTGGATGAAAATCTTCAGGAAAAAGTCTAACTTGCTGCACTGAAGTTGTAAAATCCTCTTGAATAAAGAGTTTACTAGCATTCATAATACAGTAGGAAACAATCAAATAGGTACAACTAGACCAAAAAGACCTGCATCCCCCTCATGTTTGAAAAGCAGCTCTTTATGGAAATTATGGAAGTTAGCTCTTTATGAAAGATAACAGGAATTTTGCTCTGCTCCAGTAATAACTCGCTTTCACCATGACTGTCTTTTGCTATTCCACAATAATTTCAAAAGCGGTAGCCATCCTCCAATTCTCAGCAGAGGCAGAAAATGATTCCTGCAAAACATCTTTCCCTCTAAGCTCAGGAAAGAGCAAGAACCATTGCTATTAAAAAGCAAATCATTCCTTTAAATCTTCTGCAGAGAATGACACAAGGCAGCACATGAGATCTTTGAAGAGGAAAACCTGGATACACTAGTACTATGAGATTAAGTATCTAATCTCAGGTACTAGATGACATAGCAAGTAAGAGACTCCAGGAACATTTACCAAAATATAAAGTGAGGACTAATTTGTTCGCAGAGAAACATTAAGAATTACCTTGCTATATATTCATATAATGGAAAATCCTAGTATGGACAGCTACCATCTTAATAAAATTATAAATAAAAGACTGCATAAGAAGGGGTAATTCCTGAAAGGCCATGGGTGCATTTTTATCCTCTGTAATTAAAGAAAGTGCACTAGAATATTCTGAAATACATTAGCGATTTATGCAGTCCCAAATCTAGTTTACACAGAAGAGCAAGACAGACGAATAAAGTTGTCATTATCTAACTTTGATAATATAAACTGAAATATAATACTTACAGATTCAGGGCTTCCATTTAGATCCGTGCTTGACATTTGGTGGTTATGCAGTCCTTTCTTGAAAAGGAAGGAACTATAAACAGTACGACCTAAGAGGGAGAAAATAAGTAATACTAAGTTTTAAGTTGCCTAGCATATACAGAATCAGTGGGCTGCCCCTGATTTGTCATTAAGTTTCTTGTAAATTCTCTAATAAAGAAACATAGATAGTTAACTTTACAGTTCTAAGAGAGAGCTAAGTGGATAAACTAAAATATTAAACTAGCAAAGTAGCTTTTTTTTAAAAAAAAGAATCACTGTAAGCAACTTAAAGTTTTAAAAGCACCTCTGTTCAAATAGAACCCTCCAAGCTCAAAAAAACCCACAACCCACTATTGACCAAAGCTGAGTAATTTACATTATAACATCTAATACTATTAGTCATATCAGCAAATGCTCACATCAACTCATCCTTAGATTTCCTACGCCACACTATTCCTTCATCTGATTGACTGGTCTTCTGATACATAAATATCTTTTGTTAAGGGGAAAACATTTTATCCAATTCTTGGACTCAAATCCAGATACTAGGCCCAGATTCAACATATCAAATTAACGGTACATAGCACATGGCATATATAACTGTTACCGATATACAGGGTACTCACCTGTTTCAAGACTCTTGGATATCTTCTCCTGAAACGGTACTGGGCTGAAAGCAAGTGGAGGATGAGCAATTTTGAGTGGAAGAGGATAGTCAGCATTTAATGATGTCTGACTCTCTTCATCATTTCCAGGATACTCTGTAATCTCTTTACTTTCTTCAAAATGTGCAAAGTTCTTTGAGACTAGATCATCATTAACACATACCTACAAAAGAAAGTATTTCTTACCTGGTATCTACAGGCAATAAACTGCAACATTACAAACATTTTTAGCATGTATTTGAAGCTTTAAATGACAAGACTGAAAAGGTGTCTGTGAATGCTTTCTGAAAAATTAAAAAAATAGCATCTTGATACATTTCTCTAAAGCAGCTTTAGTTACTTCTCACTAAAATTCTACAATTCTTTCTGCAATCCCCTAAAAATTCAAAATTATTAAGAAGTCAAGCTGATTTAAATGGTTTTTATTCAACGTAAGCATAAAACCAGAAAAGAATACAGGCAAAGTATTGCTATCTCTAAAATTCTACAATGTGTTGACTCAAGCAAGATCAATGACACTACTGTCATTGATTCAAAACTGACCAAAGAGATTAGAATTAGTGTACAACTTCAAAGTTATTGTGTATAACACAGTCCACAGCACTTCAGTATTAGAAGTAAATGTCAATTCAGAAGCAATGTGTAAAGAAATTAAAGATACTGAAGGACCACTCAAGTCTTTTGTTAAATCTCCACTGTAGCTGCTCTATGTCAAGTTATTTGTTTTCTGTGGACCTAGTTTTTGCAAAGACATGGTCTTACGTAAACAGACAGTGTGGAATATTTAAAGATGTTAAAGACGATCACCAGAAATAATAAATAATAATAAAAAAATACGAACGACATCACAAAGGGTGCACCAAAAAATTTTTCACAATAGCCTTCCATTTGAATTACAGCATATTTTTTCAAGTGACATCTCAATGTGAGGTGTAGACTAATTCAATGTTAAAACTACAAAATTTTCTTAACTTTCTTTAAAAACTCAAGACAGTAATTCACTAAAAAAAAAAAGACCCTAATGCTTAAAAACAGGTACAAGTTACAGAATTTGTCATCTCACATTATCCCTGTAGAATGTTAAGAACAATGCGGATATAAAGTCAAACCTTTAATAAGTAAATCATTTATCTTTTACTGCACCTGACAGAAATTAGAAAACTCATTTAGAAGTCATGCTTTTTTGGTTTTAACCTGATAACAATTTTATAATTTATTTAGTGAGGAATGTTAACAGATCTGTAGATTAAAAAAAGAAAATCTTACCTTTTCATTTTTTATTGTCACATAAAGTAGAACCTCAAATTTGTTACCTTCGATAACACATAACTGGGCTTTGATTTCAGTAGTTGCTAAATGTAGTAACAAAACCAAAAAAACAAGGACAATATTAACTTCTTACCAAATTATTTTTGCTTGTACTTTCCAAATTAGTCAAAAGTTACATGACAAAAAATATGTAAAATAATTATTTGAAGATAAACTAATACAAATATAGTACTTTTAAATGAAGAGTCTAACAAAGTAATAAAAACTCAAACACAAGCTAGACTTACTTCTACATTAAAAATTTGTTCACCTTTTATCCTCAAACAATCTTTGATAAAAATGTATGCTTTCCAAATACAGGATATACTCTTCTTTACAAAAGATGTATTTGTACATAATTTGGTTATGCTGCGTATTTAAACAATAAACCTTGCTATTAAACCATGATTGTTGGAGAATTCTGAAGCATTCTTTTGTATACATAAGTGATGTACCAGTAAAAGAAAATTATCTTGTTTCTTAACAGTCTGGTTTGGGGATATCTCTGAAATTAAGTTTAATGTTATCACTGCTCCCTTCAAACCTTCTAATCTTCTATAATTATATATAATATTTTAAAAGTATAAAGAAACATTATAAATAACAAGAAGTCCAGTTAGTATGCAACATTATTAACATAAAGACTCCTTATTACTTCCATATTCCTTCTCTACCCCTCGACTATCTGCTTACTCGCAAGTAGAACAAACCCCATATAAGAATTTTTTTTTCCAGCTAGAAGCACACGACCAAGAAATCAATTTTAGTATAAAAGTCTTTTTATAAAAAGACTAACAGCTGTCTCACACCAAAACAAAGGCTAGATATGAGAAAGATCAGATGAGTTACTGAAATATTAAATGGTGAAAAGGACAAGAACAGACTAGAAAACAGGTAGTTCTAGTTTAATAAATATATACTTGAAGTACAATCTATTAATCAACATAAGTATAATGAAGTTACATACCTGAAGGGGTAAACTGGTAAGGGAGACCCTGTCATCTCTACAGAAGACTAAACAACATAAACTGATAGCTAAGAGGGTTGTAATGCTCAATCAATGGATGAGGTGAAGGCACAAAAAAGCCCCACTGTCCAAAACAGATGCTCTAATGAGTGCTATGTTATTCAGTCTGCCTGAAAAACCCAAATCAGATACCATCTAGTCAACTATTAAACTTCCCATTATATGGCAGCCCACCATACTGAAGGTCTGCACTCATTCATAGCTGATGACTATATATTCATCATTTGGGCTCAGTCAATCAAAATAAAATGAAGAAAAGATTACGGCAATATTACTCCTCATTTTTAATCTGTATACTTAAAAATGTTGAGAAAATTAACCAAATACATAAAGCCAAGTATTTATTGCTCTGGCAGGAAAATTGCCAGTTATGATTCTAAGAGGATATTTTATTTACCTTTGAGAAGGCTTTGAAAATACTGAGTAGCAGCACAATCCCATCTTTTAGCTGGTCTAAGAAAATAAATGTAATAAATATAACCAGTTACCCCAAAACATCAACAATTAAAACCGTATTATGAAAACTGACACATGAGAAAACATTTGTCTCAAAATAGTGGGAAGTCTTAAAGACTCTAACCACTAGAACAGAATTAGCAGATTACTTAAAGTGTAAAGTTCGATCTTTATTATAACCATGCCTATCGTTTACCACTAAAAACAGGAATGAATTGGAGTTGAATTATTCCTCATATACTTTTACTATATTACACCCAGTAATAATAATAAAAAAAAAAAAAAAAAAAAGGAGGTAGTAGACGACCATCAGTTCAGCACAGAACTCATGTAGAATTACTACACAAAAACACACCAAATCCACCCACACATGCAAAAACAGCACAAAAGGACGAACTGATAAACAAACTCATGTGCTAGATATGAGCTCAAGGAGGTGGCAGAGCAAGGACAAAAAAACTAACGGAAGCTTGTCAAAATTCTCTGGTGTCTACGTAAGCATGAAAAGGCTCAAACCAACCAATGGAAAAAGCCTAAGTCGTTAAGGAAGTAACTTGTACAACCCCTAATTAACTTACTGCAATCAAATTGGAATAAGCAGACAAGGCACATTCCAAAATTTTGCAACAGCAAGTAAGAAGTTGTTTGTCTAAAAGAAAGCCAAGTCTGAGATTCATGAGATTATGAAACTGGAATATAAACCAGAAGGTTTATAAATTCTTTTTTGACTCCATGTAAACTGAACGGCTCCTTTTATATTTTAAAGAAAGACCTTTTATATTTTAAAGAAAGAAAGCATTAAAGATATGAAGAAAAAAAGAAGAAAAAGGCAAAGCTGAACATAACCTCCAATTTATTTTATTAACTGATTATTCTAGCTATGGGGAAGATGGCAAATCTCCTCTCAGACTTCCAGATAACATTTGACCTTTACGTAAAATTCTGAATTGTACAGGCAATTCCAGTCACCTATGGTCAAGAAAATACTAACTCAAATTTCACCAAGCGCTAAAAGTGACAGAAAAACAATCAGAAGAAAGAACACCACCACAGAGGCACAAATTAGAAATGCTTTGATTCAACAAAATAAAGGCTAAATTTTTCCTTTTAAGCGTCCTAAGGAAAGAAAAACAAGAAATATGTTAAAGATCACTGCAGGCACAAGAATGAACATTTAATAATTATAAAATAAATAACTGTTCCACAATTCTAACCACCAACATTAAAAGATCCTGGGACCTTCCAGTGGGGTACTGAGAAAAGCTCAGCAAGACTTGTTTTGTTAATGAATCATCTGAAATAGAACACATTTCCCAAATCTGATCTCCTATTAGCTTCCTTTTAGGAAATTTTAAGAAAATTCTCCAACAGTTTCAAATCTAAAAGATTTATGACTATATCAGACTCTATCTTAAACTCTACTTACATTATTTTTGCAGTATCTTCACAGAAGTTGATATGCAAAGTCACTGGTTTTGTGCGATACAGTCCACATCGCTTTGCTCTAAATGGAATTTGCATAAACGGATCCACTGCAATTCGAATGCTTAAAAAGAGAGCAGAAATAACATCATTTTACAGAGCAAATTTTACTCGACACATCTGTGCATATCTTTCCTTTATCTGTTACCCAGTTCTTACAGAGTTTTGGCTCCTACTACAGAACTTCCTGAAACAATCGTTTTATTCTTTCCAAGAGAGGTGCTGTCAGCAGCAATTAGTGAATACTTTTCCTTTGGAAATTAATAACTTTCTATTTGCTAGGAAGTTTTCTGATACTTATTCTCAACAGCTTAGTCTTTTCATGATATTTAGCCCTCAATACTATCATGCTGGCATTGCATATGCCATTTGGGAATTCTTGCTTCTGAGTGAGAAATCAGATTTCATTAAGACCAACAAGAAGTTTATGTATTAAAATACCTCATCTTCCTTAATTTGCAATTGTTTTCCTAAAACTACTAATAAAATGTTCATTGATAAGTAATTATCCCTTGCATTCAGTTTGACAGGAAGTTTTTAATAAACAGCAAGATACTGTATTTAATGTATTTTTAAGATCTGCATGTCATTTTTTTTTGAAGCAGTAAATAAAGCAATAAATTTACTTCCATAGAAACACACTTTTAAACTCACAGCAATGTCAAGCCACTCTTTAATGAAGGGACACCTAGGACTAACCATCACTTAACTCATAAGCTTTTTTTTTCTTTTCCTTAAGCTTTCTTCCTTCTATAAATATTGCAAAAGACACTTATTCACACTAGCTGTACTCCAAGATGTATATTTTAAACAAGGAAAGTCTACTCTGAGCCTGAGAACTGAAATAGGCTTGCTTGTTTGTTGTATTTCAAGACTCTAGAAAGAGTAGGTTCCATACCGCTTTATTCAGAAATACAAAAAAACACCATGCCAGGTCAGTTTGTCAGCCTTTAATAAAGTAAACAAGCTAATAAACTAAATTTGAAAACAACATAAAGATGTTGTTTAAAAATCTCCTAAAATCTCCGGGTTTTTTTGCCAGTGATCTTCATTGGTTATCATTTGTAATTTTAGTTGTTTATAATAAGAGAAATATTTAAATAACGTTAACAGGAAATTGTACATTTTGGACATAAACTGCCACTTTCTCAACTTTTATTGCAAAAACTGCATTAGAAAAGGAAAAAAAACCACAGAACTAACATAATTTTCATCCACCCAGACAAGAGTCCATCACACGCCTAGTAGTCTTTTACAGACCCAACCCACACCTTAAATAAACCAAGCCAGCTAATCTTTGTGCATATTAACAAATATATTACAGTAACAGAATCAAAGAAACAACACTCACTCTTTTGATTTAACATAGATATACTTGGCATAATCCACAAGAAAACATTCCACTAGATAATAATCTGTGCAGGACATGATTGACTTAATAACTGCTCTACACCAGCATTTCAATTCCTTGCTAAAAACCACACACACCTGAAAGAGGAAAAAACAAAATAAAGCAAACAAATAAACAAAAATCAAGACAGTAACTTCTTGTAAATAGAGCTTTTTCATCCTGTTATTAGATTTTTTTTTTAGCTCCCCAGAGGCAAGAATGTACTATTTATTATACAGTCAGATCTCTTTTCCTTAGCTGCAAACATTGCAGCTTATGTAGCTATGAAATTTGCAGTTAAGCATGTATAATACACATGAAAGCCATTCTCTACTTTACTACATGCCAATATTTAATACAAGATTAATGCATATCTAGAATCCTTCATTACCAAAAAAATGAAAATACTATTTGTGTCTTGTACATAACGGAATTGCTCTCTGCGTACGTAATAGAACAATGATTTTACCTGGCCTTCTTCTAGCGTTAGTGGTTTTATTTCATCCACATCTCGACAAGATTTGCCATAAAATTGATTCATCTCAGCATTCATGTTTTTATATTCTATTTCATTGGCTACATAAGGCCCACATCCTTTCACAGTAACCCAAAAGCAACTTGGATCTTCAATCTAATCAAAAGTGAAACACAGGAGGGGGGAGAAAAAAAAGTTAAATAACAAACAGTATTATCTCCCACTAAAACAATAAGACTTCATTAAAAATATCTGAGCAGTAAAAGGTAAAATAAGACTTAAAGACAGGCACCTTAAAAATTTAGACAACTGGCACCTGAATGTTAGCAAACAAACACCTTTCAGATTAGGAGTTCAATAAATTATTTCAGAAGGCCTAAAAACCATTTATTTTAATGTGGTCACAGGTTCCTGCTCAGGCTTTGTAAGCATTTATATCCCAATATTTCAGTTAGTCTGCATTCCTACTGTTCTGGAGAAACACTTTTTTTCATGTTTTGTAGAACTCATTATAAACTAGTAAGTGCTATACCATATTCGAGATGACTAAACCTAAAATGGAATATTTGCTGAATACTCATCTCTTCTGAAATTAAATCAAGATGATATAATCATAGAATGGTTAAGGTTGGAAGGGACCTCTAGAGGTCATCTAGTCCAAACCCCCTGCTCAAGCAGGGACCCCTAGAGCATAAACCTCTAAAAAAAAAAGAAAAAAAAAAAAAAAAAAGCTATATTTGACCTTGCATGTATCAGAAATGGTTGATAAACAGAAACACACAAGAATTTTATTTCTAAGTGTCTTCCATAGAGTTCCACTAAAAAGTAATTCTTTATACATTCAAAAACACCAGTATACCTCTAATATCAAGATTTCCACCATTTGTAGCTGAGTCTTCTTCAACATTGCTGCAAGAAATTGATAAGCATTCAATTAATCATTTTTAAAGCAGCCACTAGTTTTAAAGTATATCTGATTAGTGTACACATATGTCCTGTCGCAATTATTTTGCAACTTTTGAATGAGGTACTAATACAGCTAATCTACACACGTGAAACAGTTTTAAGCTGTTTTCTTGGTAAGACCCTATTTTGAAGTCTCACTATGACCCACCACATTTACTCACATCAATTTGCAGTGAATCAGAATATATTTATTATCCTCAGTCTATTTTCAATATATAGGCTGCTGTATTACATTTGAGGGCCCACAGAAAAAGTACAATTGGAAACAGGATTACTATAATCTAAGTACCTGACTAAAGGGATTACCGGGAGATGCTTACTTCACTAAAAAATACGAGCTGCCAACTTTCTCCTCCTAACCTTACCCCCTTCTAACAGAAATCTCAGAAAGTGGCAACGGGAAAAGAAAGGCATAGCAGAGGATGGAGGAAAGAGGAGCTAACCATTTTTTCCTGCTTTATTGCTCTCACCTCTAAAGATTCCTTCACTGCTTTGCTCTACACTCCTCCTAAACGGAAGGGAAAGCCGCCCGCCTGAGCGGGGCGCGGAGGCGCTCTGCCCGGCTCAGAACCTTCCAGAAGCACGCACCTCTGCCGCGCGCGGACGCCCCGCGCAGCGCCCACCGCGCAGGCGCACACAGGCTGGCAGGTGCTTCCCGCGCCGCAGCGCAGGCGCCGCCGGAGGGCGGAGCGGCGGGAGCTTCGTCCCGGCGCCGCTGTAGCCTGTCGGAGGTGCAGGTGAGGCGAGCGCCCCACTTCTGTCGAGTTTTGCGAGAAAAGGTGTCCATGCGGTGCTGACGGTGCTTCAGCACTCAGCAGGCAGCGCCCGGCCCACCATGGCGGCCGTTACAGCGCTGAGGTGAGGTGCGGCCCTTGAGCAGTAAGCAGACGGCTCTTCCCTGCTAAGATTCAACAGTAATCTTAAAAAAAAAAAAAAAAAAAAAAAAAAGATAAAAAGATCTTCCAGAGAAAATACTTGCTTTGAGTGCCTTCCAACACCTAGGCTTTAGTGAAAAGGTTATTTCAATTCCTCCCTCTCAAACTCTCTGTGGTAAGAGAGCTATGTGGTTGTTCACTCATTCCTCTGTTTATTGTCCCCTCTTTATTTGGGCCTGGACATTTTTTTTTTTCAGCCCGACTTGTTTTTAACTCCTAGGCAACCACCATGCTAAGCCCAGGGAAGTAAGGGGTACTTCCCCTGTCAGGGCCCTTATGTGGAGACTGGCTCTTTTTTTTTTTTTTTCAGCCTACATCAGTATGTTTAACTTACGACTACGGGATACTTTCTGTACACTCAGGCATTTGTTTCCTTTAGTGATTCCCTTCATTTTCTGTGTAGACTTAGCATCTTTTTCATTACTTTTATTTTTTTTCTTTTGACCACCATGCTTCCTCTAGTGGATTGTGATGCTTTTATTAGTGCAAAATGAACACCTTTAAGATTTGAAGGTAAAGAAGTAGAATATTCACTTAGAAATTACAATTCATTACTGTTTTTGACACATAGAGCAAGCTGAATTAGCATTAAAAGCTAATAGAGAAATAATTTAACGCATGTTGGTGAGTAAAAACTTATATAAGAAAATAACCTCTATTTTTATGCCTGCTTTCCTATATGGACTTTATCCTAATAGTCACTTTCTACCACAACGCAAAGCTAGTAGAATAGCACAGACTGTTTCATTGGATCGGGAATATTTATCAGATACAGAAGAGTCAGTGGGGGTCTACAATACCAAGGATAGTCTGAGCATTTTCAGACATAGGAATATAGAAATATTTTTTCAGTTGAAATGAATGGTGCAAAGCAACTCAATTTAATGAAAATATTGTAGAACTTTTTAACCGAAGTCCAGAACACAAAGCTTCCTGGCCAACTCTGCTGGCTCATATAAATAATCAGTCATTCTTTCACATAAAAGAGATTCCACAGCACTGCCCTCATTTGTTCCACTTGTAACACCAAAGAAATAAAACACATCAACAATTCTGGATCCAAAAAGCAGCAATACTTCCTCTGAAGTCTCTAAGCCTCACAACAAAGATGTATTTAGGAAAATAGTTACAAGGCAAAATGTGGGATGTTGAAATATGTAAGCAGGTATTTCCATGATAGTAGCTCTGAAGCTTTTGGTATCTTTCTCGCCGTTAAACAATTTACTTTTCCTGTTTTTTAAATTGTCACATTTACTCACTTACTTTAAAATAAGTATGATAACAGAGAGAATGGTTGCACTCAATCTGATTGAGTGCAATCTCATTAGATTATGTGCAAATTATTTCTACCTTTGAAAATTTGTAAGATTTTCATAGATTACCATTAATAGAAACAATATAGGTATATCAAATATAAAGTTTAAAAATCAAAATCAGAAAACAGACTGAGTTTTATCTAACAGAATTATGTGTACACATAAATATGGGTTCTTCTCAAAATGAGAGAGCAACTAGACTGGAAGACTTCAAGAAAAATAAAATATTTTATTAATTTCTAAACTGACATTACAGTTGTTCAAAAGATAACGCTGAAAAGCATAGTAAAATAATTATTGAATTAAAAACATATTTGTTCCATTGAATTTTCAGTGAGAATACAAAGTGTGACCCAAAGTACCAGTATTACTGCATATTCCACTACTAGTATGTGAGTAATGCGATAACGGTTTCATACAATTACCATCTAAACACTTTTAAGTTTATTTAGTAACAAAGTTCATGGTTTTGTCAAGTTTTCAGCAGTCACATATATCATAACTGGCACAACTGTGCAGTTTCAGAGAATCATAGAACTAAATACACATAAATCTCAAAGCTATATCCAAATGAAGTGCTTTTGCGGGGCAATTAAATATATTAAGTCTCTGATTAAAACTGCCGACTTGGTAACTGGTAGAAAGGACCAGAAACACTAACAGTGAATATGTATATAATTAAATATATTCTAACTTTAAACCAAATGCGTACTATAATCTGCTGTTGAAATCTGAATTTTTAGAGTTTATCATCACTGGATTTATATGTTTATATTTTGTTGGAATATTAACATAAACAGCAACATCATTGGTGTTTTTTATTACAATCCTATGAAATATACTGCCCTCTTTCATGAGATCTTCAACTTTCTTATCTGTTGAGAAGTTTATCTTCTTTTCGCCTGTATGATCTGGATCTTCTGGATACAGCTCATCCCCTAGGAAAGAAAAAGAAAAGTTTAGATATGTACTACCCAGTTTTCAGCCTTTCAACCTACTGAACTACCGTACTAGCAAATTTTAAATCTTTATCAGTACTTGAAACTCAATGGGAAGAGATTTCACAATATAAATGTAAATTGCCTCCAAGTTTGTACATATTTAATGATGCAGTTGCACATTTCTAGGGTATCTGTCAGTGACACAGCAGAGTACATATTAGGTGTTACAATAAATGTTCCTGTGTTCTCACTAACATGCCTCAATCACAGTCTCGTGAGATAGAAATTTATGTTGCTGGGCAAAGCAAGACAAAGACTTTTCCAAATATATGAAAGATAACCTATGCTACAATTAAGAATAGTTGAAGAATTTGTCGTATAAATTTATGTGACTCAACATAAGAATCAATAGGGTAGTATTGGACAAAAACTTTAGAGAGCAATTTTAACAATAAAAAAGAGGCCAAGAGAAAGTGTTAAAAAAAAAATAGCAAACCACTGAAGCAGCAGAAGAAGCTGAGACATTTAAGGAGAAGAGGGAAAAATGTGTATGATTCATGAAATGAAGGCGTGTATTAGGAAAGAGAGGGAAAAAGGATTTAATTGCTACAATTGTGAAAACTGCTGCTGCATCTATGCTTGACTTACTTGCCCTTCTAACGTCAAATGGACAACTGAAGTCACTGAAAATTCCAATTAAAAAGGACCAAATCAGAAGATCTCTGATACTCTGCAGATAAAACTGGAAGTAAGTTGAAATGACAAAATTTCTTTATGAATTAAAATATTAATGTCAACCATATCATGGCCGAGGCTTAAATGAGATTAAGTACAGAAGTAACTTTTCTATATGGTCCAATATCTTATCTCTGATTGGCCAACATGAACTGTATCAGAAAATAAAGAAAAACAGCAAGGATAACTTGACTTCTAGATTTTCTCCACAGTTATTTATGCCATGTGGCATAAACCCAGGCTTTTAATATATTTAAAAGAATTTTCACGTGGTTTCTTACCTGGTAATATCTGCATGTAGCCATCTGAGGCAGTTAAAATCACTGGCATCCAACGTTCACATCCCTCTAAAGCGCGCTCAGAGCTGAACTTATGTAGCTCTTGAAGTGAAGAAAAGTTGCATAACCTACACAATTCGTAGAACTGAGGGGGTGCAAGCCGTATTTCCTGAGATTTAAAGTGTTCTATCGCTTCTGGAGGTGATAACCACTGTAAAAGGAAAAGACACCTTGAAATAATCGCTACATCAGCAGTTACTGAAAGTAAATTTCAAGTCCTTGGCCTTAACAAGAAAGCCTTCATGGAGTAAGAGCATGAAGCAGTCTGACTTTTCTGAAAACAAAAAAAGCCACTCATAAACTATACCAAAATAAAAGCAACAAAATAAAATAACAGGAAGTGATTTCAAACAGAAAAAGTCTTAAAAATGTAATAAGACCTGTTAACATTTTTTACATGTACATTTTTTACATTTTTACATGTAACATTTTTTCATTTTACATGTAGGCATGCCACCCACTGTAATAAATAGAAAAGGCAGAACCTCAGTGTGGGCCTTAGTTAGTTTGCTGCCAAAACTTTAGCAATTAGTTAATTAATCTCTAAATGGCTTCTACCTATACAGTTTTCAGAGCAAGCATGTCTAATTTGTCAGAAGTAAACATGGAGCTCTTCTAGGTGTTGAAGCTATTCCTGCTCTAGCTCTCCTCTCACACCACGACTTTGATAACGTGAAGAGCGTGCACGGAGTGGATTTCTGCCATGACTATCACACAAGTTGGAGTGGGTTTCTGCTGGCGTTACGAACAACGGGCACTCTGCAGGCCGGATCTCGGGAGCCTCTAAACCTTCAGCCGCGCCCCCCGCTCCACCACGCCCCCCCCGCGCGCCGCTCGCGGGCGCCGCTACCTGCGCGGCCGTCACCTCGCGGCCGTCGTGCGCGGCGCGCGCCGGGCGCCGCTCCACGCAGCACACGTAGAAGGCCGTGTCGTAGCGGCGGCCGCCGCGCGCCGCGCTGCCCACGGGCGTGAGCCAGTTGCTCCACTCGCGCAGCGCCCAGATGTCGGGGGCTAGGCCGAAGTGGCGGCAGAGCCGCGGGAAGCAGCTCGCGTCCCGCTGCACGCGCCGCCGCCACGCGTCCAGCTCGGGCGGCGGCGGCAGCCGCTCGGCGGGCRGCGCGCTCGCCGGGCCGCCCCCCGGCGCCGGCCCGCGCCCCGGCACCGCCAGCAGGATGCCCGCCTCCTCGAAGGTCTCGCGGATGGCGCAGATGCGGAAGGCCACCTCGGCCGGCAGCGGCGAGCCCAGGCGCTGCCGGTCCGTGGCGAAGAGCGGCGCGCGGCTGCTGCCCGGCGGCGGCGGCTTCACGAGGCCCAGGCCGCACTGCGGCAGGGCGGGCAGCAGCTCCAGCCACTCGGCCGAGAAATCGGCCGCCTCCAGCAGCCCCCCCGGGAAGACGTGGGCGCCGGGCAGGAAGCCGCTGCGCGGGCTGCGCTGCAGCAGGAGCAGCTCATAGTCGAAGGCGCCGAGCGCGGAGCGCGGCGGGCGCGGCGGCGCCCCCGCCGCCAGCAGCAGCGTGGCCGCTTCCCTCCAGTGCCGCAGCCGTGGGTTCATCGCGGGCGAGCGGCGGCCGCGAGCGCGCCCCGGGGCCGCCCGGGCGCCACCGCCGCCTGCGCTCCCGGAGGAGCCACTGCAGGCGCCGCGGGGCTTGGCCGTGGCGCCGCGAAGGCGGATCGGGAGCGGGCCGTAATGCCCCCATCCCGGCGCTACCCGTAATCCCCTAAGCGGTGTCCTCAGAGGGCAAGGGCTTAGCTAAAGGCACGGGGTTTGCAGGCGCTGGACTTCTGCATGGCAGGCACTGTCACTCCAGAAACCACCTGGCACTTCCCAGGGTTTCCAAGCACCAAGTTAGCTACAGTGCCATGGAAAAAATGTCAATGTCAGATGGCTGCAAAGTCTTCACAACTACTACTGCAGGATTGTGCCTCCAAAATTCAGGCAGGGCCAGGAGCTCCGATTTGCAATGGCAATACTTACACCTGCATTCACCCATGAGTTGGGTGCAGAAATTTTACTTCAATTCCAAATGAACGAAGTACTGATAAATATCACGATTCTTCCTAATTCAATTAAACAGGTGGAAGATTTTTTTAATTCTCATCTGGAAGATGTTTGATGCAAACCTCAAGAAAGAAGTCATGTAGTAAGAAAAGTCATATATCTTCTCCTGCTGTGTAATGTGAAGTGTATGATTAAGGGGTCAACAGAAGACTTTTCAATTTCAAACTTGATTTTTTTCTGCTAAAATGCAGATCTTATTTCTGAATTCTTATTTATATTTATTTTATAAGATTGCTTAAAACTTGCATAGGGTCAAGATTGATTTCAAGAGGACTAGAAGATGTCAGATATTCTGTTCCTCGGGAGCGTGGACCTTAAAACACGAATATTCGTTTATTCCATCACTGCATAAGCAGTCCAGCACAATGGCAGAACTGTATAAATTATCATGTATGTCTACTGAGTGACAGGTCAATCCACTTCATACCATTGTAATAATTTTAGATTAAAAACAAGGTTCACCATTATTTCACAATTTAATTTGGTTTAAATGTATTTTTTTGTGAATTGCATACAATTATGGTAGGTCAGTTCTTGGTTTAATTTGTTTGTATCTTTTTGCATCTCTGTGCAGACATAGTGTCTACTAACAAAATGGTATAGCCACAAGTATCAAGTATCAAAAAGGAAGAGTTTAAGGAGTGTCTCTACTGCTTCTTAAGCTGTTTTTTTTTTCCAAAATAACAGATTTTAAAGCTTTTAGATTGATTAGCTCATGTCATACAATGAATAGCCAGAGGTAAAGAATAATAAAAAGGAAATAGATTATTCATTATACATTCTATCAAATATTTTTTACAAAATGTGAATAAATGAAAACTCTAGAAAATATAGATTTTAATTATAGCATCAAGACTGACCAAAATTATAGCTACCTTCATATAAAATAACATTACAACAGATCAAAGCAGATCAGAAACTAGGTTACAGATAATATTAAAAACAGTGGAAATGCTCTGCTTCCAACAGACGCATAGTGGATTACAGCTTGCTTGCAAACTGAAATTATGGTACTAATTCTGCAGCCTTTAATTACATGACTAGTCTTTACACATTTAATTTCCTGCTAAACTGAGCAATGGTTTGTATGAATAAAGATTCAGACTGTTTCATTTAGGATGTAGAACTCAGAAATATGTCTGTCTTGTGTATCTCTCTGTCTCTTAAATATGTATGTATATAGTTATACATGCAGCTAACCTACTAGATTTTTTTTTCTCAAAGGATAATTCTATCTCTATATAGCTGCTTCAAGATCATATAAATAAATTGTATTTGAAATCTTAAATTATTTTTTCTAATGTAGCAGAATGGCCTTACAGTTGCTACTTTTGTAAAAACAAAACAAAACAAAAAATGCCTCACAATATTCCACAAACAAGGTGTCAGAGTGTATGACAGAATCCAGCCTTCTGGGACCACCTTCTTCTAACAGAAAGTCTCTTGTGCTGTGAAAACAGAGAGAAAAGGGTTGCCTTTCAAATAACATTGACATCAACTTGTGACAAGTCAAAATATTTTTGGTCTTAGGTAGGCAGGTTCAGAGATGCTGTATTCTTTGTCACACTGGAGATGAGACACTATGTCTTACTGGGAAGCCATAGCTTAACAGTCTGCTACTGGTGAACTATATTTGATAAAAAGCATACTCTGGTATAAGATTAAGACATATTTGCACACATCTTTACATGTACATGTGTGCATACATCAATTTTGCTTTTCTTGTCCTCCCCAATGATAATTTTGTATGAGAAAAAGGCGTTCTTGCCTAATCCCACTTTTACTGTATGCTTACCATGGCAAACGCTGCTCACATGTGCACTGTTTTGTCCCGATCTCTTCCCGCATTAAAAGACTTACATAATCGTATTGAGAGAGAGAGCATTTAGAGATGCATAATCCATTGGTCTTCCTGAAAGACTTTTTACATAATGAAAATCTGTGAAGGGTAAATATGTTGGCTAGGAGTTCCATTAACACTTTTTTTTTTCTCTCTCTGGAAAATGTGTATAAGCAAAACACCTTATATGACAGGAAAAGAAAAGCTCATAACCAGTCCTTTCAGAGTCTAAGCAGTAAGCATGTTTAACTGTAAATCCAAAAATATAATGATATCAGCCATTTTATTAATTTTTCAGTAATTATTTTCACATAAAAAATCATTTCTCATGTTTACATGAATTTTGAAACTTTAATTTTATTTCATATTCATAATGCTATAAGTTTCATGTTACATTCAATTTACAAGACAAGGAAAGTAATTTTAATTACAGTTCTGTGATTTGATAGTGAGTTAAAGATGAGTCTACAAATGTATACTCATACTTTGGAAGTCCCAGAATAAAATTA
This sequence comes from Eudromia elegans, assembly GCA_003342815.1. Taxonomy (NCBI): domain Eukaryota; kingdom Metazoa; phylum Chordata; class Aves; order Tinamiformes; family Tinamidae; genus Eudromia; species Eudromia elegans. Next base: position 3,545,790 of record PTEX01000011.1, on the reverse strand, counting down.
CAGATTGCTGCATTTAACAGGAACAGTTTTGATTGCCTGATGTAACTATTGATAGTTATTGCTATCAATATCACAGAACCAAACTTCACAGTCCTTACATTGTGTACATCTTTAATTGCAGTGAATGGAATATCTGCTGAATGAAAGAGTACAGAGTTTGGACCCAGTAAGAATCTGGTACATGAGTCCAGCTCTGTCTCCAAAGCAGAGGCCCCTTTTAGCCAGGGAGCAACACTGAACAAACAGCGCTGAAGGCATTATACCTATTATCTTGAATTCTAGTGGTAGCAGTTTCCTAAGGCAAATATTTCTTCATTTGTCAAGACCACTGATTTACTTGCAGTATAAATCAACACGTAGCACTCCATTTAAGTTTGGTAGTTTGAAAGGGGCCTATAATTTAAGTCAGTGCTAAGACTTAGAGATAAAAACAAAAGAAGTGAAGCAGAACAAGATTGAAATTAAGCAATGAGAAATTTCTCCTGTAGTGAAAAAGACATTGATATTCTTAGTCACTGATCAGCATCAGAATATTGGTACTTTCATTACACAATTTAAATACAGAATATTTTGATGTATAACTTTACATTTTTTCACTTGCAAAAATAGTGCTTACAATCTCTTTCTTGATGCATTCCAATGATAAAAAAAAAGAAAAATCTAGCTGAAGATCTAGCATATTTAGGTCTTAATTTAAAAGAAGCAGCAGTTTCTAACACATAAGAGAGAGTCTCATTGCCAATTCCAATGTTTCCATGGCTAAATTTAAATATATATAAAAGATATTTAATCTTTTTCATTTTGGAGGCCTCATCATCCTTTTGGTGTACTTTTTAATAGAATATTCTGAGATAATTGAAAGCTATCTAGTAATAACAGTGCAAAATAGATAAGGACAGTTTTTGCTCTCACTTCAAGCACAAAAAAACTTCACTTGGTGGAGAGAGTGTCCTGCCCGCTGTAGCCCAAAATGTAGCCATGATTTGTACTTTGCAATTATTTATTTTGAAAAACAAAACTGAAACCAAACCTCCTGCACTTTAGAAGGGTGATGTCACTATAGTACAGTAAAATAAAATCAATTCAGGTGAAAGTACTTCTGGGAAATGGTGGTTTCGTGGTATTTTTAATTTGTTCACTGCTAGGTCAGAGCACTGTCACATTGAGTGTACACTTGTATCAAGGGTTTTTTTTTTAGGAGATTAGTGTCGGGAACATTATCCATTTAGATGGTGCCAATTCTGTGTTAAAATATTAATTAATCTCTTAATTTCACATAGCCTGGATGTAAGATGGTAGATTTTTAGGGGACAAATCAAAGATTAATAGCCATTGCAGCCATCTATGTCTGAAGATTTGAGAATGTATTTTGTCAAGGTCTGGTCCTTTAAATACTAATATTTATGCATACTCATAATGAAGTAAGATTTACATAATTATAGGCTACTTGCATGAAGTCCTTGGGACCTCTATTATTCAAAATCCAAACAATGCATGGAGTGAAAATTTATAGCTTGTCATCTTACCAAGGCTTGCTTTTGAAGATGAGATTATCTATATTAAAAATATCTTCTATAGAGCTAACCATTGATAAACAGTATACCCACTTCAAGATTCAAAATGAGTGCTGTAGGTGTTACCACTTTGGATTCACCCCAAAACAGATTTGCATTATTTACATTTTCGGAACATTTCATTAAACCATCCGGTCTCAAAATGATTGTTCAAGAAGTACATTATAGAGTTTAACTTCTTGTCTATCTTTGTGTGAAATAAATTATTAGGAGAGTGCAGACAGTGAAAATACCCACAAATTCTTGGTGACCGATGATAGCAATCCAAATGTGTACCTTTTCTATAGCTTTTGCTGTATTTTGCATCAATATATTTACTCAAAATGATTGTGAAGGAGATCTTCACGCTCAAAGATAAACATCGGACAGTTTAACCATGCCTATGTCTGGACAGACTGAAACAATAGGACCAGTAAATGCAGATTTGTAGAGTGTTGTTTGGGATCTCTAAGACTCTAAATTTGCTATATACTAAATACATCCTATAGAGTGATAAAAGAGAGGAGTGTGGAGCCTTATTACACTGTGAATTACCAAAAGAATGGAGCCTTGACTGGGCCAACATGCAGAACTCACATTATCCTTCCCAGGAATGGTATTTTATCTTTATAAAACTCAGGTTCTGCCCCCACTCTGCATTATATTTTCCTACCTACAAGTAACTAGATTCAAATCGGACAACATCTCTTCCCCGCCAAATCCAATTCCCTTAAGTTTTGAAGAAAGCTGTTTGCTACAGTTATTCAAATTATTCTTAGTTCTCAACTCAAAAAAATAGCTCTTCATCATGATTGCTGTCAACATGATTTTGTTTAACAAACATAAACTAGTAACTTTACCATATACATCTGACTTTTTAATAATTTGTCAATAATAAATGCATCAGAATAGCTACTTAATAAAAAACCTGTATTACAGGGTCTGAGTGCCCCCTATATCTGTGGCACTATGAAATATGCACAGAATATATTTATCCATTCTTGAATGGGGAATGTGTGTTCACGTAACAGAACAAACTTCCATAAATTACATCACAGAAAGCATAATACATAGGTCCTTAAATAAGACATTATAAAGCTTCTATGCAAAGTTAGTGTCAGTTGTCACATTTTTCCCCCATAAAACCATCAAAGTTTTATGCCATTCTTGCATTTACCTCCCAAAACTTCAGTGTATTGGACTAGTTATATGTCCAATCCTCCAAGCTTCCTCTTTCCCAAATGATTAACTGGACAAAACTTTTAAGCTTTTTATGTTTTTCTGCAAATAATTCAGGAGCTCGCCGAAATGTGACTGTACCTATGTAAGACCCTGCCTGTCAGCATGAGAGATGATTTAGAATGTTTTTACAGGTCTGCTTCTGCCATGGGTAGATTCAGTGCTTCTAGCCTCAGAGTTGCTTGTAAGGTTCAAACTGTTTGCTTCTACAGAAAAAAAAAATAGTAATTTGAACCACTGATAAGAATTACTAGCCTTTCTGCAGGGGAAGATAATGTCGTGGTAAATGTGGAAAAGAAACAAGGGGCTTGTTAATATTGTTCTAAATAGACAGCTCCCGGATTTGTCTCTCTGGATCTGGAAAGCCATTAGTTATTAGCATATGTTGCACCAACCCATGCAACTGGGTTCTGCACAACCCAGTTTTAAACTAAACATATTTGGTATTGAACATTGCTTGTTCTGCTTTCTCCAGCCTCCTCCACACCTCCCTCTGCCCCAGCCACTAATTACTGGGGTTTTCATTCTTACCCTCCTCTACAGTATCTTGTGTGTTTCATGACAGGTCTCCAGGCATCCTACTCACTTCATCAGGGCAGAACACCTGTGTTGGCCTCCAAATTCATGCTACTCTCAAATACTGTAAACAATGACCAGCAGCAAACATCAGGAACAAAAAATACAGGCTTCTGAGAAGAGTCTTCTATTAATAGCAGACAAATCCCTGTTACAGCCAGTACTGATAATACCCTGATACTTCAGGGTTAACCATTGCAAGTCCAGCAAGTAAATACATCCTATTTTGCAGTCCGATTTGCATCTTTTCCCATAAAATACAAGAAGAAACAAAACATGTATTTATGGTTTCAAGAGGCAGAAGTTTTGTGCTTTTCTGAAGTGCTAGGTTTGAATTCTCAGTGACCCGTTTCAAAATGAACTGTGAGGCATGAAACACTCGAGAACGACTTGAGAGGGACGGCTCTTGTGGAGCCCCTAGGAGAGTTTTACGACGCACACTGCCAGGACGATAGCGATAATGAGCACGGCTGAGAAAATGATCCCAGCCAGGACTTTGCTGATGTCGCAGAAGGATTTATTCTCCTCCACAGAGATCATGCCAATGGAAGAAGCGCCTACGCTCATGGTGGATTTGAGTTCAGCCCCAGGGTCCTGCTTAGCCTCTACCGTCCACTGCGGGACATTGACCTTCATCTCCATCTCGTACATCATCTCTCCCACCTGGTTGATTTCATTTTCTAGGTCTTTCAAATCCACCACGTCTATATTGTGCTCAGCCTCGTACTTCATGTTCTGGACGCTCATGGCCCTGGCGGCCACGCCAGAGGTTCCCCCGCTCATGCCCGTCTGGATCAGGTGCTTTTTGGGGACGTTCAGCGGGAACTCGTGGCCCAGCTCCAGGGCTCTCCTCATGTCGATCTCCAGGATCTCTAGGCACGTGGAGAAGATCACCCAGAGCCGCTCGAACTCGGCTTTGTCCTCCTTACTCACGCTTTTGTCCTTCAGCACCGCGGTCAGCTTGTTCCTGTTGGCCACCGCCAGCTCCTGCGCTTTCTGCCGCGTCTTCTTGAGCTCCTCGCGCAGGTTCTGCGAGTCCGAGGTGCCGCCGATGGTGAGCACCATGTGCCGGTAGCAGGCGGTCACCTTGTTGAGCGCGTCCAGCAGCGCCTTGCACTCCTCCTTCACCATGGTGCCGGCGCGCGGGGCCGCGGCGCCCCCCTACCCCTGCCTACCCGCGGCCGCCCGCGCTCCGCCGCCCGCGCGCCGCCGCGCACACGGCCG